>JAUJYV010000042.1:0-155866 GCA_033995625.1 Ophyiulus pilosus | reverse complement strand
TCACAAATATATCACATTTTATTTAGTAGTTAACAACGAATATCTTACTGTCCTCATACTTTTTTTGCCTACTGTATGTATATTTGATGACCATGTTGGGCATAAAATCCATAGGCATTAAGTACGTGTTTTGAATACGAACTAAAATTATTCGATTTACAAAATAATCCAAATAAATTGTATACCAAAAATTCACAGTTAAATTCAATATTTTAACTTCTAGCAGTTCAGTTTTTTAAAATGTACCTTTCGAATGGCGAAATTTCTCGTAATTTGTGCATATGCTGTAGCTTTCTGCAAGAGTTCTTGCTAACAAACAAGTAAAAAATGCCCACTTTTTCGTGTTCCCAAAGTCTGTTCTTCAATTTCAACCCTGCTGGTACTGTATTTAATTCACCATCCCCTTAATAAGCAACGAACGAATATTCATTTTGAAAAATTTGTAAACGTCATGTTTGATTTTCGTTGAAAATTGGTGCTTGGAACGAAAACGTCGCAATCAATCTCACTTCGGCTTTATACATGTAGTAGATATTCATCTTGAACTACTTAAAAAAGGTAATTTTTTTTCATATCAAATGAATGAGCCTTCGATTTTTGATAGGAGGGTCAAACAACTTCCTAATTGTTGATGCTGGTTTTTTTTTCTTGGCGAGTTTTTTTGGAAATCTGCATCGTTTTTTTTTTGTTATTGGAAATTGTGTATTGAGGTAAGTCGTAAACATTTATAGACACAGGAAAATAGAGGGGGGGAGCTAAAAAGGGGGGCAATGAAAAGGGAGAGTGGGTACACATACTTTGTTCAAGTGGTTCTTCTACGAACAAGTTTTTTGCGCAACCCGGCAAACCTGTTTCATTTTCATTTTTTTTTATTCAAAAAAAGGCCAGAGGTTACGGGCCCCGAGCTGTTTGGTCCTTGTTATTGGTGGAAGGTACATTAAAGTTTTTGAAGAGAATTTGAGGGGATGAAAACACGCCATCCTGTCGTACTACCTTCACGATAGCACTGTCGTTACATGAAAACGACAACCCTCGCCAAAAAATAAAAAAATCAAATAAAAAATAAACATGCATTTTTTTGTCTTATTAGTTTTCCCACTCACTCAGATACCAAATGACAATAAAAAAAGCGAACATTAGATGCAAATTAAAAAATATAAAGAAGCACGTGGGATCAAGACACGCAAGATGGCGGACGAAAAACTTAATAAAAAAACAAGGTGACAACGTGTAATTTTCAAGATATTTTCAAGAATGTAATGATTGTTATCGTAAATTGAAAATAAAGTGTACATTTTCATTTAAAGTTACTTGTTTACAAATATGAGAATTATTTGGGTTACTCACTGTCTAGCGTCTACAGATGTACAGTCGATTCCGCTTAATCTGGACACATCCGGCGGAGGCGTTTTGTCCCGATTAGGCGGCTGCCCAGAATATGCGAAGTTAAAAAATATAGACTGTCCAGATTTGTTCTTGACAATTTGGCCCTAATAAATGGCTGCCCAGATTAACCAGTGTCCAGATAAAGCGGAATCCACTGTATATACATTCTATACACTACAAGAACTTTTGAAGAATAAATTTAAAATTGCAGTTTTTCTATATGGTGTCTTATTATATCATCACTTGTTAAATCTTAGCTTATTTCCAACCTATTTTAACCTATATTTTGAAAAAAAAATGTCTTTATTGTTGTTGTTAACAGAGAAAATTAGAAATTATGTAAAAATGCTGTTTTTATCAAACAAGGTTTGAAAAACCTATCAAAAAAGAGAAATGCATTGTATAGCCTATATTTAAAAATGTGTTCTTTTTTAAACAACAAAGAATTCATGTTTTCAATTATCAAAAATTAATTAATTTCCAATTTACTTATTATTAAACAAGAAACAAAATAGTTATATTTGGAACAATATCGTATCACCACAATGGCGTCAAACAAGCCATTAATTTTCATGAAATTAAGTTCAATATTTTATCCCTATATTCGTAGTTCTGTTTTAGAAAAGTACACATTTAACAACAATTTTTTTGTAAAATACATTGTTAAAAATGTTCATTTGGATATGAGGTATAGGCAATACTTTCTCCCATTGATCAGGTTGCCAGGGTTACAGGAGGTCATTCGGTACCCGGTCACCCTGTGAAGTCACTCGTTCACCCCATATGTTTATTTGCGCAAATACTGCAACTGCTTCGCAAGTACGTGACGCCGGCCATGAAATCATAATTGCGGCGACTACCTTTTTGTGTTTAATTTTTGCATCCATATCGCAATAATTCTTTCCTGCTAGTCTCAACTAAACACACTCGTTTTGTGTACATGACTCATATTTGCAACTACAGTAGATTTCATCTTCGGACGTCGGAATTTGGCAACTACGTGCATATCTCAAAAATGTTTCCTCCGCACTTTTTAAATAATTATTTGGCAATTGTTTATTCGACGAATTGCGTGTACATCAAGTGCTTACTGAATGCCAAAAACAGCTTATTTCTTTATTTAAATTTGACCAAACTGGTTTTCCTCATTTATTTAATTGTTTCATTATGCGCTCGTTATGTTATAACATTATTAAAACAGAAATAATAATAATAAAAAACACCGCGTATTCAGATGGTTTTATAGAGGATGTACAATTTTTCTTATTGCCGGAATCGGTCATAAAGTTGGCGAAACATCACCATTATGCATAATTAATTATCATTAGTGTTGTCCACGTCACCGTCTAAACACGTGTCTTCACGAGTAGGAAATCAATCAAGCGAAGCTTATATATGTTTAATAAGTTTAGTATGAACATATACAACATGTATACATCATAAAGTTACGAATTCAATTGGAATTTAAACATAACTTCTGTTTCCCTATCTGAGATTTGCAATAGCCATAATTATTATTATTATTATTATTACCATGATTATTAATATAAATGAACGATAAATTTTTAATTTGAAGTTAATAGGAAAACGAAATGATAAAAAATACATTGGGAACAAGCGCATTTCCAAAAATGCCTTGATGATTTCGATATTAGGAGTTTCTTGGAAATAAAAGTTACGCCCTCCTCGTAAAATATTTTTTTTTAAAAAGCATCTTATATTTTATTTAATGTTGTTTCGAACTAACGTTTTTGTACAGCTTAAAAATTTCCAGAAAGCTAATGCGATGAATTCTTTCATTATTTATTTTCTTTAAAAAATTAAAAAAGATATTTTATTTAAAATGTGTGTCAAGAGGTTTTATAAATGGGAAAAAATATTTTTCAAATTTGTAGTTTTTCGCGCGAAAATCGTGTTTACATGCTTAAAAATAATTTCATAGCAGGGCTAATTTTCAAAATTTCAACTTACTAGGTACATGTTATATTAAATGCAATCTACGATTTTCGATTCACCATGTAGAAGTAATCGGAGTGGGGGCGTACAAGTTATTCATCCCATACATGTATTTGCATTTTCGCAATACAGAATGGTGTCATAGTTCGCGACTTTCATCGCCCTACTGACCCTGCCATGGTGTTAACACCCTTTGCATAAAGCAAGGGATAATTAACTGATGCTCTGAAGACAGTCTGCATGGTGACGTCACTAAAATGGCGTTAATTCATGCTAATAAGCATGGCATCGGTTGAATGGCTTGCAAT
Source organism: Ophyiulus pilosus (assembly GCA_033995625.1). NCBI lineage: Eukaryota > Metazoa > Arthropoda > Diplopoda > Julida > Julidae > Ophyiulus > Ophyiulus pilosus. The sequence goes on along the minus strand of JAUJYV010000042.1, from coordinate 152,216 downwards.
GCAAAGTGAGCCTATTTGCAGAAATGGAGCAAAGCGAACAGAAAGAAAATATCGACCAAATCGCGAAAAACTACGATATTTATTCGGCTAAAATTACACGCGGTGACCCGTTTTTATTAGCGGAAAAATGGGTGTGAAATGAGTCTTTGCATAAAAAAGACAATGACTCCAAAACTAACTAAATTTAGAAATTATTTCTGGTTTGAAATATAAAAAAATAGATCAATGTCAGCCTGTGGCAATAAAAATTATGATAATTTAGGGGATAACTAACCGAGTAAATAATGTCCTAACGAGCTGGAACTTGCCACTCAGACCTCACTTGGTGGCGCTGGAGTCTATTAAATTAGATACTTCTGCTCCTTTCCAAACTGAGCAATTGGTGTGTCATTCTGCGTATAACAAACTACCCAGTACAACCATTTTTAGATGCACATTCCAGTATTTAATGGGCTCTTAACTTAAGTTGGTTGATGGAATTTTATTCCAAAGAATGATCCTAATGTAGGTCCAGTGGGTCAGGAATTACCCTAAATATTGTAACTTGTATGTATAGTTATTTTGTGTAAGTGTCTGTATAATTTTAATGTATCTGTAATTTGTTATGTAACACCCCTACCCATTGGGCATCTTGAATGCTGACTATATGGTAATAAAATTGAAATGAAGTACAGTAACAGTAAAAGTACATACGTATGTATACTTCTTCGACATTGCTCGGACAAACCAAATAAGTAGGCTATAGAAACATACCAGACAGTAGACCAGATATGTGGGGCTGGACCAAGCACTGAGCAGTGTCTTAGGTCATGTTCAAGTCTTCTGTCTCCACCAGACATAATTATCTTGTCTGGTGGAGACAATCATCTTAGATGAACTCCATTCCATGAACCTTTTGATACATCACGCATGTATGGCATCTGATATGGCACCAAAATCCCCCGGATAAAAGTCGCTAATGAATAGTAGCAGTATTAGCCGTTTCATTCCGCTAGATGGCACAGTGTGAATATGCCCGAATCTTTGCCTACACATGTGTAAAGGGTAACTTCGATTAGCCTTAAACTGATTATTAAACCTGGCTATAATCTGGTGTAATAGTCGATTATGCTATAAGCGAAATTTGTAATGCTATAAACGTCACCCCACAATGGCTGAAACGAAAGACTCAATTGTATATATTTCGGGACACTCATTAATTTTAGGCATGATTAAGAGATAATTAACTTGAAAAAGAAGAACTCATAGACGTCGCTCATACCATACACGCAATGGCGATCGGGACATTTACAATTAACTTAATTAATAGTTAGGCATTTTCAGAGTCAATGATCTTAATCACGATAATTTCTAAAAATAATGTCTTCCTTTTATAGGTTTATGCAGCTGCACTAATCGAGAATAAAAAAAACATCACGTCATCCGTTTGAATTCTCAATTAATTGATTAAAAAAAACATATTTTTTACGCATTATAGACTTGTTTAAATTGCTTCAAATAGATACATTACAATGACGAGTTGCAAAATACAGTAATCGGGACAACCAGCCATATGTAATTGAGAATAATGTTCACATATTGACAAACAAGTATGACAAGACTAATAGGCGGATATGTCCTTATTATTATTATCTTCATAAGAAATAAATATCCTAAACAAATATTTTCTGCAAATAAAATCAATTGAAACAACATTAAAACAAGTGTTTTTTTAAACAAAACACAGTTTACTTATTATTGATTTCTGTATCGAGCTGCAGTGTGACAACAAAAAATTGCTTAGTGGGCGACCTCCATTAGCCAGTATTATTTCAAACGTCATACTTTTACATCATTCAAGAAATAAATGTCCTTTTTTAAGAAGAAACATTATTTCATGAGCAGCCTTGAAAAAGATACGTGTCCCATCGTTAAATCGTGCACTTTATCGTTTTTGTGTCGTTACTTTTAAGGTGAAATATGTTAAGTTTGGTAATGTCTCCTTATTTAGGACTAGGACACAATAACAAAAGAGTATGAAGGGGTTAGGCCTGCACCAAATTGGATAAAAAATTGAGTAGCAAAAAACCTCATAGGCGGCGATATTAAACTTAGAAATTAATTGCGTATTCATAAGTATACGTGAACAAATTATTGGTAGTCAGAAAACCACTTTGAGAGGACTTAATGCAATGGCTTTTCAAACCAAATGACATGGTTTTTGTACACAATTCTTCACAATTCTTTGTATTGTACAGAAAAATTCTAAATACCAACCAAGGGATACAAGTCGAGTTATAAACCAATATATGCCTAGGAAACCAGTATACTAAATAATATACTGGTTAATAAAGATAACAGATTCATCAGTCCATAGTTGCATAACTTTCATAGTATCAGTTGCCAGATGACGTCATCGCCGAACGTTTGTTTTAAGCAGAAGTGGGGAAATACCTATACGTGACGTCATGGCTGCTGTTTTGGGAAGTAACTTCCTCGAATTGGTTGCCAAAAAATTACAAACAAAAAAAATCAACATCCTGACCCAGAAAAACATGCCTCACACAAGCAAAATATCAACAAAAATGATAAAACGCATTTCCTTTGCCTAATGGGGAATTTCTGTTTATTTATTCTCAGTGTTAAAGGGGTTAAAAGGGATAAATATGACGTAGTTCGGCAGAAACGCAAAAGAAAAGTAAAACTTCAATTGATTAGGTAAACACTATGTATGTGCCCAAATTTCTTGTTTGGTATTCTTTATTTCCATTAGGTGACCCAGTATCACTTCCAGATGCAAGAATTCTAGGTATATTTTTCGTTTAGTTACACTAGATGGCGCAGTATTAATGTCCCAACTATTGAAAATATAAAGCATGCTCTCCTCTGCCACCATACATAGAATAATGTACGTTTATATCAAGTAATGTTGGACAGACTTGCAGAAAGTTATAAAATTCTATACAAGTTTTTAAAAACTACAGTATGTATATTAACCGAAAAAGAATCAGATTTTCAAAAATGTTATGAATGCTTTCGTTTACTTGCGGAAGGCATGTCGAACTACATTTTCAGAAGCTTAATCAAGTTGTTTTTCATTATTTTAAATGTCTTTTTTGTATTTTGTTTTCGTAGTCTTCGTTACCCATGCGCAACATTTTAAAAAAAAGTTTAAAAAGCCTGACGTTAACCTTGATTCAGTAGTCGAAGGCAGTTTTATTTCGCCAAATAATCTTTCGACCAATAACAGATGTAAAAATCGTGCAGATTTCCATTCTTCCTAATTGAAAATCCGTGACCAAAATAAAGAATTTCAATATCTTTATTGATGCTGCGAAAAGTCTCAGCGAAACAAGTTTTCTAATCTCTCTCGGTTATACAGCCGAGCAACGAAAAGCAATTTATTTTAATAGATTATTATTTTCTTATCGGAATTTATAATCGCAATCCAGATTATGACCCAACATTTATTACTTTTAAAAAAAATCATGGATGACTTTTTCTTCAATTATTAGCATTTCTTTCTTTTGAAGTATAAACAAGTTAAAAAAAGTAAACTAGTCTTCCTTCAATTCACAACTTCCCCTTCATGATTCAATGCTAGAAACGATGCTTGGCAGTTAATCGGTTAAGCAGTTTGTCAAACTATGCAGTAGTAACGTGCTGTTGGTCTGAGCAAAGATTTCAACCCAACCGCACGTAGAATTCAGCTCCCCCTGGTGTCTTACGAGCCTTAAGCATGGCCAAAACATGCGACATACATGTGCAAATGGGACAACTTTAAATCATTCCTTGAAAAATTGGACATCTGTCTACAATGGACCATTGCTACAAGTTTATCCAACATTAGGCCCAACAGGTTTCTCTGCGTCAATGAAAATTAATTCACGATTCAATCATCGTAAATAAAACTTGTTTAAAATTAACAAACATTTGAAAATCATAAACCGCACATATAAACATGTATCAGGAAGCTAATTTGAGCAAATTAATATGAAAGTTATAGATCTTCATTCCAATGAGACGTGACGAAATGCCGGATTACATTGGCTCATTCAAAAATATGGCACGTTTCAAGGATTTCCAGAAAAAATTACTAATGACCATTACGCAGGCGAGTAATAATTAATAATAACAAGCCGGTAATAAATGAGAAAATACACGTCGATGTCACCGTTTAGAAATGTGTAAAACAGTTTCAACACGGAACTTAGGCAGGTAGTTTAAATTCCAAATTCATTTAAAATATTTAAAGAAAAAAATATCGTCAAAATAAACCTACTGATGATTTATCATTTTTCTCAAAACTCCTGTAAGGAAATCAGAAAAGTTTGGAGTAAAATATCTAGCACATGATAAACATGCTCCGATTATGTTCATCTGATCTAGTATACATATTTATTTGAAATATTAATGTACAGGTGATTAAGTACATATGCATATGAAATGGAATATTCACCTGAATTAGTCGGATCTAGTCATTCATGCATATTAACTTGAAATAGTGTATGATACGCACCTGATCTAGTGCATTTTCATCTGATCAAGCATATACAATTGTATTTCGTACTTTCATTCTACTTATTCACCTGATCTACACATTGGTATACTACGTGTCACGTAGTATACTTATCACCGTAGACCATGTGATCATTTTATTATCAATCCAATCCTGCACATTATCATTCGATGCAGTATGGTTTTTTAATAGTTACTAATTGCGGTTAAGTAGGCGCCTAATATGTTTAACATATAAATAATGCAGTGATAAATGTGTGATACGAATATCCGTCGGTGCACCTTTCAGAGATTTGCAAAACTGATTCAGCACGGAACTTGAGCAAGTAGTATTAAATTCCATCTTGATTTCAAAATTGCAAAACAACCCACTGACGATGTATCATATTTTTTCACAGAAATCCGGGCAGGAAATCACGTAAAAGTCGAAAGATTTGGCTATAAGTACTCATTTTATCAAAAAATTCTGATCTAATTAATCAGGCTACCATTTGTTATACAATGTCACGTTTCACACGACCGTTGGTCATCTGGTGACAAATGCTAATGACACAAATTCAAATAAAAAAATGGGGCATTTTTAATCTGAAAACAAAGTTGATTTCCTATTACAAATTACTCGAGTTTCCTAAGTTTTTGAACGGTCCTTGTTCTCTCTCCTCGTGATGAAAATGCAATACACTAAATCTAAACTATACTTAAAATTAAAGTTTGGTATTATAAAAAATAGCAGAATTGGGGGTAGTTGCCTATAACGCGATCAGTAAATATGGGGGAAGACTAAAATAATGCAAGGTATGAGGAACATGAAACCGGTCCAATTATGTGGCTGGTCATAATATACATTGGTCCCATTATCCGAATTGCACTGTAGAACTTCTCAGAAATGACTGAAAACCGCTATGTTTAAAATTGTTAAACAGATGTTAGAAACTGGATCCTTAAGTTAATTAATCATCGATAATGGCGGTAAATCAATGTTTTCAAATTTATTATACATTTTTCTGACAGTCTAGATTTTAAATCTGATGGAGTCAATCATAAGGTAAACTGGTACAATTCCAACTGATTTAAGAGTATTTTCACCTGCTGAGTTTTCAGTCTTACAGAACATGCTCCAGACATTTATGTTGGTACAAAATTAATCTGCGGTATGGAAACACTGATAATCTACAACATTCATATACGAAACTGTACATACAGCATACGTATTTCAAAAATACGTTAATTTGTGACGAAAACCCACCAGAGGGCGTTGCTGCGAAACGTATTGAACTAAAACTTTATAAACAAAAACTAGTGCCATTTCTGAATTTTTGCAAAAGTAATATATAAAAAACAGAGATCGATTAAAGAAAAGGGTATAATGAGCTCGCGATAAGAATGGCTAAGTTTCATACCTAAAGAATATGTGTTAATTTATCATCAGAGCATTAAAAACCTTGAAATTTAGGCTTTTCAAAACGGCACAAACTTTGCCAACATCAACCTTGAATGGGTTTTATACAAAATGGATAAAGGAGTTGAAAACTTACTGTTAGGGTGGGGGTGGGATCAGATTCTGATCGCCAAAATGGCCAATTGAAGGACAAGGTTTCGTATTTTGGCGACCTTAAGTTTGGAAAATAAAGGTCGTTTCATCTATAGATATAAATTAATGTCACATTCATATTCAGATACCATCTGAAATATGACCACCTTACTGCAGCCTTCGTGAAGTTAGTAAAAAAGGTTGGTTTTTTTGGTTAGCTAATCATAGTTTAAATGCTAGACACAATGCGTAATCTATAAAGATTTCTTGATAATCCGTGCATGCTTATTACAGCATTTTACAGAAATATAGGAACTTATTTCCAGAAATATTGGGAAAAATCTGTATTTCATTTTGTATAGCTTTAATTCAAGTCCAAATTATTGAAATGTTATGTTCAACACACTCCCTTTAAAACTACAACTCCTAAAAGAGGCGTATTTATGTTAATAGAAATTTTAGGCCGAACATAATACTATTCCAATTAATATATTTATATCGATAATAAATTTGTGTATCTGAAATCTACATCCAAATTCAAATAAACCGCATGTCAAAACTCATTTTTATAACTTGAATAATTGAATCGAAATGTATATATTTTTATAACTTGTATCGAATACATTATTTAAACGCATGCTGACATAAAATTAATAACCTAATATTTGATTTTTTTTGTCTCCAAATACGATACGATGTCCAGCTAATATAATATGTTTTGACAGTTTGAAGGCAGATGAGATTGCCTAATACAAATGTTCAGGAAATAGTTAATTGTCTATATATAGACAAACACTATAACAAAGATTACATGTCATATGTTTGTTTGCAGATAATCTGGGTTAATTGCAGATGGGATTCTTGACATTTTAAAATGGTAATCATAGGGCAAACCTAACTCAGACTTCCTCGAATATTTAAAGGAGTTTCTAGCAAACCCAAACACTATTTCTTATAATTGTCATTCTTGATTTTCTTAAGAGCTAAATCTGATTTGTTCTGATTTAACCAAATGTTAAATCAATATGCTCATCAAGATTGGTTTGGGGTTTTCAATTCACTCCATTTCTATTCAACAATTCCACACCAATCCTGTTTCCTTTGAAAACTAAGAGGATCTGACGACAAGTTGATGAAGGTTGTATAGTTGCTTTAAGGAAATTAATGATGAAGTAGCATGACTTTAAATAATCTAATCGATAAGAGCGACAATTAATAACTGGAAGCAATAAGGATTTTCAGAGTTTCTACAATCAAATAAACAAACATCGAACAACGATTTGGGTTTCCCTTTTAAAACTACTTAAATAAACAAAGGAAAAAACCCAGGATGTGCAATTGAATTAATACAATACGCTGATACAGAATGATGACCCACATTGACGATTTCAGGAAAAAAAATGGGTAATTTTTTATCCTGTACATTGTGAGTTTTAAAGGGCAATGGTAAAGATTTCAAAATTAAAAAAAAAAAACTTGTTTCGAAATTTTTGTTTGTTGAAAATTACAAAGTATGTTTCTCGAACATATCGAAGATCATTAAATGGAATCTATAAGTCCAATTTCATTCGCATTATTTGAGATCTATCAACATTCATCGTTTTAAAAACTAAATAGAAAATGTTTAAAGCTTTTTAGAACCTAACACTCATATAGGCCCGAAATTCTGAACATACACGTAATTTTATGTGGGAAGTTCCATTTTCTTCTGCATGCATTATATTTATATACCCACTTATTATTACCGAATTTTTAAAAAAGCGTTATTTTTTATTGAGCTTAGAATAAAATTTAATTGAAGGATTTTTTTATAGAAAATAAGCACGAGCATCAATAGCAAATTTCAGACTGAAGTTAATTGCGAAATAATTAACGATGCGTTTTAACAGACAGTTGAACAGGTTATAATTATAGGGTGTTTGATTACCACTGCCGGCAATCTTTAATTAGAGTTTATGGATGCAATGAACTAATCATCATCAAATAAATTTAACACAATTTTGGTGTAACTATCTCCTTTTTTTGTTCGAATTATGCGTTTTTCTCAAATTACCCTATTTCTCAACTTTCAAGAATTTCCTTGACTCAGAATCTTTCAAGAGATGCGTAAGATTCCTGGGATCGTTGATATTTGCTTACTCAGAATGGTTTCCCCAAAAAATATGAAAATCCTTTAAGGAAGACAGGTAACAATTACCCGCGTAAAAAGCATTAACACCCATGACCCGGACTTGATACCTGGAAGTTTCTCAACTTGTTTCGGTAAGTAGGATGCTCAAAAGTGTTATAAAAAACATAACTGAATTATAAACCATACAAAAACCGGATTTTGAATGTAAACCACAAATAATTTTCAATTGTACAAAAAAAAAAAAAAAGAAATCCCGCATTCATTAAAAGCTTATAAATCTCTGCAAAGCCAGGATAAGGTATTACTTGTAATGTAGGGAAATCCCAGTGTTTAAAATGTTGACGTTATTTAACCCATCAAAGCATAGCATAGTCGAATTGACATACATTATAAAATACTTCTTCCTAATACGTCATTTTAAACTCGCAACACTCTGTTATGTCTCAACGGTAGTTTCAATCAATTTCTCAGAAATGATTTCAGGAAATAGAGAAGCTATGTCACGATATCATTTCATCATTTTCCGAAGTTTTACATTAACTTTACGTTAAGATAAGATTGAACACACAATGAGGAAATGATCTGTAGGAATACGCAAAACACCACACGATTCGATTACATCATTAAATTTTATGAAAACATTCCCGAGTACATTTATCCAGAAGGACAAACAAAAGCCCATGCATGTATTTGAAAGGTCAGGACAACTACTGTTTCACAATACAGGTCTTATATGGACAATTTATTCAGGAAGTACAGCGAATGTATATACGTACGTATAATCTTCACTGTCATCACTACCAAACATATCATAAGATTCAATTTGACTATCTCATCAGCATGCATGCAATTACCTGCGTTACCTGTATTCAGGGGCCAGATAGTGAATCGCAATCAATAATTTTATTGATGTAGTACAACGTTTGGGAACATTAAGCCATCATCAGGTGCTCAAGCTCACATAACATGTTTTTACCAATTGGATCCAAAACATAGACCACAGTCCACTGGAAAGGGCATATTTATATTGAAAGTGTACACAGCGTATTGGTACACTCAATCTTTGTGCTTCCACGTGGTGTACTCTTTCAATATAAATATGCCCTTTCCAGTGGACTAGATGTCTTGGCTTTTTCGGTTAATATCCATGATGTCAATGGGCAAAAACATGTTATGCGAGCTTGAGCATGTGATGATGCGCCAAAATGTTGTGCTACAGTAATGCAAATATTGATTGTAATACGCCTGAGTATTTACTTACAGCAACCATTTGAGGATGATAAAGACTAACTTCAATGAAAAAAATGTATTACCTGTAATAATTTGTGTTATTCTCAATATTTCTCCTCTCTCCATTAAGCATTGTTAAGTTTCTTAAACAGTTTAATGACATCTCAGACTCGTTTTTTTTATAAATTAAAAGTATTGTATTTACACATTTAAGCTTTACCAGCTTACCAGATTTTCAAGTTATAGAAATGAGTGCTCAAAAGCATTTCAACTTTAATCACCGTGATTCACAACTGCATTTCCGTTGAAAATTAAACATCATGTATTCTAAAAATATTTATATTGTTTCATAAATTTAAAGATAAGTGTTACTTAAAAGTGCTGTTTAGAATTCTACATCATGTCCAAAAATCGTTTTTTTTTCTATCTTCACACACATGTCATTTATTTGTTTTGTTAACGTTTAAGTGCAAGCTATTTAATTTGATGTCTATCGATTTAACTATAAATTCAGGGTTTCCAAAGCTATTCTATGCATAATGACAGCATTCTTTTTTGTCCTTTTTCAATAGGTTTTTTTGGGGGGGACGACTTCAGCTTTTTTATTTAGCGAATTTAATTAATCCTGGAATTGATAAGCCCCTGTCAACTTATCTTTACACACACCTCAAATCCACTCCACCTTTGCCTGGAGTTATCATTATTAGTGTGTTGGCCATTTTTCCAGTCACGAAAAAATAGACCTGAGGATGATGATTATATTGGCGCTAAAATTAGACGTGTACGAAATTTAAATAGGGGGACAGACGCCATCTTGAATGCAGGGAGACAAGGGGAGAATTTCATAGAGAATCGGGGTCAAAAGCCTAAAATGGACCTGTCTAGGTCAGTAGGTAGACACACGCACAATAATAATACAGGTGGTTGCTATTTGTCAAGTCTTTTCAACGCGCCTGAACGGATTCACTGCAATTCCTGTTAATCTCAAATGAAATATTGTATTTCGATTATTATATTTATGAAAACGTAAACGGGGACAATACGAAGGTAAGTCCGAACAGATAAAAGGAGCCTGACCCCAGAGCTCAATTTGAGCTAAAAGGTCGATGGAAGTAGCTTATGTTCAGAAAAACACAATGCACATTCTGCACGTGCGGTGTCATAGGGAAATTTAAAACACAGTTTAAACACAATTTTGGGGTCAAAGGACGCATTTAGATCGGAGAGGACAAAGTTTGGAAAAAATAAATGACATACAAAGTTGCTGAGTATAAGCATTTGCTCACGTTTTTCATCTTAAGATAAAGCCTTGAAACACTGTTCGGATTAATGTTCAGAGACTCATTTTTTCCAAATATACGTATAGGTAAGAGCGACTAATATTTTCTTAATACAGTAGTACTACATATATTATTTTGTTTTCAAAACCATGGAACCTTAAATCATGTCTGTATTTATGAATGGCTAATTTGATATTTGTAAATTATTCAGTTGTATTATGCAAATGAATTTGAAACAGTCTCTTATGAGATCACAAGAGATGTCACTTTGAGTTTCTGTAGTGTATAGTAAACGTTGTAAGATTAAGGACAATAGATAGTTTGAGCCATCCAACGTTAACGAAACGATAACGAGAAACAGCGCTGGCGGCTCGGAATGTCAAGGAGTACCCTATGTGAAGCATGCCATTCCGGGCCGCCCGCGCTGTTTATCTTTATCATTATCACTATCGTTTCGTTAACGTTGGATGGCTCAAACTCTCTATTACTAGTACCTATATGAACAAAAGCTTAATGTACGTATATCTGCAATAATACATTTGTCTTCCATCAGAATACATAGCTAAACATTCTCTCTAAGATAAAACTAAACAATTCTTAATAGATGAATTTAATAATTTACTATTTTGTGGTGTAAATTACTTAATTGTGGTGTAAATTGACCCTATGGAATATATTCCACTCCAAATGGAATATATTTGAACATATACGAACGTTATCTTGTGCGATTTAACAAATTTGGATTTACATAAAAAGTAATAACTAAACGTGACACGATGTATGTATTAATTAGAGATCAAATGATTATTTAATAAACGATTTTAAACTTATCAACTATATCCTTCAGTATACTTTCACCAAAAAGTGGGTTACAAATAGTACCAGAATTCTGCAACATTCTGGTGAATAAGTACACACACTTGTAGTTACATTTTCTCTTTCTAACAATAAACAGGGAAAACGATCAAATTATACGAACACCTACTTATATTGACATGCACTTAAAGAGTATAATTTATATACGAATTTGCATACAGATATACGGGTTGGAGCTGACATAACTCGTACGTTTTGGACCTTTAGATTGGCTGTCTGTCAATTGAAATGAAATTTGATCTAAAATTCAATGTATATACGGATATCAAATTGGGTCATTTTTTGGTTATGAGCTACAGTCGGCTAGCCTTACAAAATAAATAATTTTCAAATTATAAAACGTTGTAAAAAGCATTGCTGCATACTGTAATTGCCCACTATCATTTTCTATTTTAACGAACAAATGAGGTGTGACAGAAGCAAAAACAATAGCAAGTGTATTATTATCATTTTCCACAATTTGAGTCCAATATTAAAATTAATATATGTTAGTCTCGACAGAGATATTAGCGCCCCTATTAAAAACACTTAAAAACTAAAATCTGGTCTGCTGATTTTACAAAAATGATACAAACAGCTATTAACTCAGGCTGCATGTGGGGCAAAAATGAATGAATTTTTGGTTTTTATGGAGGGAAAAAGCCTTGTTAAAACACGATAAAAATACTGTTTATTGTATTGCGTGCATGGCGTCCAACAGTTTCCTTTTATTTGCATAGTTTCTGCTGGAAATTCATGAATAAACATTGAAAAACATTAGATATGTTTGGCGCTGTTGCCAAATGCTGCACACAACAGATATCACATTAACAGCAATTTGCATTTTACGACTGGCAGCTTTTTGCGATTATGGAATAAACAATGAATAGATATACCCTTTTAAAACAAATGTTTTATGACGCGCAGCTTGGGAAGAAAGGATGATAAAATAATAAAAGTGTGCTATCTGGATTAGCATTTACAGGCAACACATGCAATTGCCAGATCCGACTCTGACACGCACAACTAAAATTAACAATACGAAACCATCCATAGCGAACCTGTGGTTTTACATCTCCGGTTTGGATCCTATTTTGAGAACCAGCATTCACATTTCTAGCATGGATGTTCAATAGGTATGAACGAGATTTGCGAGCGAAAAATGAAGCCTGTAAGTTTTTTTTAAAAGAATTTTTTCCAAGTGGTTTATTATGAAAAAGAACAATTCCAATCGTATTACGAAGTTAGTAAGGTATAGTGGCGATTTCGATATACCGTAATCTCGTAATTTATATATACAAGTTGAAAAAGAACCATAGGTTGTAATCATTTAAGACATGTTAAATGCAAATTGAACATGAGTCACAAGTCTAAACAGCTTGAAAAGCAGCTGCAAATATCTCATCGCATATTATTTTTTGCATACAATTAAAATGAACGAATACATCATCAAAACATTATCCTAATGGTTTACAACATAGGCTATTTATCGCGAACAGCTTAAAGATTGAAAGTAAACCAGGGTTATCATAAATCTTTTCGTCCATTAACGAATACGTTATAGAGTTTTTGCACGGAGATATCTAATTAATAATATGTTGTATTTTAACTTTTTTTTTGTGCTGAATCATTTTAGATAACCTCATTTACAGAAATTTTATATTCATAAATCTGTTAACAAAAATGTAAATGTAAATGGCATGAAACAGGCTTTCGATTGGTTTATTCGTAGATTGCATTAATGAGACTGTGGTGCAACCAACCCAAGCATCGAATTGATTAATTAGCACCTACTTATTCTATAATACTACATTGCAATTAACGATATTAGACGATTTAACAGCCAGTTGTATAGTCAGCATATTGCCATTACCTTATCAATATATTTAAAAGTAAAATTAATAAAAAACCACTGGGTGTTATAAACTTTTGATTGGTTAACTCGTAATTAAAATACGTTTTTGTGGTCTATTTTCATATACAGATTTAATCTCCAATTATACATTGTGACATTTTTCATTTCTCATATTCTGCGTTTAAAAATGGATCATTGTCGCTTTTTTCCACTTTTTCTATGCTAAACCATACTTTAGTCGCTGATTAATATGAATTTTTTACAACCCAACACTAATTAAAACTAATTTTTGTCCTATCTGATTTGTAATTATCGTCAAAAAACCATTAAAAGATAGGTTTCAAATGACGGGTTTAATTGAATTTTGACCAATTAAGGACAAGACAAATGGATATAAAACTTCATCTGAATTGGTGATACGCCCTTATTTTTTGGTTTATAACACGCGATAATAAGTTAACGACATGTTTGTTCATTTTTGGGTGATATCATTGCTATTCCCGTAAATTATATTTGCCATAAAAATAACGCTTACCCGTTAGAACTAGTCACCAAAAATTCCCATTTATTCATAAGAGACAATTTTTTCATCTTTGATTAATTAACCGCTAATTATGCAACGCACGTTGCGCATATATACGCCAATTAACTAAATTCTGAATCTCGTATTAAATGGAAACCATGCTGCAAATGAGACAAGAACGATTTCTGGTAAAACATCTGTCACTATAGGCAAAAACAGCCATTATAAATGTGTACATGGCTAAAATCACGCAACAACTTCAAGTAAAAACAACCCATTTGGTACTTAATGAGCCATTAAACGTGTTTGCGACTTATAAGGTCAGTTAGCAGTTTAGTGACAGCATAAAAGTCGGCATTTTTATAATGCTAAAAGTGGACCTTATAAACAAGAAAATGTTTATAACTCAGGTCGAGGATAAATACGATAGTGTGTCGACATAGCTATAATATACTTCTTGTAAAAGTTACCATTAAATAAAGCGGTAAATAAAATATCACAAATGCACGAATGAGGGAAAATATCAAGCAGCCATACAGCTTCCATTTTGAATAAGTTTCAGAATCAGGTTAAGTTTTCAGTTTTTTACTTAGGTATGATTGATTCCACATTGCATGTGTAATTAACTTCAAATGAATGTAAGATTGTTTCCATGCAAATGTCTGGATGGTTCCTTTAAAAATGGCCATATCCAGCTATCTTCCTCCTAACCATTTACACATTGCCTGGAGTCGTCAAATATCCGTTTGACAGACCCAAAGCCTTGACCAAAAGTAATGATATTATTAAAGTCTAATTTTAGTTTTTGGCCCAAGCCCTCCATTATCATGTGACTAACCATTGCCATTTTAGGTCACTGCCCTTCAACTTTTCCTGAAACTGCTTCAATTACGAGACAAGGGGGTCTCTTTTATGATCCAAGAGTGAAAGGGCAGGAGATGACATTTGACACTCACCTGCCAAATGGATAAGAAAATATAGTAATTGTCAGTATTACTGATCAGGATCTCCCTTCCGCCCCCTGACACATATTTCCGAGAAATAACTATGGTCCAATAAACCCACATAAGGGTCAAGTTTTTGAACAGTTTTACATCCCATTACATGCTGTTAATTTTTAAAGGAATATTCAAATAAATTGAGAAGTTTAATGGTTGGTTATTTGGGTAGGGTTGAAGGACACAAAAGCAACTAAGGCTAAATAGGGCCCAACCAGTAGTGGGTTAATCCTGTATAGGGTCAGCTGGATTAACCAGCTTAACATGACATGCTTAATCGATAAATTCCTACTAAAGAAAGGACAATAGACAGGCAGGGCCCCAGTTCTGAGGAACGTCTTAAGTTAGCCATTACAGGAGTCCCAGTCAAAGTATCACAGGACAGGAAACAGAACGTTTAGAGAAAGGCGTTACAGGTAACAGAAAACGCTCGGATTTCCGCCTGCTAGCGGAAGATTTCACGCTGCCCATGCGCACTAATGCCATCGTGCAATCAATTGACAGGTGTGCATGGGTACTTCTCAATTTTCCCCCTCAAGCCAAAAATGACATCATACTTCTGGTAATTTATATATACTATATATAAATAAAAAAATTAAATACCACTTTAGAACGTCACCAAATGACGTCATTTGCGTGATAATTTGACGACATTTTAGTTGAAAATTGACATAACTGTTTTCAATAATTAATACACGCATATACTACATATCATTGTTAAGCGAATGACTTCCTAGTGGCTATTCAGTTATTAGTAGCTTAATAAAAAATGGTCCTTTATAAAGTTTCAGTCATTGACTTAGTAGAGGCGCCACGTGTCTTCCGCAACTACTGTCCACGACATGAGCATATTTCAAACGATTTTATGCAAATTCGTTTTTAGTTCCAATCAATGCTCCTCCCTTCCCGAAAGTTCCATGTAAGAACAATCCACGTTGGGTGGCAATATTTCTCTATTTCTCTGGCAGGAAAGACCTTGCGAATTCTGCGTAATTTCACCATCGTGTTACTCTCGTCTACTAACTACTATAATTTTCTAACCAGTGTAAATGACCAAGTAGTCAAACGCCAACGGTTAATGTGCCAAATAATTTTGAATTTTTTTTCTTCTTTAGAATATTTGATTTTAGCGGCAAACCTCCCAGTCAACGTCCAACCAACAACCATCACTAAACGGGTTGTTGATGTTGTTTTACTAATATTCAGGCTTATTTTGCTTCTGTAATTAAAACCTGTTTACACACTAGCTGAATTAACTATCCTTAATATATGCTAATAATAAATCCTTGCGAAGATTGTGGAGGCAGGAAACTTTCGCAGGGTGCTGCAGGAATTTCTCGGAATTGATATAATCTCTGAATAATTGCTGCTACGTGGCGATGAAAAGTCAAGAAATTGACTTTGCACCCTAGCAAATCGAGGGTGAGAAGGGGGTGAGGAGGGGTGAGATGTAAAAACAAAATGGTTTCCTCTGTTAATGCCTCGAAAAAAACCGCGATAAAAGTTTTGGCAAGACAAAGTACTTAAAATTTCCAATCTGAAATTCCTCACAATGTTATGTGGGACAAAATAACACTTTTGACTTTCGGAGTAAAGGTGTTTTTATTTACTGGACATCGTTAGATTTTTTTTCATTGATATCCATCATAAAAAATTTCGACAATTACGAGTCAACAGTGGGTTAAAAAAAAACATTAATGTTGTCTGTAAATACTAATCGAAAATTCAGGGATGTACAAATGTTCTCCTTATTGTAAATATAATAATTCAACAACGCAACTGTATATACAAAAAACTGGTTCACAATTATATTGATACACTATAAATATGGCTTGATATATTAGTTTATAGTATTAAAAACCTGTCTACATTAAATACGTATACTAAAAGTCAAAATGGCCAATGTATTTAGATATCCAATGAAATTTCGACATAGAACCTGTGACTGACGATTCAACACATACGTATGTATATTAAGTTAATGGGTACAACTTTGTTAGTCAGCACATGCTTATTTAGCTCAGTAACGGTAACGTTTCCAGCAAAAGTTAGTATAATGTACCAAAAGTTTAAAATTACCAAATGCAAGTAGATCAAACTTTCTGGAAGACTCCCTCCACGTGTCAAGTTATACAGGATACAAATGACTATCATCATTCTTTGGAAAGTGAAGACAACACTGTGATTGAATCGACATTCCATATGTACCGCGGTCTAGTTCGAGTCAAAGGTCACAATTAACTAACAAGCATATTGTGTACAGTCCAAAATACATTCTATATGTAAAACAACTTTCTAATATTCCTTTTGACAGGTGTTACGTCAGTGTCCAATATCCAAGAAATGTAGAATAAAGTTACTGTTTTTAAACATCGAGCAACTAAGAATTTCAATTTGCACACCCTGTATTTTACAGGTTGGCCCAAAAGAAATACTGCTGAATTATCATGTATTTTACAACAACAAAAGACATTATGGAGAGAATGTTTAAGGCTGAATTGGTTAAGTGCTTTGGGAATTTACAAACTGATTGACCGGATGGATATACTTGTAATTTTCCATCGTGTTTCCAAAAATGTATCATTTTCTGCAATATCCGTATATTTTCCTAAATGTTCTAAAAATTCATCGCAACATTGATTTGTGTATACATGTAATCTCATTTTTGCAGCAACAATAATAGAAACAAGAAGACGAAAATGGCGTGCAATCATCCGAACATGTTTCCTGTATCAATGACAATTTCTTATTTCAAATGACGGAATATAGAATAAAGTGTAAAGTACAGTACTTCAGTCGACTGATCCGAGTCCTGTTTAGGTTTAAAATGGCGTACACTGTGACCTTTTAATTGAAAAGTTCCAACAAGAAACTACACCAGAGTACATTGTACACTCCTTTCTCTATATTCGAGTCACCAGTATCAGTAGAAAATATTAAAACAAAATGCTATCTTTTCTTTATCAGCACAAATGTGCATATACATACATACATAAATGATGAGGCAAAACATGTAGCTTCTTTAAAAATGTACTTAGTCAAATCACGTAGTTACATGTAGCATCTAATTTTATGAACAAGGCGCTTTTGTCAAAAGCTTTGATTATCTTCCATTGCCTATATGAGAACTAGTCAATATTTCTTAAAATGGTTAAAAATAAAATTCCCACACTACACCACTTGAATTTCACGATGTGAGCCAAAACGTCCCTGACTATCCCAAATCACGCCAAAATGAGGAAAAATCTGCAACCAAAACAGGATAACAAGATTTTGTAGTAAAATAACATTTGTCCGTTTGGTTACTTATTCACGGGCTGTACCAACCATAAACATAAATCTGAAGGCTGATTTAATGCCATTGATTTAATTTGGCATTTCTTTTGGGAGTAAAATTAAATGTTAAAAGCTTAACATTTATCTTAGCTGGCAATAAAAAATCGCTAAGAGTTATTGTTAATGAGGAGGAATGGACGGTTCAATATTAATTACCTTGCATTTGTAAAATGCATAAGCCTTGAATGCTAAGCTAGATTAGAAGATTGCGAAAAACGAGAAAACAAGATAAAAGTTTGCCTCGATTTGGGCGTTGTAAATTCATTATATTTCAATTAATCTGATAGTATTTCGTATTCGAATGTTGATTTGCAGCAGGTTGGTACGTTGTGAAAAAATCGAGCTCTCCATCAATAAATATTAAATACCACTCGGTCCGGTAGACCTTTATCGAAAACTCGTTTCATTATAATGTTGAAAGAAAAAAAAATTCCCATATTATTAAATGATATTCGATATGATGGCGTGTGCTGCTTTTTTAAAGGTGTTATTCAACTGTGTACCGAATCAAGTTGAAAGATCAAAACTATATTTATATGAACTGTCGACTTTTGCATTTAAGACAAATTCTAGGCATATATAGAAATCTATCGAATGCTAATCAAAAGCCAACTTCCGGAATACAGAATTAGGACAGCATCTTGATAAGCCTATCAGTTTTCTTTAATCAGTCGCGTACCACTTTACTTCCAAATTAATATAAAAATCAATGCAAACGTGGAAGGTTCTTTGTATTTGTGTTTGGCTATACTTAATAAAAGAGGTATCTCTTCGTCTGACTGAAGGCTTAGATTGTGACTCATCATCGAATGAGGACATCGATGTTGATTGATTACAGGTCAAGCCTAAATTCAGGTGAATCGATATTGAAAAATCTACGTGAAAAAGGTATTTTTTATATTGGTAAAAATAAGCCCTCTGCAAATGAAGATATCTTAAGATCATTCAGGAACTGCAGGTAATATGACAAAACTGAATATGATTTAACCAAAGAAATGTTATCTTAATTAATCCAGTAATTTCTTTAGCAATTCTAACATTCAGCATTCGTATTTGGTAATCCAAAGAAATGTTGGTATAACAAAACTCCATCAAGTCACAATCAATCTGCGAAAATCTATGAGAAAATGTCACAGATCTTGAGCTGTTGTTAATAAACAAAAAGAAAAAGGTTTGATGGACAAGATAAGTTATCCATACCGAATGTCATGACTGTAAATCTGTCCACTACAGTTGTGGAAACAAGTCACTCACAACGTATTCCATCTTTGTGACTTTTGTTTACGAGCAAAGACAAAATAAATGTAAAAGTGCACAATTCAACCTATGTAGGCAGAAAAGGAACATTCACTGATTTTCAAATTCCAAACTAATTGTGTGACACCTTCGAGGATAATTTTTGGTAACATCTTGAATGAAACTGTACTAACCGCCATTTTCTTATGGATAAATGCAATTTCTTAAAATCATTTTTATCGGACATTCATGATAAACAAAACATGTTGGTCAATATGATGAATGTCAACAAAGAAAACTATACCATGCAAATGATAATAAGTTATGCTTGCCGCAATGTAACCGATACATCATAGAAAAAGTGATGCCACCAACTCTTGAAACAGTTCTTGAAGGCCATTGCATTCGGCCATCAGTACTAAATCAATCTATAACATTTATTGAATCTGGTTAGTTCCGGTAGCTTGTTAACATTGGTCAAGAATAACTAAATTATCTCTGAATAACTAAAGATTTAAATATCTCCCAATTAGTATTCCTTTGGCACAGCTAATTAAATTAGACGGATATATGTAGGTGTTAAGACAAATCAGAGAATGAAACAACCTGTCCTTAGATGCGACAGCTACAACCACATCACCACATATTTAATGAGATATGTAGGTGTTTAATTGTGAACTTCGAAAATTCATGTAGGTCAGCTTGACCAGGATGTTGGTCACGGTTTTGGGGCCATTGCATTGTTATGAGATTGTTCCACGCGCTACTTACTATTTGGGGAAATTACACATTTTCAAAGTTAACTTCAATGATGTAGACATTCAGACATAGTGCGTATTACTTCCCTTTGAACTTAATTAGCCGCATGATTGGCTATCAAAGCTGCATATATATTACTTGTAAATTTTATATACTACATTCAGCATTGTTTCTAATACAATACTGCTTCTTTTCACTACATGAAATAGTGAACTATATTAACAAATGCTTACTATTTTCCACAAAATATGTATAAAATAGGTGTGGCTGACAGCCGAATTGATTGGACAGAAATGGCATGTTAGTGCAATAACATATTTGAAGTTATCTATAGTATTATGTTGTTACTTATTTGGTTCTAATAAGCACTGGTCCTATTAGAATTCGACTAACATTATCACTCGTATATCAACTGCATATTCATATTTTTCATAAATGAACATAAACTTGATTACATTAAGCTTTCGAATACTTTCTGAAAAGTCATTTTGGATACAGCATGATATCACTGTATTGTCCCTTATAAAATCAGTGCCCTATGAATCCTTATGTACTGATCAACAAAGATGACAGATAAGTCCCACTTCTCAATCATAAACGTACTGTAAACTTACAAAGTCCTAACAGGTGATTGAGCTATTTCCAGCTTGTCTGTTTTCATTAGCAATTTGTCAATATTGTCAAATTTAAAAGTAAACAGACACCCACTATACACCTTTTAAAGCTTTTTGGACTTACACCTTTGAGAGGCCAGAAGAAGCTTTACAAAATGTACCAACAAATTACCTCCCCTTAATTAATTAGAAGAAAAAATGGTTAATTCATATGAGTGACCCATTAAAACTGTCCAATGGGAAGGGTTGTTCAGTGAGGGGGCGTGTCGGTCTCACCATTTTGCAAACCTGTTATAAAAATCACAAGAAACCAGATGAACAATCTGAAAAATCACTCAAGCACTCAGTAGACACTAAGTTGCTGGGTTGGTGGGTCAGTGGGATTAGTATTTTTTTTTCCTTACCTGACCTCTAAGGTCTCTATGTTTCAAGGCTACTTATGCCTTCGAGCACTCACCGTGCTTTTCTATACACTGACACAGTTTTGATTTGCCAAATTCATCCACTCGTACAGTTTTTTTTCCCCCACCTTAACAACTATAGCCGAATAATTCATGCATTTGAAAAAAATAAAAGAATACTTAGTCGTTCAAGAAGCGTCTCGGCGCGGTTTGAATACATTTTTTTGTACAAAACAATAAAAAAAAAGAATGAGCTGGAAAAAACACACAGAAGACGTACCATTTCATTTAATTATATACTGTGTACTAACAGCAGCAAGTATAATGTTACTTGCCTATTTTGAAGGGGGAAAAAAATTCAACAATAATAATATTATAATGAAACTTTTTTTAAAAGGGGACGTTCATGCAGGCAGGTCAGTGTGCTTTTTTTTTTTTTTCATAAAGCCTAATGTAAATTGCAAAGCGGTGGATTTTAATTAAACTTTCGTAATATTTAGCAACAGGATGTACACAATGTTTCTTTAAAATGAAATGCTGAAATTCTTTTTGTTTTGTTTTGGTACTGTTTCATCAAAACGAAATATTCGCCTTTAAAATTCTTTTTTTAAAATCCACGTTGCCTTCGATGAAATAACTAACTGCTGTTGTATATATATTTCCCTCCAAAATATTCCTGAATATTTCATGATAGTTCTTGTTTCTTGCTCAAAATCTTTGAGTTTCGTCAGTTTCATACAAGCAAACATTACTACAAATATTTCCGGGTAACTGCCAGCGCCATCTATGTCCTTTGCCATCAATTTCTACAATTTCAGTTCAGTTTATTGCATAAACCGATTCCTGTAAATTGCATCCACATATTGATACTTGTTTCTGTATGATTCAGTGTAGCTAACTGAAACAAATTGGAGCTTTTCGGCATGCATCATATTTTAATTATGAAAATGTGGGTGACGTCACAAGATAACAATGTTGAAAACTACTAAAAACTCGTTGAAAATGCCAAATTCACCTGACATCCTGCTTTACCCTTGCCACTAAAAAACATAATGCTTGCACCAAGAATGCGCACATAAAACGCATCGTTATGTCCCAACAAATATTTCAAGAGTAGACGGACGACCCTAGAGGCGTTTGTGCGATCCTCCTCAAACCATACGAACATTAAAATACTGTAAATTCTCGTTACTGCCAATGATTTTTCCTGCTACCTTGTCTGCTGCTTACCATAGGGGGTTTCACCAAATATCTCGAGTGACCTTCGTATTTTTTCCCCTCCACCAACAAAATATTGTAGGGTCCATTTGGATTGCCACCATCCCCTTTGTCCGAATGTTATTGTTCCTAGTGACATAGACATGTACCCCTCGCAAATAGTCGCTCTAGAGGAGGGGGATCAATCGGTTTGATAAAAAATATATAAACATAATGACACCTTAAAAACGAGAATGCAAGTTTATAGATAAGGTAGGTAGTACATGTACTGTACCTCGTTAGGCTAATGAAAATATGTAGGCATAACAAATAACAAAAGTTATGTGGTGCCACCACTCGGTGAGGTACAAAACTTATTTGCTCTACAATTGTCAAGTTTACAAAATGGCTATCTATTACAAATCCCACTCTAAGAAACAGCAGAGCTTTCATTGGCTCATCTTGGAGCCCTCCATTTGAAAGAATTGCAAGTGGCATATTATACTACTTGTCGTGGTTCTGAAAAGCCATATCTATATTCTATAGATGGCGCTGAAGGGTATATGGCGACGTTCAAAAGACTATTTCTGGGTTGGGCAAACCGTTTTCCCACTCCTTATTTATCTAATTACTCGCAATTAAAGGTCATTGTTCACATTTGATTTATCTGCGCCCACTGCTGCTTTTGTCTTGTTGCCACTCGATTTATGACTGCAAATATATACACCGAGTTACCAATTATAGTTTTAATCGAAGGTGACTCGCCTAATCAACGTGTTGTTAAAGTAGCCAAAACACACGTCATTGAAATAAAATGAGCGAAATGTGCCTGCTGAAAATAAAAGAAATCAGCGTGAAAACCTGAAATTTCAAGGCTCATATTGCCAAGTTTCTTGCATTATATCATGCATTTCCGAGGCTATATTCATTAATATTTATATCGAAAAGAAAATTTCATTAGAACTACATTTAAAAATGGACAGAATTATTCATTATTGCCGTAATTTATTTTGTTACTTCTTGAAACTGATCACACGTTGGAGCAGTGTTTTTAAAACTTATTCACCTCTCGGCCCACAAAACGGCGCTAAAGTTGTTGCGGCACATCATAAAGAGATTTCTTTTTGTTTTCTGTGCCCTCAAAAATGATGGGTCGTAGTTAAATCAGGAAATTTCTTATTGCAATCCCAATTACAACAATATTCATGCAGCATTCGTTTCATATCATCAATGTTTTCCATACGTCATTGTCAGTCATGGCGCTCCTACCAAGGCCTGTATACCACGTTGTAGAGCATTGCTCTACGTGCTTTCTAGAGCAGACAACAGTTTTTTGGCCATAGTATACAGGCCTTGGTAGGAGCGTCATGACCAGCAAACATTTCCTCCGTTTTAATGTGGACACTGATTGGGCAAACCTGTTTACCGAAACATGTCCATTAAAACATGTTGGGACAAATAGTTTTGCAGAAACCCTGTTTCTGTTTCGTGTTTGCTCTGATCTGTACTAGGTTTTACAGTAGGTTTTCTGATTTACTGAAACGTGACGAGTCCAGCACATTCATGCACAATCCATTGTTGTTGTTATGGAAAAAGTGGGCCGTAGCTGAGAGAGGCAGCCTAATTTCCAACCTGCCACCCGAGGGCAGTCGAATAGCTAACCTTGAATAATTACAAGAGCACAAAAACAGGAACAGAAAACGAGCACGTCCACTCATTTGCCGGGATAATAATAATAAAGGCATTTTAATGATTAAATTGAAGCCGATTTAACATTATACGACGTTGTTAGCGGCCATTGTTTACTGCCATAGTTTTTTTTGATTTTTTTATTTCGTTATATTTTATCCGTCCTCGCTCTATGTAATTTCTAAAATAATGTGTGATAATTGGCTCTCTAGTCTACACCGATAAACCTACATATATACAGACAGTGGGGGTGCTAGGCGGTGTAAACGAAAACACTGAAATTGCAACATTTCGTGAGAATCAGCCTATTTCCCTCCGACACCCATTCAGCTATTACGCATTGTATATTTGAGAAAAAACAAATGCATATTAACCCTGGGAGTTTATATTCATTTTTTACATCTATATTTATTCTGTCAAGGTTTTGTGGCCTTAACCCCTGAAGTTGAATTTGATTAACAACACAAGATTTGGACACCCTGTACCGAGCACATTGGCTATTGGCAAAGCATCAATTTGTACAGTTTGGCACATAAATCGTTGACAAATTTCAAAAGATACAGATTTTGTCACGTGATTCTGCTCGAGGGAAAGGTGATGCCACGTGATGTCGTCCGTGACGTAAATCGTGTGTTCTTTATACAAATACAATGCACTTGCTAAACGAATTTACAAATGGTTTAATGATACTCGTACGTTGGGCAATACAAAATTTTCAGCTTATTATACCCTAGCTTTTGCTTCAATTTAACAATTATTTTATTGCTACTTATAGCTATTAAAAGCTATTATTAATTTCTATTCAAGGCCCATTTTATTGGCATTGTTTCTAAAAACGTTTTATATATCGCTTTGAATATTACAATTGAATTAAATGTAATTGGATATATGTACATAACTTGTAATAGAAATTCCTCATATGAACGTCGCGTCATGTAAAGAATGGTTAATTAAAACATCCCAAACCAGTGCTATTTTTCATAGGGTTTTTTTTTACAAATCACATCAAAGTTTTACATTTTCAGAATAATGTTCCAATAGCATCATTGAGGAATGTTTGTGCTCAGCAGCATTGTTATTTACTATCAAATTTTATTGGTAATTATATTTTACGATCTATGTATGTATATATTTTATAATAAAACACCTCTTATGAATCACATTAAACACATCAAACAGCACATCAAACATGTAGTGTTTTTATGCTGTTCGTATAATATAAACATTACTTCTAGAATCTAAATGAACATGTAAATAAAGAACATTACAAAAATATATTCTATTGCAATATGGTATCATAATAAAGTTGAGCCTAAATTACACGTTTATCGATTGTGTAAATGGAATATTAGCGTTATAAACATGTAAAAAGTATGTACAAATTCGAAAAATATCGATTAATTTTAAGTGAAACTGTTCTCATTCAGCGGGTGTTGCATTTTATCTAAATAGTTGAGGTGAACTATTTTCGTATTTGACCGAGGTCGAAAAAATTAAGCAATTGATGATTTATAAAAAAATCAGAAAAAAAAGTTAAATAATTACAATAATGAATTGAGTCTATCCACGAAATAATACAGTTGCCAGCACACTTAAGTTGTAATACTTCCCTTGTCATTGCTGACCTCGTCACAAAGACAACTGTTTATTTGGCGAAGGAATATTTATACTGACAGGACGTTTACTTAATACCCCATTTACGAATATATGTTAGCAGTGTTTACTGTGCGTTTTGAATATTATTAGGTATTTTTTGAGTATGTTCGTAAATTTAAGGTCTACCCCCATGGCCCACATCCTTTTGCCACCCCTCTTCCCTCTACTGGCTAATCAAAGACACCAGAACTTGAATGTTCCAGAAGTAGGTCGATCACATTGAGCACGAGATAGCCAGCCTTTCTGCACAGGGGGCGAAGGTCACAATGCTAAAACAACAGGTAAGAAAATCGTCGGCTGCAAGGGTTACCTACCATCTTTAGGAACCACGTTTGCAGCTTTAGATAGCATCGATGAGTCATTGCATATTAAAAATGGAAAGAAAAAAAAATATGATAAGCGTTTTGCCAAACTGACGCATATGTCACCATTGGATTTCGATTTTCCCCTTTTTATAAATATCTGAGTCATGCATGCTAATGGCTTTATAGTACATTCAATAATAAATGAAAATACCGCACATTTGGCATTTTTATAGACGTGTGTGGCGTATCTACTTGTCAGCACCGTATTTGGACACATTTTGCTCGTGCTATAAACAGCAATTTTGATATGGGAAGTCAGCTAACAGAAAGTCAGCATTAAATTTGACGAAATTTGACGACAATTTATGTTCACAAGTTGATGAATAAAAAACTTAGTATACGCTAAGAAATAATGGAGAAAATGGGTGTTTTAGAGCACTCATTGGTAGTTGAAGGTGGTTTATTTTTGTTATGTGTTTCTAAATACATTTTGGTGTTTTAAAGACTAAAGAGAGGTGTTTTAAATGAAATGCACAATTATAACATTTTTAAGCTGGCAGATCATATATATAGATGCCACTAACTATATAAACTAAGTACATCAGATAATATAAACAATCATGTCAAGAGAAGGAAAATTCCAGTTGAATACAGGAGTTTACAGAATTTTGAAGGTAAGCAAAAATAATATTTTCTGCATGTTTTAGCATCTCCTATCCATTTAAGTGGTTCAAAATTACTTTTATTGTTATCATCATTATTTTATAGCTTGAGTTATATTATTAAAAGTAAAAATTGTTATAAAGATAATTTCAAACACTTTATATAAATAGGCCTTCATTCTGACATAGTTTTGAATAAAATGTGCTGTAGCTTTAGTAATTACTTTTAGTGATCTTCATTTAAAATTTTGCGATGACATGTTTTTTTCATTATTAGCATTGTCTTATACTTTGAAAATAAAACTTCTTATGACGCACAAGGGAAATATTAATTAAAATTGTTTTGCATAACCACATTTATACATCCCTTACAAAATTACATTTGTAAGCTTTTTCCGTTGAAGGTTTATCTTCCTTCTTGATTTTTTTCCTGCTAGATTACCAGTGTACACGAAGTGCGAAATTCTTGCGATTAATTAGGTGATTTCGAGGGTTATCTTACATCCCATTTCAACAAAATATCCTCAGATTCCATCTCTGACTTGTTTCCTGCGTTATTCGTTTTATGCGGTTCCCTGGCCTATATGGGACGTCCATTAAACTTTTCTCCCCCATGCCTGATGGATTAACGCTCCATGCTTTTCTGGGTCAGGGTTGGACCCAGGGGTTATAACCGAGATTTTTTTTTGTACAGTAAAACAAAAATAAACGAGTGAGGAAAAAGACTAAACCAGAAGAGTAATTGGAACCCCTTGATGATAACACTGGTGTGACCCTCGTACGAAAATAGGCCTGCATTTCCAGAATAGTTTCCTACAAAAACAAAAGTTTTCTGAGAGGAAAAAGGAGTTTTGCGAAATCCTCACGAGACCATGCGTAAACAAGGATCATCGTAATGACTAAATTTCGGTAAATTGGGGGAAGTCATTCATCAAAGATTTTCTTCCATCTACCATACAGTAGATGAAGTACGATGCAATTCCGGTAAGGAAATTCTTCAGAAAAAATGTTTCTCACAGGACAGTAAATGGGTTTTAGGTTAATATTTCTTGTTGCAAAACATTATACTATAAATATACTACAGTATACAGTGTATACAATTGCACACCGAATTCCAAAGATACATTGGGAGTGCCGTCATTCCAATGTTGTAACAATAAAAGTTTTGTTTAGTTACTTGATCCTAAAGTCAAGTACATAACCCTACAACTATACAGTCAAAACTATGCAAGTTATGAAGACAGTACAAATTCAACTGCTCTCACAGAGAAAAACACATTGCTTTTATATTTGTTTTTTCATGTACCATCATTAACATTCATTGTGCTTCATTTTAATAACTAACCCTCTAACATATACAAAAAGATGCACAGAAAAACAAAACATTTTTCCATGCGTGGCCAATAAAAATATCTGAAAATATGTAACCGTCAAATCTGAGACAAGTAATCGATTCATCAACAACATTTTACCAAAAAACAATTACATTTCTTGTTTGATTCTTGATAAAAGCATCTTGTTTCAAGTTTAAACTATTATCAATATGGATGAATCAGTTTGTCCTATCAATGGACATCTGATGTTAATCGATGTTTGCTGTGACAAATACAATGTCGACCTTCGAAGACTGTCTTGCGTCGAAGTTTTACATTCCACTACCTGCAGTAATCGCAATAATACCGATTATAGCATAACGCAGGGCGAAAAGCCTTCATTATTAATTAGCCTGGAAAGCAGCATTCCAGTCACACTATTATATCAGTTTCTTTGTGTGGATTTCGGTACGTCCACGCAATTGTCACGACCATTAATGAAATTACTCCAACAACAAACAGTATTGTACTAAGATAGCAATTTCCATAACGGATTAGCGAAATCGGGGCCATAGGTAACATTGCACATTTATCAGCAAAACGAAACAAAAACTAGTTTCAGAAAAAACAAAAAAAACGACTTTAAAAAAAAATAAACCTCGACTCGTAATGGATATTTTTATGGAGCAAAAACATTAATCATAATTCCACTTTGGCCTCCATAAACCACTGAGAGCACCTACGATAACTGTACCATGAAATTTAAGCAGTCGTCCTTAGATGATATATTTCTCCTCGATGTAAACCGTGCTAATCTTTTGTCGTTTCATTTGTCCTGATTTTTTATTTGTATTTTTTGCTTTCTCAGATATGGGGCAAAATGAGGTTCACACTAATATGGTAATTATAAAACCCCAAAAGGATAACACTGAATTGTTTTTGTTTTCGTATCAAACCATCTTTTTCTCATCCGATCTTGTATTGCACGGTACAAACACAACTGTTTTGAACGTTTGATTAATCACGTATGATTGTAGGACGAGAGAAGCCAACCTTCAAATACAATTTTATCAAAACTGATTTTTCTGCTTTGAAACCGTGACGCCATGCACCACCAGCTATTACATTTTCTATGGCGCCATCTTTGATTAGGAGACCTTTTCATTGTCAAAGAGCTCAATCAATGCATGACATTTGTAGATCATTGTCAATGTGGATCATGTCACCTGCGTTGCGTCACATTGATCGAAAAGATCAACCAAATTGATCGCGCACAAAACGAAGCGAAAAATATGGAACAACAAAACATTTTCATTAATTTCGAGGGCAAAATTATATCGCCAATACAACAAAAAACGTGACCCTCTTCTGGTGTCGACCACTTGTTTCAATCGATCAATTTATGTTTCAGTTTAGTGGTTAGACAATGGTCCTTATGCATAGTTACGTGACGGATGGTATCACATGCATAACGGAGATGTCAAATTTGGTCACGGGGCAGGAAGGTGATTATAAGTCACATGATGTCGTCCGTGACGAAATCTGTATATCAGGTACATTATTGATGAGTATGACCACACATAGAAATTTATTAAATCTTTAGGATCAGTTGTAGGGTGAGTTAGCTATGGAACGCCACAAGAAAGATGATAAACAAGATGGCCGTCGCTATCAGACTTTTTCGTTCAAGAAATTGAGGGTAAAATCCATACACCTAAATCGATTTCATTTTACTGTTGGCAAATTGACATAGTTTCTTAATGTGGTTTTTTGTATGCTATATAAGGAGGTATTATTTTCTCAGTATTTTGAGTGAACGACGTCACTGTAGTAACCCCTGATTATTATATTAATTCGCATTTTAAACATACATATTCACCATCATTCATCAGCGTTTGGTAGTGTTGGCACTTCCAAAATTCAACTACCGTGTATTTTTACTCCTCAAAGTATAGGTATTTTCGAATGTTATTTCATTGATAAGAACAATTGTTTACTTAATGAGTGCAGACACTGTTAAGGACTCCACTGACGTCATTACCCAGACATACTATTTGCTGCGCATTTGTTTACCTTTAAGAGATTATGAATATTTTTCCATCAAGGGAAAACCGATGAATGAGTTCGAGTGATGTTATTCTAGTAATCCTCAGAATCATTTGATGACGTCGCCACATTTTGAACCATTGATGAGAGACAACTGAAGAATGACTTAAGTTAGCGCCTTTTGGAATTAAGCAAGTCATATAAAGCCAAGCTTGACGCAACAATTTTCCATACATCCCACAATATTTTTTTGTCACTGGAGAATTAAAAAATATTCAGAAGCTATCACAGTATTGAAGTTAGGATAAGAAAGAAAGGCTATATACTTGGGATAATTTAGCTGCTAAATCGTAGGATTACGAAATTTATTTTCAGTTTTAGGTTCAGCAGCATAAGTTCAGCAGCAGGAGTGAAACGGAAGTGTAACGGCTAACGGCTGTCGATCCGTTTACGCGTCGGAATTACGACTTCCGGTAACCCCTCAACATTGTCGCATTTTATATTAAGAAATAATTCCACATTTACGATACGGTACAGTTGATTCCGATTAATTGGGAAAAATGTGGACTAGACTGTTTTGTGCATCTATGCAATATGGTAATCTAGATTCAATTTGCTAT
Source organism: Ophyiulus pilosus (assembly GCA_033995625.1). Lineage (NCBI taxonomy): Eukaryota > Metazoa > Arthropoda > Diplopoda > Julida > Julidae > Ophyiulus > Ophyiulus pilosus. Next base: position 121,482 of record JAUJYV010000042.1, on the reverse strand, counting down.
TTATTGCATATACATACGTGTATATCCTCTCAAGAAATACATAAAAAGAAGTTATACCAGGGAATTTTTATTTTCAAGTTGTTAGCAATTGCACTATGAGTTAGTAGTTGATGTGGATCGCCTTAAATTAAATCTGGGATGACGGAATTGACCACCTCTATTAGCAGCGTCAAATTAGCATAGTTGAATGAACCAATTATAGGTTTTTTAGGTGGCAGCAGGGAGGATCCAAACAACACCCCTGACCTTGCCTCAGTTTCCTGGCTTTATATCTATTAAAACCTAAATAGCTAGACCAATGTTTTGATATAGTATGTGTATATTTCTACATTATGTCGTATTGTGTAGGTCTACTTTTCCACCTCCTGTCCGACCTACATATTGTCCACCTCTTTTATGTATCAACCTCCAAAGTCAGTTGACCTCTTATGTTCAGGTCAGATATGCCATTGAAACCTATTGATATAGTAAATGTAATGAGGTCACTCGCTTTGTCCAGTGTGCTCAATGAATACAAAATGCGTAGGAAATTCGGTATTGTTGGTCAATCAGGGTTAAATCCTACACAGGTGTATATCCGACACCACTGACCGCTTATAACGAAACGTAAGTCATTAAAAAAAAAACTTTTTCAATTTTATAACTGCGAATACGGTATTTCGGTAACACATTTGGGGTGAACGAATTTTGGGCGAAAACTTTAGGCGAATATCCATTTTTTTAAACAAAAAATAGGCCAAGGGTTATGTGTGAAGACACTGAAGAGGCTGAAAAAACGGTTTAATGATACGTGTCTGGCAAAGCGAACTCAAATTACCGTAGTACAAATGTCATTTACCCTGACTGACCTTAAAAAATTTGCATATTTATACCATATTTAGGAGAAAAAACACTAGCATTTAAAAGAGAAAAACAGAAAATGTTTCTCGGTATAGACAGCTGGACAAACAAAAAAAAACCGGATATAACGAAATTGAAAGTTTACTCACATTATCATTGGATGACATTACCATTATGATAGGTAGCACTATATGCAGTAATGGCACGAAACGGGATGGTGAAATCTGTAAATTAAACAAGCTGATGTAATAATAATATTTTTTATTCAAATATATATAACATACCATCTGGTAAATTTTAAGTTAAGTGAAATTAATTCATGGAATTTCATAGAATTTTCACAAACCTATAGCATTATTACATTTCAGAAATGATACAGTTACTTGTGGGTATTACAAATTATTTTGTTTAACTTCACGATTTTGCTTTGTGTTTTTAAAAAAAAAAAATTTAAACATAATTTATAAAGTTATTGAAATTTTGACACCCCAGAAAATGATGTCTTATTTGACCTCACGATTTCACATTGCCCTTCTTGTTCTTTCATACGTTAAATTATCACCATTTTTTTATAGAAATAATGTGTTACAAACATACGTACTAAAGGATATACTCCAATAAAGTTTTAATACAGGAAACCACAAATATATGTATTCATTTCAAAAATCACACTTTCAGAAATGATACAAAAGGTTACAGATTGCCAATGTATATTTCTCAAATAATATCGTTTTGACCTCACGACTTTGCCTATGCTTTTCATAACATTAAAACTATTCATTGTTGAACTTCAACAGAAAATTTACAGAAAATTACATGTATTTATTCGCTCCTAGGGTGTTCCCAAACAACCTAAATTGTCTTTAATTTACTAGTTTCCATGTCTTTCTCAGGCTCTTCATTAAATTCTCAGTTAAGCCAGAAAATATTCCCCAGATGTATATTTCGCTATTTGTTGGTTTAATTCACACGTATGCATTTTAAAAGTCTCACATTAATTCAACAGACTAGAGAAGAAGAAAAAAAAACAATGGGGGAATAATTCAACAATAGGACCCATTCAATTCTCTACTCGTATACATTTTTTCTCATTTTTGGCACATACCATTCTCAAAATGAAATGTCAGCGATTAAATGCTTGATACAGGATCAAAGCATTTCCCCCATTGTTCAGTGGGAGTAATGGACAGGCACGTACTAGGCAATATGTTGCCGATTTGCCGGCGATTTCATGGCAATTTGAAAAATGAGAACTTAAATGGTTTAATTTTTTTGGGAAACCAAATGTTCAAAGATTCAATTGGTATACGACACTTAACCACGTGTTTATGGGGGGGAGTGCACAACCCGAATGTTTTCAAACCGTGGCTAATGTTGATTTCATATCCCGAGGAAGTTGACTGTACTCGATTTTGATTTATCATACATTAGCATTACATCTGGCCCTATTTATAACTCTGATACTTAACACACATCCACATTTATCCTGCATTTCAAATTGCTCCGGAAGGAAAACTTCTTGCTATGGCCTGCCTTAACCTAGGCCATTTCCCGACAAAGTAAAAGATAACATTTCTTGGTTTCATTTCCTCCTGATTACTAATTAATTGCAAAACCCAAATAAACATGTATGAAATTTGTCGGCCCAGTTGAACCGCGCCACAATCTTCAAATTTCGAATTTTCCCACACAACTGCGACACATGTGACATGTGCAACTTGCTGATATTGCTCAAAGGATTCATCCAACTTATTTAACACAACACTAAGTTTGATTGCAGTTTATCTGTTTGTTGATGTATGCCAAATTAAGATGTTTGGCAGCTATAATGATTCTAAAATGATTCACCATTACCAATTCCAGCAGTTTCAGAAAATGCATCATAGGTGGCGCTGGCATTTTTGAAACAAACTACGTATCCAAACGCATACAAATTATTTACTTTTTTAAGTATGTAATAATCGCGTTCATTTACTAATGAATTTTAGACGTTTTCTCTTCTTTCTACATTTGTTTTACAGTTTGGGTCACGTGAGAAGAAAACAAATGAACATTTTGAAATACTTTTGACCCCGTAAACAAATTCTTCTAAACCCACTTATAATCTTTACGCCGAAAACAAAGCTTTACAAATCATTGTTAACTAATACATTAACAATGGACGTAAACATGTAGTTGCTAATGATTTCGGTAAACAACTTCAGCATGCTTACAAAAACGAAATGCGTAGAACCCTCGGAATTTTCATAATTTTTTTTTCTCATTTACAATGTAAATGACCACTTTGTTGACCAACACGATCCTAGGTGTGGTCCAACATTCCCTTCAGGAGGGCCACGATTTGCTGGATGACATTGAATTTTATGCTCGGATCGTGGTGGGCACTAGCGTTTTAGACGTGCTGCTGGGGGACATACCTTTCATTTGCAGTGAAACCTTCCACGATGGACACCTTGAAAATTCGGACACCTTGAAAATTCGGACACCTTTGTAGTTTGGACTTATGGACAAGATTCAAATAGAAAAGACTCCAATCCCCCATGGGGGAAAACTATGGGCAGTTTGGGTCATTTGGATATCAACAACTGGTCAAATATGTCTTATCAGAACATGTACATATGCATACTCCACAAAAAGGATGGACTTGCGTATATATGTGGAGCACATATCATCCTTACACACCCGATCGACATGGAATCCATCAAACCATGACACAAGACCTCACTAAAGGAACAGATCCAAAGTTATATATTGGACTTAAGTGGAATTTAAGAATTCTACAATGATGAAAGACATACTATCTATACATAGTATATATTTGACCAAACTTTGCTTAGGTTAGTTCATAAAGATTGTCTACATCACTTCTAGACATTTGAAGATTTTTTTTACCCTTGGCGGCACACTATTTGAAAAACACTGGTCTAGAGGCATGCAAAACATAGTTTTATTAGTATTTATTACCGAAAGACCCGTCACCGCTAAAACAACGGCGGGACAATCAGCAGCGCCATCTATGGAGACGAAAGGAATTAAAATACGCTTAATATGAATCTAATATGGTTCGTAAACCGAAAACGAATGCCATATTTGTGCATCGGAGGTCACGCAACCCTACTTGGCTGATTACGTTTGACGTATAGGCTTAGTATAAAAATCCATTTGCTTATAATGTTGACGTAGATAAGGAGAAGCAAATATCAAAAATGACAACGATAAAACGGTATCACAGGATATAAAAATTAAATATTTGGTAAACGTGCATGTACACCAGCCAGTCCCATGTGCCATGGAAAGATTTTTTATAATCTTCGAAGAGGTGTTTGCGTGACAATTTCAAGGGGAATAAGGTTATCACTGCTTTACCCGGTATAAGATTCGGACTTATGCATATACGTACGTGTTTATTAAAGTTCATTGCCATTTTTTTTCTTGACACACTTTGTTGCTTTCTTGGCTGGAGGTCCCGGATATACAATTATTTTCCAGACCAATGCGATGCAAGTAAACCATCCCTGTAACCCTCTTCCCTTACAAAATTCATATTTCCCCCCCTCCTCTCCCTCTTTGTCTGTCAAGTATGCATCGCAGTGCCATTAAATTCGGCATTTTATTCATACTCATTTCGTATGCAAATGCAATTCTTGTTTCTTTTGGGTAATGCTCTGTCATGGCAATTGCCGAAAAACAAGAAGGACAGACAGGCACAATTCCCCCTATCTGCATGCCTGTAACCTTCCCCAACGGATACTTTAGGAGTGCATACGCTTAATAAAATTGCTGGTTTTCAAGGAAAATTAAAATCAAGTCTACCTTGCAATGGGCGCAATGCTGCACACAAACGTGTAATTATACATACGAGCCTTTTTTTCAATAAACAAAATAATTTCCTGAGTAGCTTTTTTTACTAGCTGATATATGATTCACTCATTGATCAACTCGTCAATAAAACCACTAATAACGCGTGATAATGTCTATAATTTCGCTTTTGCCACATTTGTTCATAGAGTGCGCTGAAGGTCGCGTATTTTTACCAACGGGCTTTCTGTTACGATTTTAGGACAAAAGCTTGATTTTATTATATTTTAATGGCATTATCTATGTTATCAGGCGAATAATGCTGATAGCTAGAATAATTCAGATTGTTTTATAAAAATGATGATTAAACAAGCACTATTCTAATCACTGTTGACAGCATATACCAACAAATGGCGCTGCAGGCCACCCAGTAGTTGATAAAATTAATGTAGTATCACTAGTTGGTTGAAACTGCATTTTTTCCTATACATCAAAATGTATAAATAAAATACGTAATTTGTTGTGTATACACATTTTTAGCAAAAAATATATACTATGTAGATAGATTGAACTATATAAACTTGGTTATAAACAAACTAAACATTCGGTATGTTCCTTTTTGGACAATATATTCAAAGCAAAATAGCATTTTTATATCTAAACGTCAATACATGTGGTGTGTTATATAGTTATCAATTCTGTCGAAAATTGCGCTGAATATTTTTTAGAAAAGCTTACATTTTGAGGCAACACTCAGGTTTGCCTTTTATGGCGTATGACACGTAATAAAAGTGTCCTTTTATGGATTGTTTTGTTGGATAAATACATCAAGAAAGAGTAAAGCATTGGTGATAAACAATTAAAACATCGTACAACGCCCTCTTGAATCAATAGTGAAAATCACATTACATGTGCACGTTGGTGATTGATTGAGGAAAGATAAATTGCCGGTTAGATCCGCCAGGGCTTGATGCTTGAAATTTGTTGAAAGGTTACTTCACTTGGAGTGACAACAGAAAAGGTTTTAAAAGTTTAAGCAAACACATTTGTGTTTTATTTTGTATATTTCGATGATTTTAATCGGTACAATTAGTTCATCTATAGTGTGGACAAAATTCTAATATTCGAGATCTCTCACATGGTAAACAGCGATTTTGAAGTTAAAAAAATGTTTTCGATAGGACAATGACTTGTCTGTATCAATTTAATGAAAGAAAGGACACACAAAGGGGGATTGAGGAACCAAGATCCAGAAAGGGTTAGACCGCAAAACCCCCTGGGTGTTCACAGATGAAACAGTTCACTGGTGCGTGGTGGATACATTTTTGAACACGGATATTATGTTACAACATTCTAGAGATGACATCAATTAAAACTCGATGACAAGATCGATGAAATTACAGGGTACCAGACGATGACTACATGCCAAAACTTTAATAAACTAACATCATTATACCATTGGCAAGTATTGATAATGCGTATGCACAGGGAGAACAAAAAAATGTAGATGGCCAGCATATGCACATTCAAAAACGATGATAAACATCTCGACTGAATTAAAACCCAACCAGCTGTGGTCATTTTTGGCATGGGGTTAAATCAGAAGGATGACGAGGCACACAACACAACAATCCCCCTTTTATGACTGCTGCTATTCAGCTTATTTCATAAAAAAATGCACAGTTGGCCTATTATACGGCGATTACACGTTCTATTATGACGTTAATTTATCTGTCAGGATATACGATTTCATCGTGAATTTTTTGGCAGCTTCAATGCCGAACAATCCCTAGTTTGTAGCTCGGCTTTTGACCCTCCTTCTTAATTCCTATCAAATTACTGCGAATAAGAACGACCAAAACATCGCTATATACATGTACTTCAATGAAAAACGGCTTTATGTTTGAGGATAACTTATTACACGCACGTACGTGTATAATTTGGGTTCGGGACAAATTAATATGTTTAATTAGCACGACTTTTATGCCACAATTAAGATACAACTTTTACCACGCCCACTTATTATTTTTTTCCAACAGGTTGCCAAAGTGCTAATTGTCAGATCAGGATGACGTCAATAATGGCGCTTCGGTGCAAGTCCTTGAAACTCTTCCAGTCAATTTTCTATATGAATGTATATTTAAAACGTTTACAATATCGTTGCCAGGTTTCAGCTTTTTAAGCATTTTTGATTCATTAAAAGAGTGGAAACTTGATTGTTACTAGATGTCATCGACAACATGCCGTTCACAATCGAAACCGGTTACAATACAAAATTACTTTCATTCGTGTTTAGTGATACGTGTGTAAGTCAGAAAGTAGTGAAAATGCTGAAAAGTACAGTATAATAATTAACGAATTTGCAGTAAAATGCGTTATGTAGTTTACACATTTCAGTACGACATATGGATGAACTTAAGCACTAAAGTTTATCTATAAAGTAAATCAAATTTGTTATTGAGTACTACAGTCTGCAGTACAGAAACCAGTACTGCATGTTAAACTATCTTATACATATGTAATTTCGATAATGAATGTTTATAAATAAACACCCGTATTCTTCTTTTTGCATTAGTGTAGACACATCAAAGAGTCATTAAATAGATTTTATTACATTTTAATTCAGAGATTTTACGCATGAGATAGATTTTTAAACAAATAACTAAAACCGGTTAGAGGCGGAGAGAGTGACAGTTTAAGAAGAATACAGGACGCATTAAACATCTTCATATGGCAACTGCATGCAGTGGCCAAATATGCAAAACAAGACAGCGTTCTGGCATGCTTCAGAATACACCAGTGTAAGAAAACGCCTACGTGAAGCAGTCACAATCTACCAGTTGCTACGTGTGGTATCATTGATGTCATTAGGTACATGACCTGTCAACTATAAAAATAAACGCCATCTATTGGCCACGAAAATAACTTTCTGAATTCAAGTATAATTGGAGAAAATATTTCGAAATGCTTATTGCAAAACCAATTGAATACAAATTCTTTAAAATAAATATCCAGCAATTCTTAAATAACAAAAATACTGTCAGACAATTTTTTTAGATGCACTGTACAGTAGTATCCCTCAGAGAAAATGATTTTTAATGTCGATGCATTGTCCTTCTACTCGAGAAAATACTTTGTGCAATCCTGTGACACAAGTAAATGCTTTTGTGTAATCCTTCGTGTGTAATCCTTATGTAATTCTTCGACTCCAAGCAAATGCTTTTGTGCAAGTTTGCGACTCAAGCAAATGATTTGTACAATACTCGAGCAAATACTTTTGTTTCTACACGGTGCCTTAACTCAGTGTTTTGCAACCTTTTGAGCTGATGAGCTGACTAGAATCATTGAAAGCTAGGGAATGCAGCGGTAAAACGGGGTGAATGGAGTGGTGTAAATTAATTCCCCTCTCTGATCATTTCACTCCAAGTTGCTAATCGTTAACAACGCAATGGACCGAAATTCCAAACAGCTGGTTATCGCAAGAAAAATGGGCAAATGGGCAAACAGCGCCAGATAGCCTTCTTAACGCTCAGGTATTACATTCACCACATACAAAAAAAAAAGACAAAACAAATAACCGCCATTTAAAAAACAATGCTAACCGAGTGACGACAGCTTCCCCACTCCAGTTTACCTGCCTTGTCAGCTCATTAGATTACCTCTGATAAATTCGTTCTTTTATATACGTTTCGCAGTTCAATAAACTTTGCCTGTCTTCATGTTCCCTCGTCACATGGATGATATTTTTTTTCCTGGGGGTGGTGGTTGGATATAGAAGATAACCATGCACTTTCCACGAAAATTCCCCACCCCTACTTATAGAACCTGGTGCTGCCTTGCCACGGTACACAAACCTTAACTTGTCCGAAAGTATTTTTTGTTTATTGTATATTTATTTATTTTTTTGTGGGTAGGAGAAAGGGGGTGTTCTTGTAAAATAAAAAATTGCCCATGAGAACTCTCATATGACACGGAACAGGCTGTTTTGGAAATCTATATATTTTAAGTTTGCCAAAGTGGATTAAAATTCGACATCTGCTGTTTTTCCCATGCCTCTCTGTGCTGTTTTCATTAGTCAAGCTTTACATTTTCAAATTGAGAAGTGTAAGTATAAAAAGCGATTGTGCGTGCCTGTAGATAAGCGCCATGGGACGAAACAGGATTTTTTAAAGACGTAAAATAAATAAATAAACGCGCGTAGCATATTGATACACTGAACCATAAACCAACAGCTGCCGTCGCGGTCAATAAAACATGGTGGTATGCACCAAACTCAGATTGGCATTATCATCGATGGCGGATGCAAACAGGTTTCAGCCAGTGTTTTCCAGCAGATTTCCAGTATTAACCATAGTTTACAATAAGCGTTTGCTATAAGCCTTGTTGACATAACCCAAGTGGCAAAAATCAGTGGACCGTTGTTACACATTATTCAGCAATGGAATGCCAGAAATGTCACTGTTAAGACGACTTAAGGCCACCAGTTACCGATTAATAAAATTGTGGGCTCAAGAGTGAAGATATTGCATGTTACTGTTATGGTGGGTATATTAAAAGGAATAATGTCACAAAACAAGTGTTCAATATCTACAGGTTGTCATTTGGTTCACAATGGCTAAACAGAACCATCCCAGTCCAACTCTTGGGCGTTTTTGATAAGCATGATAACATTGGCTCTCTTGGTTTTCATGTTGCATGGTTTTCGCTTCTGGCAATGGCATTACTAACCCAGCACTAAGTCCTCTCAATGCTAAATTGGTCGTATTATTCCCCGATGACAATGGTTTAATCCCAGCTTTCGTTCATTCAATTGTCGCTTCAGAAAAACAAACTTGGATGAAATTGGCGAGGCCATTGATATTGAAACACCTCGTCTTGCATCGCAGTCTAGCCAGATAAATCGGAAGGGAGGGGGTGTTGTGTTACCAGGTGGCAATGCCATTTGCTGGCAGCTTTTAATATCGGATTAAATACGTTTTAGATTAGTTTGGACAATTTTCATAAACATCATAGCCTTCTATTCTTGGATTTTCATTGACAAATAATGTTTGCAATAACATCATTTCAATGATTCTTTAATGTAATATTATAGTATATTACCATACACTATAGCTCTATAAGAAGTAGCAAATGTAAAATTGTTCATTGTTTCCTATAAATTTGTTCACTGTTCCATAATAGTCTGTGCTGAAATAAAGGATGGACATCACGTTCAACATCAATGTCGTCTGTGTTTTGTTTCTCAACATTGTTTTAAAAAATTGCAACTTACTGTATAAATTCCGAACAGATCACCATAAATAATAGATGGACTAACGTCTGACAGAATTTAAAACTTGGGATTCAAGGGGGTAAAAAAAACTGCCCTCCCTCGCCAATGACACAACCTATCCTGCCCATCTTTAGATCTTCAACAATTTTAATTGCAATGTGTTTTATTATTTAATGCGTGCTAATAAAACTATTAGATTAAGTTTTATTAATTCATTAAAGCAACGAAGGGGGAGCGTGGAGTGTAATGTCCGCTGAATTTACGACGTCCCCTTAAACCCCTTAATATATCCTCATCAGAAAGGCATGCAAGCCTGGATTGATGCCAAGGACTGGAACATTAACTGGCAGAAACTCATTTAATGCATAATGAAAGTTATGACGAAAGGAGGAAGCTGTGAGGAAATATTAAACGATTCTAATAAATAATAATGCAGTAATAATAATTGCAAATTACTGTGGAGAGAGTTATGGCAGCGTCCATTGTTGGACAGCTCAAGTGTGTCCCACTCTCATTTTTCACCAAAAAACTAAGCATTGTTGAATGAGGAACGCGTGTACTTTTGCTGCATGGGCAAAAAGGAAGACAAAAAAGTGGTTGCAAAAGACAAAACCCTTATTGGCACGAATCGAAATTGAGGCTGGGGTTCAAAGGGTTCGTGAATTTGAGCACGTGACCCACATGAAGGAGGGAGAGGAAATTTGCATTGGCAACGAGTAAGATGTCACTTAAACAGGTAACGCACCGTAAAATGAAAGCAAATAGAAATGTTTAGGTAGCGTCACTAATGGCGGCGGTGGAGACACACTTTGCATCTCGATGATGGCGGCATTGTGAAACTAAAGGGTTTATAAATGGTCATCCTTCGATACTGGATTCAATTCGCAGCCTAGTAACCACATTGAGATAGCCAGCTAAGTAGCTATGGTATGCGACGAGAGCAAACAATAAGCTTTGATCAATTGTTTGACAATATTTCACGAGTAAATACCTACTTACTACATCTCCATGTTTGATTTTCCATATACTTGAAAGGAGCCATTCAAAAACTACGTCCTCAATGGGGAGAGGGGGTGAAGAAGGGCAAAAGCCATTATGGACGTCCACTAATGGTGTTTTTATGCTTAATTGAATTGAAAAAGGGGGGAGGGCCACCAGAAGAAATGTGCCCCCAGTCCCAAATGTACTTTTATTTTTAAAACCTTGGGAAAGTCGGCAATGTTATGCTTAAAATTATTGTGTTAAACACCAGGTTTTTTAAACACAGCTGGAATTTGTTAATCAGCAAAATCTGCCAAAAATATTGTGGAATTGGCATAGCGAGAGGGGTACTTTAAAAACGGTGCCCCAGTCCAGTGGCTAGTAAAGTTACAAACTTGCGTAGATTGGACATCAGCTTCATGGACACGTTTTAGAAATTCTCACCATAGTGCATGGAAATTGAGAAAATTGAACTTCAGTATCATGAAAACGTTGTTGTTTAAAACAGATGGAGTAAATGTTAAAACTTTACTTCCAAATTTGAATTTAAAACGTAATTGTACGTGTGTGAATTTTCTAGTTATAAGTTATCCCAGAATGGAAGTTCTTCAATGCCCCAAATGCAAACTAAACTTTAACAAAATCAGCCTTGATTATGAAACTATTAAGGGTCTAGGAGTGTATCCAAGAAACCGTTCTTAAAAAATAAAAGCCGCCTCTTGATGGCATGTACTAGACTAAAATCTCTATACTGTCCTCACAAAGCCCTCTGACCCACAACAGTTATCATTTTTGGAGTGTTCATGACGATGACGGATGCCACAAGGGTGTTTTCAAGGTTTCTTGACAAGGATTTTCAATTTTCAGTCCCGAAAAAGCGATGCATTCTGCATTTGTCTCTCCTATAACCTTGCGACTGAGGTAGTGCACACATAGTTTGCAACTGTACGAATTTTAATTAAAAACCCAGTTATATACGTACATGTACGGTTTGGAAACCATTTGGGTAGTAAATAGTCTCAGTTAGATCCATGGTATGCAGACAAGGTTTCATTAAAAAAACTCATATTGCCACCCCTTAAGTGCAGCTATAAACAGTATTCATATTGATAAATGATTTATTCAATAAACTATTGTGTACGAAATGCAACTTCAGCAATTATGTGGCCTTAAATGACAAAGCAATCGGCAATAACATTGCAATTTGACCTCAGAAGCAATAACTAACCGCTTTTTTTTTGTTGGAAATTTCAAACTTAATACAACAAATAGCGATATTTCCAGTTATGTTGTACAATTTATTAGTAAATTTGTATTTGATATATTAAGTATTTCATGTTTCATTGAGCGAAGTTACATTAACTGCAGTTATATCTACTCGCATAATTGAAGTTTAGCATATTTAATAGAGATTAAACTGTCTTTATACTGACAATATGACAGTAACTGACATGATTTTCATTTTTCATCAAATAATTTTGCTTCAAGAACTTGAAGCTTCATTCATTTAATAACACTGCATTTTCAATTTAAATTCCAAACTAATCAATTCCAAGAAATCTTTCAAGTTTTACCGTGGATTTTTTGTGTGGAAATTTGTAATTTATATTCATCATATAATTGCAGTATATCGCATTAAAACAGAGCTTGTGCAGAAAATACTTTCATAAAATATCAACATATTAACTACAGTTATCTTCCTGACAATTGCAATTTACTGCACTTAAGAGGAGTGAAACTGAAATAATTGATGGTGGGGAATTTATCCTATTGTGAATATGAGAAAAACCTTTTGTATTTTCATAGAAATAAGTTTGTTTCATGTGTACATGCAGTCCATTCAAGATTTATCTGATTTTGTTCTTGTGAAATCCAATGTCTTGCATTGTCACGATACAGTGTGAAGACCTGTGTGTGTAAATAGACACATAAATCAGCCGGCAACATTTTATTGAAGACACACATTTCAATAATTCCACAACACTGACCGTCAACAATTCGCATTGACATTCTGAAACATTAGCAGTTCTATGCACAATGGTTCCTTAAACGTTTCTTCACTTGTTGCAATTCTTTTTTGAATGCAAATTCCGTCGTAAATAAGTAAACACTGCTGTATAATGGATATTAACATCGCTTTCCCAGTCCCTTCAATGAATTATTGATGTCCAAATATTTTTTTTAAAAAAAAACTGGCTGTCGTGTATATGCGGAGTGCGTTTTTTTCCTCGTTGTTACGCTTCTGAATTTTTCATAAAAACATAAGTACGTGCTATGAGCGATAAACAACATCGGCGACTGAATCACGATATCGTAAAAAATCGGTTGTTTGAAGGTGAATGAATTAAGGTAGATTCGTCAAACGCCTACTTACCAAATCTGTCTGTGAACACGCGAGAACGTGCAACGTATATACATGTCAAGTCTATAAATTTCAAAATGTATTATTACAGAACCCCTATTAACTATCATAATTGCATTTAAAAGAGCATTTAAATTAGTCGTAAAACATTTTCTGTAGGACAATCAGTTTTATTGGTGCGCCATAAACCGACTTGAAATATCAATTTTGGGATGGCCGATATTGCATTTTATCGTATTCTCATCAAAAAATGAACCAGTTGGACCACTTGAACAACATCAAAAAACGCAAAAATACTGCAGTTATATGCCAATCAAATTAACAACGTCGATTTCGACGTGATAATCGCTTTCCATTTTAAAAGAATTGTACCGTTAACCCATATTATCTTGAAAACTATGTTGATTGTAAGGCTTGTGATAATACACAAATACTATCATATTTGTGTAAAATGTTTAAACACAGATGTGTTAAAATTTTCATAAAGAATTAAGCAGACAGTTTCAATTCAATGTATCACAACGATTTCTTTAATCCATAATGCATGTGTAAATGTGTAATACAGGGTGGCCTTAATGCAAATTTGCATATTTCTGCACATGTTTATGAGAAGCATACTTTTGATTCCTCAAGATTTCTTATTGCCTCCAATCTACAGTAATTTTGTGTACTGATTCATATAAAACTACGTATAAAAGTAACTGAATCGGATATTACAGTGGATACATTACTGGAGTGGAATGTACTGGAAATACTGGAATACAGTCGGAACTAGAGGTGCAGCCATCTACAGTAAAGCTGACAATTTAAAGAAAACGTCATACATTCAATCAGATAGTATGCAACAAAAAGTTAGCAACATTTTAAAAAGTGTCCACAAATATTTTAGGCCACCCTGTATGAGGAACATTGTTTTTATAACTTATAGTCATTATTTCTGTTAATTTATATCGGAAGAGGATACTTAGTAACGGTCTCTCTTACTTAAAAAAACATAATTCAGTTTAATCAAGAAAGTCAATTAAAATTTTGGCCCCTTGAGGAAATTACTAAAAAATAAAGACGGACCCCACCCAAAACTTCCCTTCCTCATGGTTTGCATCTTTGGGATAAAAAAGGTAAAAGGTGATACTTCAGAGGGGGTAAACAGCAAAAAAAGTCCCTGCTCTCCCTTCCTTTAGCAACTAGAAACAGGGTAATTAGACTTTCAATCACCGGGTCATTAAATCAATTATTTATTGTAACGCTGAAATTTGCGCAATTAAATCGTAGCCTCTTCACTAGCATCGTGCTTATTGGGTCAATGAATTTTCATCGCAAACAGAATAGGGGCTTTGTGGACGCTGCTCGCACATGTACAAGTATACTAATGGTATATACATGCACAGTGTCTATTTTAAGACCCCAATTTCAATGATGGCAATGCTAATTCGATAATCATAATAAGATCTAGCCGTTTTCTTGATGGGAACAGGAAACCAAAGTAGCCTGAGAAAAGCATGGCTATAGGAACATAAACAGATGATGATATTCCCGAGTGGAGTTGAAACCCAGAAATGGATGTGATATCTGACGAGAGACAGGGGAGCAACCAGTGACTGAACTTTGGGTTGCATACACTAAAAATCCACAAAACTGCTTTTGGGGGTCTTTTCTACATGGCGTCACTTGAGTGATGCCCATCTTGAGCCAAAAATGCTAAAGTTGGAAAAATATATGATGCACATAGTACAGTGAACATCCCAATTATCCAAACTGTACATTATATTTAGGAACCATATACATATTAAAAGTCAGTATTCAAGTACATTTCCCGACGTTTTAAGATTTTCAAGGCAACTGGACACCCTGTATTATAGTAATATGGAGTGCACGCTTTATATTACTGTATTTCAATATTTGTAATATGCATAATGAATACATATGGCATATAAGAAAATCTTACAAATCTTTCTATCAAATACAGGTCTTTCAATGAAACTTAGTTTTGAAATGAGGAATTAAAGGTATGGGAAGATTCATAGTGCAGCATAACGTGAAAGTCCCTTAATTAACACGTGAATCCCATGGCAGCCCCAGCTCCACCATCGTCATTTAGTGCACTATGAGAACTGCATGTGTGTGTCCCAACCTGTGACCTCCGCAAGACGTTCTTTAGAAAGATCCGGCAAATTGGGCAATGGGTGGCCGGTGGCTCCTTGCCAAAAATCCATAATACATCACGAATGAGTGCTTTCCAATTAGTAGTCGAAACGCTGCTCTACAGTGTCGCCCTGAAGTATCCAACTGGCACAACTAGCTGTCTGTAACGACACTCATCCTACGACTATTATCAGGAGGTAAAATCGAGGTTGGTATGCCGTGCAACAACAACATCATCTCCGCCACAATGGCCTGAGTGAAGAATGAACCTGACTTTTGTTCCTTGCCATGGACTGATGACTTACGGAAGAAAAGTGAAAATAAACAATCGCAAAATGCGTACCATTGTTTTCGTTATTAATTTCACTTTCTACAAGAGGAAATAGGATACCGTTCCTCTGGCTCGTTCGCCATTGTTTCGCAACAAACAGGCAGGTCATTGCAAGAACCTCTGTTCGGGTGTTCAAGATGGCGGCAGTGTGCAGGAAGCATCTCTGGGGGTTGCTTAGGGGAAAACCCTCGCTGTCTTTTCAAAATTACATGGTTTTATCATTCCATTTTTTTGCCTATTTTCATTTCAGCAATTTCTGGCTTAGCCAGAGTATTTTTTTAATGTAAGCCCTGGAGGAAGATGCTCGTAAGAATGTTGGAATTTGCATAAATTTTCTCAGATCCAGTTTGCATAA
Organism: Ophyiulus pilosus; assembly: GCA_033995625.1. Lineage (NCBI taxonomy): Eukaryota > Metazoa > Arthropoda > Diplopoda > Julida > Julidae > Ophyiulus > Ophyiulus pilosus. The sequence goes on along the minus strand of JAUJYV010000042.1, from coordinate 105,401 downwards.
CCAAATTAGCATTGTGTAGGGTTCGTGGTAATACAGTATGCCGTGAGATAAAAATGCAAAATATAGGTGCAGCTTCATTAATAAGGCTTTAATCGATTTTTATTAAGATCGTCCATCAAATTCAAGTTGGAAGTTAGATGTTTCTAGCCTCTACAATTATGCTAATATCTTTAAAAAAAACACTGCCACAACTTTACTAACCCCTGATAAGCGATGAATGATGAAAATCAACTTGATCGACTTCCTTATAAAACTACATGATAACTTATTATCCAGTTTGTCGTCATATTTTCTAAATTTATAGGAATTCAACAGTTCATCGTATCCTTATGCAGAGTACAGATCGGGGAATACACAAAACAAAAGCAGGGTTTTGGAAACATGTTTACCATAAACGTTTTTTCGCCAGTTTTCTGTCCAGAGGTTTCAACAAACTTTTTACAAAAAAGAATGTTTCCAGTAAACATTTTGGTGTTTGCTGAAGAAGCTGTCCTAATTAAAGTAAGAAAGTATTTGCCAGTAATTTTCTGCTAATGTCTGTATACTATTACGTAGAGCAGACGACAGTTTTGGCCATAGTATACATGCCTAGGTAGGAGCGTCATAACTAGAAAATATTTCCTCCAATTCAAAATGTTGGTTTGGTGTGAACATTATGTTTGGGAAAACCTTTAATTACGCTATCGGCCTTTCAATCTGAAGATTTGGGTTCAATTACGGGTTCGGCTACTTCGGCTGTGGTTTTCGCGGTTTTCCAGTTGTTTCCAGGCAATTGCCGGGATAGTTCCTTGAAAAATCGGCCGCGACCGTGCTCCCTCCTCTCTTCCAATCTATTACAAATTACCAAAAATCCAAATCCAAACACTAATCCTTATTGCTGGGTGGGCTGATTACCTCATGCATATACGCTTAGATCTGTGATGTCACGCTACATAAACCCCATTAAAATGAACAAGCAATCTTAGTACCCATCATTATCTGTTGAAAATCCAACAGGATTGGTATCATGGGTAATGGAGCCTGTAGCATGGTCATTGGTCATGCCAAGGTTGCAGCACAGCTTCATCCCATCTACAAGATTTGCACACCCGAACATTAAGGCACGGGTATCATTATCCCCTGGGGTTTACATCAACTATTTCCTCCCCACTTAAAAAGTTTCTTCCTTAATTCCTATGGCCAAGGGTCCATAAATCCAAGAGCCTCCCGCTTCTTGTACCCATGGACTTGCCTCTGCGTGGTTCGATCCCGGAGATAATTACGGGTTTTGTCCCCGTGCAAGGCTGCGTTTAAAGCCAGGTGGGATCCCGCGTTGTCTACTCGCACAAAGGACCGCATGCAGCCAATTTGATGGCACAAAGGCCCTTTGAGCTGGAAACTGGTGTTGAGTAGAGCACACGGTACAGGGGGACGTTGGGAAAAGGGGGCTGTGCCCTATGCGGGCAGATTCTCCATTTTAACGAAAATTATTACGTGGACTGATGGGAACTCGTTTGGGAAAAGCACAAAAAAAAATTAGAAAAGGGCGGAGACGGTTAGGGCCCAGCATGCAGGTAGGGACGTTACGCCATCACTCATGTGGCCTGGTTTGGGGGAGAACGGACTGAGTCACTTATAGCATCGATTTCTGCCTTTAATATATATCGGGCTATTGAAAATCCAATTTGGGTTAAACTGACGTCACGTGAATAACAATTAAGCTTCAAATCCAGAACGTTTAAATTCCCATCAATATGCCATCAGTATGCCAAGTTTACGTCCTTGTTGGTTGGAATGAACCTCAACAAGTTCACAACAGTTTGTTTGAAATTTCCCTTCCCTGTTTTGGAAATTTCAGTCGTCAGACTCTTTGGAAAAACATAAGGCAAAAATGTAAAGGATAAAGCTTAAAATCCTTGAAATATGCTTGAATTTCTTTATAGCAAATTTACTGAACACCCTGTATAAAACATAATTGTCAAAGAACCGATTTGTTGAAAATTGTTTGCTAATGACGTTACACATAGATGAAGCTGAACAATGGTGTCCTCTCATTGGTGCATAGACCGAGTCTATTGAAGCAATGGCATCATAAAAAAATTATATTAATACATGTACTTCAAGGGGGATCCAAGTTTTGCAATAAAAACAACCCTCATTTAACTAAGAAATCCAACACTGAATATAGGACATGTTGGACATCTCATGTTGAAACAATTTGTTTGCTACAGTATTCGTATTAGCCATCGGTAGTACGCATTACAAATATTTGAAATTCATTGAAGAATTGTAATGTTCACCTTTTCGGCAAGCTGAAAACATCTTCGATTAAACACTTGACCTCTAGAGAAGATCTTCAAATGGACATGATGCTTTGAGTCAGAACTATGGGAAAAATGCATCTCCCAAAGTAGAATTTAAAAAAAAAATAATAGCTGAAGTTTCCATCAACCAAATTTCATAAAATTGCATACAGCCTTTTTTAATTTTTTTTACCCCTCGATGAACACCCCTCGTATTTATGTAACCTCATCGCAATAGCCATCTTTAGAGAATCGTCACAAATTACTATAGAAAATTTTCCAACAACACGTCCTGTCAATTAGGAACAATTAGGTCAATTAAATGTATCGTTACTGCCATTTGTTTACCCATAATTAAGGAACATTAAGACTTCCTGCAATTTAATTTCCAGTACTGAGAATCTCATCGTTGGATTACGATACACCCCCCTCACATCTTCTCAGAATTTTAGAATATATTACGAAGCCTCGTTGGAATGTCGGTATTTCAACGATGCAATGGGATCACTTCACCACTTTTCCCTACATTCTGTGCACATTTCCTAGGAAGCGATTGTAAATTGCTATCAAGCTTAAAGATGGCTGGTAACGCACCCTCCCTATAATCGTGGTCTCTGTTATTATCATTTTCTCTTTTTTTTTTAAACCGTCATCATCATTTCACCCTGCATAGTACTTACCGTACTTAATGAACAAAAAAGGCCAGCAATTGTGAGTGATGGTGATACATGCATTCAAGGCCAGCACGAGCATCAATAGTACATACAGTAATACTGCATGCATTTTCGAGGGTCAAGGCTTTTTTCCAATACAAAAAAACTACAGAAAAACACCATATGATTTATAGGTAACGTATACGTGTACGTAGGTTTTAACCAAAATTTCGAACCCATTATTCCGCTGAACCTTCATTCAGTTGAAAATATACAGGGTGTCCTTAATAAATGATAACCGCCACTACAGGATTAATGGAAGACGGATGAAGTTACTGTGGAATCCATATTTGCTGTAGCTTTAATTACTTGGTTTGGCTTTCCCATAGGTCCATTTGCTAGAGCCAAATAATATGCATATGTGGAACTATTCGCATACTAGGACCAAGTCTATGTTTTCTGATCTTCTGACTGATCTTGCGGTCATATCGGAAATGTTTTATGGGTGAGGTTTACACAAATTGATTTGTATGAAATAATTTGTAAAAGTCGTAATGTCAAAATGTTGGAATTCTTATGTGCAATAACATGTTATATGAGGTGAAACTTAACAGCGGACCGGATTTGGCCCGCGGGCCATCGTTTGCCTCCTCATAATAGGCAAACATTAGTAGGGATAACGAGAGATGAAGACAGGATTGGCAAGATACAGGGTGTCCCCATCAGTCCCACGCAAACAATTACTGGATTAAGAGGGATGGTTGAAGTGGGGGTATTATACCAGCACAATGCACACTCAACTAGCCCAGTATGCATTTCAGCTTTGTACCGCTAGGATACCACATCGTCTCCCATCGTCACCCGAGGCGAGGCGTGAACCCCGATCCCAGACCAGGGTTTGTATCCCCTATTTTAGGCCAGGGACCCCCGCGGCCTCCATAGCCCTCCGTTCCCATCCTCTTGCGGGATTGCGTTTCTGCCCCTGGTAATGATACACCCCTGTATATATTGGGCGGATGGATTGTCAATCTACTGCTCATGGACTTTGTGTTTCGTTATATGCGGCACTGTTCCGGCGTTCTCTCGCATATCATGGTGTCCCTGCTGTGCGATGGTGGCAACTTTCTTTTTTTTCCTCATCCCACTCTCCGAATATTAACAATCTCCCCCCTTTTTTAGGGGGTACGGGACCAACAATTGTGGAACAAATGGGCGGGGGCCATGATTGAGAAAAACTTTACAAATGGTGAAGTAATTGGATAACAATGGAATCGGCCTATCAAATTGGAAAGAGGTCAATGGAAAATGGTCAATTTTCAATCGATGATAATTATTACGGGCCCATTATCTCGGCCAAGATATGACTTCCACCCATTGCCATAGGGGGCAGCCCCGTCGGTCCCAGCACCCTTTTACGTTCGAGCTATTAATTAATTCCAATTCACAAATGCCACGAACCAAATCGCATAATAAATACTTTGAAAACATTGCTAACAGATGGCAAATGCGATGAATGTGTGCCTTGATAATAGTACCAAATTCACGTATAAAAACAACGAAAAACATGTTTAGAACACTAATCATAACGTGTGCTTTTTATAATGCCTAGTACAGATCAGAGCAAACATGGTTTCGGAAACAAGTTTACGATAAAAGTTAGCTCGCCAGTTTTCTGCTCAGTGGTTTCAGCCAACTTTTTGGTTTGCTCAAGAGGCTGTCCGGGTCAAAGGAAAAAAATGTTTGCCGGTCATGGCGCTCCTACCAAGGCGTAATAAATTGCTCCACGTGTTTTCTAGAGCAGACGGCAGGTTTTGGCCATAGTTGGTAGGGGCGCCATTATCAGCAAACATATCCAACTTTTTGAAATGCTTTTTTGACGTGAACACTATGTTTGGACAACATGTTTTGACAAATGAGTTTGCAGAAACCCATTTGTTCTTTGTTCTGAACTTAGATGAATAATTGCAAGGCGATTTAAAAGAATTTAAAAAAATTAGTCACCCTGTATTTTGGTGAATGCAGTTATTCCTTAAATATACTCAGTACTGCAACAATGCATAGTAAAATTCTAATAGTATTGTTAACAAAGACACAAATAACTATAAGAACACAATAAAAACTGATACATAATTGCTACCAGTATTTAAAAGAAAAATATTTGAATACTGAACACGTTTAGCATCAACCAGTTTAACAAGCTTTATAGAACCATTATGGAGCACATTATACTATTTATCTTTATCTTTCCTGATATACTCATGGTTTGTTGATGCCATAAGCCAGTACGAGGCGCCAGCATCGTCTATGTTACAATTCCATCCATTGTTATAATTTCGTTATAAATGCACATACTTTCGTAATCACGAACCACTTAAGGCGGAGTGACCCACATGTGGCCCCCTTTTACAATAACTTTTCACTATCCCCTCACGAAAAAAAATTTCCATTTTTGACATTGACTTTTGTTTTACTGGCTCTTGTCGTGCCTGTTTTTTAAACAGGCAAAATGGGGCTTTTCTTTCTTCGTGTTGTAAAAATAAAGCGGAATGTTAATATATATTTTTTATGTATGTAGCAGCAAGTGCCATGTTACATAATACTGCGAGAAAACTAAACATATGCACACAAAAAACAGTTATGTACCTTTTTTTAAAACAGCTACTCATTGTGTTGGATGGGAGGGGAGGTGTTAAAAAAGTTACAAAGTTTTAATTTAGTGAATTTTTAAATTTTTTTTGTTCTTAATAAATCGGTGCATGTTCGCATATAACGCCCACGCATACACCATTTACAGCTGTTACCTAGAAATTCCTAAACCAAAACACTCAGGAATAAGATTTTTTACTGCATTTTTCAGAGAAAAGAAAATGTCTAGAAAACCAACCAAAATGTTTTAAAAGGAGAGCCAAAAGCACTTTTCTTAATTATACGTATGCATAACAGCCGAGTATGGCCCACCTATAATTTAGTTCGCGATGCGTTAAAATACAAAAAAAAAGTTCATAGTGCTGTGCATAGCATGAAAATGCCCTAAGCACTCAGAAATACAAACTTTCAAATTTACTTTTTTTTAATGTATATACTTACATTTTTATGTTTTTTCAGAAGTAAATTGCGGCTTGAAAAAAAAACCTGACATTTGAAAATTTAACAAATATTCGTAAATTTCAGTTTCCGAAATAATTAAAATGATGAAGAATCAGCATTAATTGGTTTTATGGAATCAACATATGTATAGTTAATTGTTCATTACAAACAATAATAATTTATAGTCTGTGTTAAAATTCTTGTTTCGATAAGTGTCCAAAATGTTTTTGACTATATTAGGAACACAACTGATATTAAATTGTACTGTTTAATATTTATTCTAATGTGTTCCAGTCCATGGAAGCTAGTGATGTCATTTAGAACAAAATGACATATTCTAAGGCTCGAATATTAAAGACTAATATTTGTGTTACAAATTATAGTGGTGCTTTAACCAAAGAATATATTCTGATTCTTAGGAAGCTAACAAGATGCTGCCAGCGCCACCTACCATTCGATGGCGCTGCGTACAAAAGTTCTTACAACACGTATTCACTATACTGCAATTAGTGCTGATAATTGTCGTTACAAATAGATAACTAATTCCAATGCCTAAACAATTGTTCGAACTATCACAGAATTTCAAACACCTACCAACAATTAGTTCGATTAGATTGTAATTGCGTTGCAGAGACCACTGCAATAAGAACTTCAAGCCGAACAAAGAAGGTCTAATTAGTCTCATTTCAAAAAAACCTGAATGCAAAAGCCTATTAGCATACGTTTGGAAATGGAAATCAACGCAAAATTAATAGCCTCGAAGCTATTAATAATGCCCGTACTGCTCCCTGCCCATTTTCAATTTGTTCCCCCGTTATTCACGCCGCCATGTTTTTTTCTCCACATGGGGAATATCCCTAATATGTACTCCACTCCACTTCCTGCGGGTAACATAAATTACCCCTACACGTACTGGTTCTATAACCCGAACTAATTATCCTCAATAAGAGAACCCTACATCATGAATATACATTCATTTCCAGAGAAATATGCTGGGGAATTTTAAGTCGACATTAAAATGCAATTCTTAGTTGTAGCTTTTTTATAAATCGGGAACCAGTTTGGGGCAAACGGCGTACGTTTCACGAAATCACTCCTTTTAATAATAAGCCATTTATATTTCTGATTTATGTACCTTGAAATTAAGAAGTTATTGTTTCCATCCCGGTTCGGCCTGCAAAGTCACTTCAGCTGAAAATGAAAAGGCGAGAAATTTATAACGTGTTCAGGAAGTGTTCAAAATATCCCCCAAAAATAATATAATATTGATGACTACAGAAATTAAGAAGGGAAATTGAGAAAATCTTGAATCTCGGGCCCCTGCAATTCTACAGAATTTATCGCTGATGTAAAACAGGGTGAAAAATTATCTTTATGATCTTAATAAAGATGATGTTAGTTTCGTTGGTATTATTAACAAACTCAGCAAACCCGTAAGAATTTTCTATTATTAAAATGAATGTACGATGCAACGATTTAAAGAAACACAATGTAAACAAACCAGTACCCTACATGTGCATCCAAATTTATGTCATTACTGTCGTGATATGAAGATGGCTGTGGCCCAAAATTAATGAATCACCGCTCAACCATTTGAGCAGTACACTATTTTAAGTAATTGTAGAATAAGGAAGCCACAATATTGTTTACATCTAGGCCAAAGTTTCTCGGAGCAACCACACTCACAGTCCTTAAAATACCCTTGGACGTTAGATGTCTTGCCTTTTTTGTTCGAAAATAGAAATTCAGCCAATTTACAACTCTTCTTGCTTGGTTAGCGAGTCACTGCTTTCTCAACCAGATAACATCACTGCAGTTTTAATTTCCAAACAGAGAAACCAACAACATTTCTAAGAATCAAGTGCATTTTTTGTACTGCTACTAGATGCTCTTAGCAAAAAATATCTGTCAATAAAACATAAAATCAAGAAACATCTTAACAAGAACTCTTGAACATGTTTGCTGAAATGTTCAACTGAACAAATGCATTTGCCATTGGTGATGAATTGGAAACATTACCATTTGACAATGTACATGTATGTACTCAATACTCAATACCCATGGATTCTGGAAGAACAGTGCAAATGAATATCGATTAAGTCTATTCAAGGTCCACACTAACAAGCAAAATACTGTGCTCTTTAATGTTCTTTAATTTTGAAGAGTTTTTGATGAGATCCATTGGCCAGAATGAAGGCTTGCCATAATTGCAAACGTTTCTTCTCATTTAGCTCAACTTTTCAACCTTGACCTATGACTCCAAGGAAGAAGGAAAAACGATGAGGATATGCATTCGACGTGCTGTGCAACCCGATAACCCACCATCACAAATACCGAGAAGTCTTGTACCACATGGGTAGTGTGTTCGTACGGACCATAACAACATTGTTCTAATTCCATGTTCTCTCGTCAGATGGCGTTCATGTACAATACTCCTACTAATAGTGAAAAATGAAGGCACTGTTCGTCCTTTGTCTCTAAAACTTGAGGAGCTATTGATTAATGCCACATGGTAATTCTGGTTGATAGATGCAAACACTTGCAGTGTCTAATAAACAAAGTAATAGTCATGAAATCACTTTGATATCTAATATTTATCATCCCCGACCACTTTAAGATTGAAAGAATCCTGTTCATGGTGTAAAATGTAACAAGTCCATCAGCTTTTAAAGCAGCCCTCCAAAAACTCATTGTATAGGTCCTTTTCACACGATGGTCAATCCCAGCAAAATACAATTCAGCTGCTATTTCAGTATCCTTGTATTCAGTTCAAATCAACTCACTGCCATAATGATTGAGAGTACTGGATCTTGGATTTGCGATATTAACGTTGAAAATTACCCAAGAGAGAAGGTTTATTCTTTAGTTTATGAATAGCCACTAAAACGGCCATAGATACACCTACTTTGACCAGCCAGACAAAATAAAAAAGCAGTTTTGCAGTTTTCGTGACTTCCATCAGATAACATCTCCGCATTTTCACGAAACTCAGCCATTACGAAAATATGCCCAGTTTTTTTTTTTTTTTAGTCTGCATACGGAAGATTAGGGAATATCCCATTATCACGGTTCTAATCTGTTTTTCAGGTCTCCGGACAAACCGCTTCCACAAAGGCAAGGTTCGGGTTATTGGATCTATTGTTCAGAGCCCACAATTCCTTAGCATCATCCGTCCCCCTTAGCCACCATGATGAAGCAAGAATCAATTCCTCAAGATCATTGCCGTGCGTGCTATTCATTCGATAAGCATTGCGAGAGCCTTTTATTCTCCAGGAGTCAAAGATGGCAGGTAGAAAAAAAGGAGGGCTCCATATTCATAAGGCGTATACAATGGAACATAATTTTGGCAGACCATTAGGTGCTGCTTGCTCTCCGCCACGATTGTTCTCAAGTTGTTTTAGGATTACACCTCGTCCGGGTGAGAACAAATGTACCCTGCAATCAAGACGGAACCAGAAAGTAGTATAACGTCTCGAGTTGAAGCCAACCTCTGACAAAAAAACAACCACCAACATTTTTAATGTAAACTTGCGTTTCTGGAGAGTGGAAAAAACGGATTTTCTAAACAGAAAACCGCGAAATTGAATACCGAACATGCATTCTCAATATACGAGTTGATACAAATGATGATAACCACATTTCACAAGGAAAAAAACGTACTCAAAGAGGCGATTTATCGTACTGATGCAAAGAGTGTAAACCAATTTTGCAAAAAGAGGTTCATGAAAATGGACAAAATCTCGAAACCTGCTTTTAACCAATCGAATCCACAAAGCTCGTAGGCTACTCCAATCATAGTGAAACATACAATAACTGTTATGGGGTCTAAGAATTTGCTTACTTAAGCAGACTTGTGAACACGAACATGTTAACTTGAAGCTTTGCGCATCATTAACTTTCGTTTGTAAAAACTTGTTTGTAGCAAACTGAATTATCTTGCTCTAAAAATATTAAAAATGTCTGATAATCATAAGAAACTGAAAGTCTTAATAACAAGTTACTGGATAGCAGTCAATTGCATCAATTCCCGTTTTGTTTATCAATGGCTCTGATGATACAGCGTCTGACAATCTTGCAGGAAAGATCCTAAAAAACACGTTCTATAGGGTGGTCAATAATTTGGTTGTACTTGACCATGTATTCTCACAAAAAACAACTTTTACTTAGTAATTGGGCATATCTAAAACCTTCCACGTTTGCAGTCAATTTTGCAACTGTATGGAAATGGGCGGATGGCCCTACCGTGAAGATCTGACCACTGGCCATTGTAAATCACAATGCAGCATCCATCATGGTCGCCCACCCTTTACAGAGTAGTCTCACTGATTTTTTTTTGGAGGCAGAGGCTGACTGTGCTTTTGTTACGGACATCGTGAAGGGGGCCTGCACTTGATTGTGACCCCTGTGGAAAGGGATGAGGTAGGTACAGGTAGAGCCTGCTGGATACCTGTGTTTCATTTCACGAGAACATTTGCTCCAAATTCAATGCCAAACTTGTTTTGCGATGGGTGGTGATGACCAAACATAAGTCATTGAGGCAATTATAAAGCTGCCTGCAGTCCGAGAAATGCATTTTTCTGAGATTTGCATCAATGGCAAGATCAATTGAACAGCATGACCAGACAAGATTTTTGGAGTGCTTGCCCCCAGATACGAATCAGTGCTTGACCCCCTTGTCCGGATTGGACTTGCCCGAATCCGATTGGGTACGATGCACCAATGACCGCATTTTAGGATGAATAGCTAACGAATGTCGGTTGTCGTCCGGCAAGATTTTGACGTAACCATAGCAACCAACAACTTGAAGCAAGTTGACTTATACTACATGCTGATGCTGGACTTGTAGATACAATCTGTTCTGCTATGAACAGGTGAGCAAATTCCTACATGTATAACACGAAAATTGCGTTTTTGTTCAAATACAATTTCTCAATAGGTGACTAGGATAAATACAACCTAGATGGAGCTGATCAGTCTACTTTACTTGATGAAATGATTTAACACAACTATTTGATCAGGTTTTAAAAATTCAAATAGTGAAATAGTGTGATTTAATTTACAGGTATAATGTTTAAAACTGTGCATGTAATATTTTTTATTGTTAATGAGATGGCTTATGCCTCTAGTTTTCTATTCCCTATAACCATATTTTTCCCTTGCTGTTTTTATTACCATAATTTCTATAAGGCGAGCATTTTCAGCAATGAATTTTCATTGGATAAAATGATCGTTATCTTCAACAAAAATGCTATTATTTCGGATGAAATTTGAGAAACACCACCATTCATAATGAAACCAGCTGGTGATATTCTTATCGCTATCCACCTTTTTTTAATAAATTCATTTACGAGTTTAATAATGTGACTTACAGTTGCGGTATGTTCTCATTAAAATTCCTATAAAAAATCAATTTAATAAACTATGCACGAGTGTTGGGTGATTTTGTAGTCTTATATTGTATTTACATGTTGATTTCATTAACAGGAAACTTGCGTATTATCATAAATAGTAATAGAATGTTTTCATTACTTTTTAATGGCATGATATCTTAATAAGATGCCTAATATGACACAGTGTATTTCTAATTTTAAAAATCCCATACTGGTTTAATTTCTCTGTAGAAAATCAAGGCAATCACATTTGATATCATCACTTCTGGGTTGGCTAAACATCAAAATTTAACGAAAATCTCGTTTTTTTGAAAAATGCCAGTTTAAAAACACGAACACCTGCTCATCTTTCCGTGGTTATTACTCGTGAACTTCCCACTGACCTACATCATATACTTGAAATTTAAAATGTGGTTAAGGCTGCCAACAGTCTAGTACCATTTTTAATTGATAATTCCAAGCGGATTTTTTTTTTACCCATGTTTATTACTATTATTATTATTTTTTTAAAACCTGAAAACTCAAGTACATCTCAATTCAAATTCGCATACGACTAATTTGTACTAGAATCAGCAGGGGTGTTAAAACTTGGTTAAGAAAACCATTAGCATCACATCGACTTCCAGAACCAGCGGGAAGATACGAAAATCTAGAATTAATTTGAAGGCAGCTGATTTACTCAGCAAGATGTCTTTAAGAAATTTACTTAAACCATTTAGTAGCCACCATAACGGGTGACTCATATGAGCCTGAGTTTGGAGTTTTCGTGTGGGGTTCATCATGTATTGAGGAATGAGAGGGGAAGGATGAGGAGGAGGGAACAATTTTCTAACGTTGTAAAACACCTGACAGGGAAGAGACGCTCAAAAAAAAAAATCTTAGATAAGAAGGGGAGGATGGGAGCAAAATAAATATGAGTTAGGTATGGAGAGGTCTCAGGTATGCATATTTGATGGTGCAGGTAGTTAGGAATCCCTGCAGGCAGACAGGTGGCCTTGATTTTCCTGAGAGGACATTGCGAAGGAAGGAAAAATAAAAAAGATAAATAAGGGCTTCGGGTGAAAAAAAAAAAAAGACTTGAGAGAAATGGATAGGTAGGGAACTTTGCCAGGGGGTGGCGCTCAAAATGCAGGATTCCCCCCCTATCTATTGAAGCAAAGTCCTCGAAACATGAATAAAAAATGGAAGACCTCTGGGCATGAAACACTAGGGGGTTCACATCCTGCTTTATCTATGTCAAAAATGCAAATTGCCATCTTGAAATTTTCAATGGATCCACCGCTCAACCTGGCGTCTTATGCAAATTAGGCCAGGCGACGTAATACCACCAGCAACTTCTCTCCCCCCATTACATCTCTAGCAATGTTGGGAGTCCTCTAGTACATGTTCGAGGTCCGAATCCTTGAAGAATTTGCTAGCAAAATGTTGTACAAGTCTCCAATAAATTTTCTGCAGTAATATTTACAAATTAAACCATGTAAAACAAAATTTGAAGTGAAAACAAGTGTATACACGTGTTTAAAGTAGAAACTGTTTTACAAGTACAGGGTGATTAAAAAATAGTTTGCATGCATTAATATAAATTCTCAGTTTATTTCTAATCAATGTAATAGATAGCTGAGGATTGTCATCAACCTCTTTAAACCCTAATTGAGAATGTTTTGCAAATTAACAACATTAACAACTACTAAATGTGTGTGCATTAGGTAAATAACATGTAAAGTGGTGCTCAATAGCCAAGTTAACTATGCATGCAAATCAGTAAATATTGTAATTAGTTGCTAATTTGGTGTGTGAATGCAAAGTTACCTTTTGAGGAAAACTAATTTAATGGAAAAATCAGTACTACTATCGTGTAAAAATTGGTTAGGTTTTTTGTCTCCCTGCAAACTTTAAAATCTCCTTTAAAATGTTTAAATATTACCCTGGGTCGATGGAATAAGACAACGAACATTTACAGATTACAAATCAATGGGCATGATTTTGCCATTTTACGATTTGGAGGTTGTAGCTGTAGCTAATTTATTGAGGACGTGCCTGAATTATGAGTGTTTCTATCTGATTTATTGGCTAGTTCAGCAATAAACACTTTCCAAGTCCGAATCATGGTTAAGACAGCGACTAGGATTCGCAAATTCATTCCAGACTCGTAAATAATTTTGTTTCCTATAGTAGAAAAAGGATGGTGAAGTAAACGCCAAGCAGACATGAAAGCACATCCCAGCGCCATCTATGTTGAGTTCACGATAAAATAGCACTATGTCTAATGCAACACTTTGGTGTTAGATGTTTCTAGATGTCACTGCTTGACATCTATCGAGCATTCTGCACAACTGTTAGTGCATATCTACATTAGCAAAGAATACTTTTATGGCAATACCATAATATGCAAATTATGGAATCATCAGTTTGAAAGGAATACAAGCTTTTCAATTGTAATTTTATGACAAAATCGCATCAATTTGTAAACTTGGCAGGAGAACACCAGCAGTTGCTAACAGTCACCATTTGCAGCTCGGTTCCTTTAGTATCAGCACCAACTAAAAAATAAAGGTTCCCTTATACAAATGAGCTGGAACCGAGCAAATGGAACAAATCCCTATAGGAATCCCAGTTGTTCCTAGAGTGGCTAAATGGAATTCCAAAGGGAAAGATTTATCCGATTGGGGTTCCGTGATGGAAAATAAATCAAGGAAAAAACTGCCTAAAACGCTAACTGCTGTGTTCCCGGCACCTTATGAATATGTAATCATATGCCTCATGTTTTCCCCATTATCGGCGATGGCAGCACTGCCGCTTTATTAATGGTGTCGGCTGACAACACTGCCGTTTTATTAATGGCGTCGACTGACAGCACTGCGGTGCGGCAATAGACGGCATTTAAAAATAGGAAACCAAGGCAATCTTTCGCTCCTAGGAGTAGCCCAATTTAAATATAGATCTCGCAACTCCTGTGGTTCATCAACAAGCATACTTTTCTATGGCGAGAGGTCATGTCGTTAACATGGTTAGCATTTATATTGGCGGCCATCTTGGATTTATTAAGCGGCCATTGCACGACATCCTGTTCGGGGCATTTTGGATGCAATTTTATTCATTATCGCAGCTGCGAATCTACTAGATCAAAACGACTGACGAGTGTCTCTCAACATTGTACATTATCGGTGTGAATCTGTTATCTGACAGCACTGCTACTACCACCGAAGTTTTAGAAGCTTTGGAGTAGTAGTTCAAAACAAACTGAAAATTTTAGTATCAATGTTCAGAAATTTTGGACATTACATTGGGATTCAAAACTTTATGTGAATGTTGATGTTGTAAAAAAAATCATAATCATGGGCATTAGTTCTCACATTTTATTATTATTCACATGAAGAAATTGTTGTCAAAATATCATGATAAAGGTTTAGATTCTGTATCATGTCAAAAATCACAGTCTATTTTTCATCAATTTTTTTTTTGGCACCACACACTTATTTGTGAAGTGTTCTACCAAGTACAATTTGTGAAAATACTTTTGGGTAATTTTAGATTTGTCTTTGTATTATTTTCAACTTTCTCCAGAACTCAAAGATAAATTTAGTTCCACTTAGGGGGATGCTCAAATAAATATTTCCAGTTTTGAAACCTAGGTGGAGATATTTAAGGAACATTTTTTTATTTATTTTTTACCAGCAGGAAAAGTTATGAACCATTGAAACGCACCCTGTATCCGCTATAAATGTAACACAGTTTTAAAGCTTTTTTTTTCGGTATGTTTCTATTCGACATACACGACAAATAGGATAATAAAATAGAGTTTCAAGCTTCTTATTACTGGGACAATAACTGTCCTATTTGCATGTCAGAGATTAAAAATCCATTTGTTTGGATACGATTCTGCTGCACTGAATTAAATTGCAGAAATAACTCATAGAAAGGACTGGCAGTCGTAAATAACCAACGAGGTTTTATGGTTGTCGGAATGCTTGTAATCAGCATTTCATCGACTATAAATTAGATAAGTTGCTGCATAATTTAAGATAAATATTAAATACGAGGAAATTATTTTTGTTTCTGTTTTATCGAAACGTTAACGCCCCTTCGCGCAACTCGGGTAATCCAGAATTTGTAATATCTGTGGTAACATCAGTCGTATTAAGGTTGAGCAAATGAGCGAATAACCGGTTATAGCTATATCACACAATTTAACTACTCGCCTGAAAATCCAAAGCTCTGATTGGTTGAGCCATTTCCAAAACAAAGACCTAACCATTTTATAAACCCCTTATTTCAGATTTGCTTTCCAAATTTACTCTTTAAATGTGCAAAATATTTCAATTTATTCGTGTATATGGATTAACCTTTAGTGAGTTTTCGACAACCTAACACCCCGTTCACACGAGGCCGTATCAGCTGTTTTACCGCACGAGTTATTTTTCAGCGGCGCATACTTTTCTATCTGTGCGTTCACACGATCCCGTAGACGTATCGTGTGAACGCACAGATAGAAAAGCATGCGCCGTTGGAAAAAAAACCTCGCGCGGTAAAACAGCTGAAACGGCCTCGTGTGAACGGGGTGTTACCCTACTTAAACTTAACAATTCGTCTATACGCATCTGATACATCTTTTCAACAGTATATAAATGTTAGTTCTAGCTTACTGAAAGGTTACAATTTAAATTTATTCTTGGTATATGATTTAGGAGATGAAAATTACCACAGCTGAGCCAAGATGCTTCGAAAATATCTAGTTTTTCTTTAGATCGTGTCTAGATGGTGAAAAATCAAGGCTAACTCGAGCATCACAACCCTTATTATTTATAATATGTAGGCAGAATCACGATTCTAGAATCGGACAGTAGCAAATTGCAAAGTTCAATTTGCATACAGGGTTAACCACGCTTGACTACAGTTTGCTGCACTGGATTTTACAACTTGTTAAACGCTATAACAGAGAATAATAACAGTGTATACGTTCACGTGGATTTCAAACAAATTGCAGTTATTTTCAATTTAACAAGCACTCAGTTAACAATTGCAGACGTTGAATGAGTTTACGGATATGCACTTTGCAAACAATTCGTTTATTTTAACATACTAATAGTACATGTAGAAGCTTATCAAGGATGAGCTGTTCAATGGGAAGTTGCAAAACATCATTCCAGGTTACCGAAATTCAAGCATCAAATATACTTAAATGAAATTTTCCAGTGTTAACGTTATGTTTAAGTTCACCGGATGTAGACTTTACAATGATAAGCTTTCGGTAAATAAAGGCGAAATCCAAGGTAAAATACAAACTGTTCTTTGATAAGCGATATCCATCGAAGAAGTAACGAAAGGCTTTTCATTTGGGACAATTTTGCATCCTTAATGTAATTATAAAAGTTTGAAAATTAACACACAACTATTCATAATATACTTTTGTTCTCAAAAAATATATATGTGATCATAATGAAACTGTTACAGTATACGTAAGAAGTATATCTATACTGTACTATCGAAAATTTGTTTAGTTTTCACAATTTAAGTTTTTGTCAAAATTCATATATTCATCTAGTGAACGCACATGATGTTGAATCAATGAATTATTATCACATTTATCTTTTCCTTTAGAAAAACTGCAAAACTAATAAAAGTGTCTGAGCTTATCAAAGAAATAAGGAAAATGGAATTTAAAACAAGTTGATAGAAATTTTAAAGGTATTGTGTGTTTATGTTTGTTCTCAACATAAGTAATGTAAAAAACAGAAGTCAAACTGAAAACAGTCTAAGTACTAACTTAGATTGTTATCCTCAATTTTTTTTCTTAGGGTGGGGCGAAGAAAGGGATGTATAAACAGGGTAAAGGAACAACACTTTACGTCGATGATTATGATTATGATTAATAGCTTAATGTCTGTTCACATAAGCCTTACTCGATAATAACGGTCAAATGGATAACTAATGATAGCCATTACAAAGTCATGGTCGCGTTAACGCTGTTTCTTATATTTAGCATGGCGCCCATCTCCTTGCCAAGGTTAAGTATTATTTCTCGTAAATAACATTAGGCCTAACTGGCAAACAGACGAATTTATTAAGCAATCCTGCAGCACGCGGAGGACTATGGGTAATATTTGCCTTTGAAAACCATATGACACGAAGGGGGAAACTGGGTAACTGCAGCGTCCATATGTGTAATGGATGGGTCTCCCACAAGCATAACCAGGCAGCCATTTTTCAACTCCTACGCCCAAAAATCAGCATGAGTAACATTCGCAGGAGTCTAATTTTACCACAGCAAGTCCAATCCCCCTATTCACCTTGGCCTCGAATGACGAGAACAACTAGCTTATTTATTATTATTTTTTTGGAATGGCATACAAATCCAAAGGGAATTAATAACTATTATTAGCATTAAATGGTAACATTTCTGGCATGTTAAAAACAAAATAAACTAAGACAACTGGTATAAAAACGTACTCGAACTAATTCACAATACTATTAGTAAAGCAATGATAGATCAGCTAGTTTAGCACATTAATTGAATTACATTTTTGATGCACTCTGTACTGCCAATATCTCATGCAAACCACTTTTAACACAATATAATGTTATATCCAATGTTTAACAGAAAGGTCTATGTAACATATCGTATTTTGCAAAGTTGATACACATGTTCGTCTATCTGATGTTGAAAAACTTGTAATTTTGTGAGAATTGCATAAAACGTAATATTGTACAGTGTCGCAATTTTTTTTTTTTTTTTTTTTTTTTTTTTTAAATATAATTTTTACATAAATTCTACCGTTTAGTAGAGCTTTTCTACGGAGTTCAATCCCGTAACACATTTAACAGACACACTTTGGCACTGCTGGCACATAGCATTGTACAGAGTGTCTCATTAATAACCCATCGTTTTTTTAAAAGTATTGTGATTATAACCAACATGAAAACACATCATAATGATATACCAAATTTCGATTCTGCGAAATCTGTAGGCATTAATTGCCACAAGGTGGCTTCGAACCCATCTAAAGTGCATTGTCCTTTAGTTTCATTATTTACCCCCACAACGCTCAACACCTCTTCTGTTTAATTCACCCCTACTCCCCACGCATTCTTGCGGCACTTATCCTCCTTCCTTGTCCTCCATGACTTTTTCCAGGATTTTCAACACACATTTTGCCACTGTTCCTGATTTTTTTGTTTGCAGGTTAATTTATCTCGCATTGTACCAAATACTGCGACAGCCACACAAAATGATCAAAATCAGAAGAGGGTGAAAACACGCAAAACAAATCACATCAACACCGAGATGTTCATTTGGCGTGACATTCATTGTATGAGCTAAATGACCCAAGAGAGAACAATGGTCAAGCAGGTGACCAACTTGAGTGAATCAACCGATAGTTATCTTTCAGAAACTTATTGGAAATTGCGATCCAAATATGACTAGGCCTTGAACGAATTCAATTTTGAATCAATTTTATGCCATGGTCGACTACGCTGCAGGAAACCATAAATACAAAAAAATTACCCCATATGTAGGTATAAATGCTAGTAATGCAAAAATGTGCGAAGTATAAGGTCAAGTGCTGGTAAGATCCAGGACATCCCTCATAAAAGATTCGAAAAGAGCGACCTAGAAAAATTTGTGAATATTTATGCAGACCTACTTCTTAGCAAAACCTTTTTGGACAAATCTGTAATCAGCTCAGGTTACTGCAGTATTTCACCCAGAATTCTGAGTTGAGTGTTCTGTAACCCATTTTATTACTGCAAAATTCGCAAACATTGTGGTTCACTAAACATTTTTTTTATGAACTTTACAAACTATTTAAGCCGTAAAACGGTATACAATATATAATCATCAACTACTAATATAAACAAGTAAGAATAATATTGATGATTATGCATTGATCAAGAAAGTTTTCATGTATAGGTATAGGTTAAAACGTGTTTAAAACAGCTGTTACAGGTGAAATCATTGCTACTTCAAGCAATTACAGGAATGAATTAGTATAAGGAAAGTCCATTTGTGGTAAACAACAAGTTAATATAATCCTAGGCGGGAAAAAAGGTGTTGAGTTTGACAAACGTGTGTCATTTTAAAATCCAAAAAAACCCAGCTGTAAAATACCAAGATTTGTGAATTTATAAGCAAAACCTGAAGTATATATAATGTGTCGATTTATAAGACGCCGTGCGACGTCTTTGCCATCTTACAGAAGTAGGTTAATGCTGGCAACACTTAACAATGTTGACGTACCAAATAAAGGTGCAACTCCGAATTTCTAGTGTAATGTCAAGAATGATGATTTTTTGTATAAACACCTTCATAAGATAACTAACGTTTATAGCCAACTAAGGAATCAAACTTCAGTATTTTCGAATACTGTATTTGGACCATGCTCAATAATGTGAAATTTTGTGATCTGTATCGAATATTCACAGAAAATTCACAATTTCAAAAGCCTCGAGACAACTATATTTTTTATATTCTGACAATTCGGCAGGTGAAAAAACCACATTCCTATTACAACTCGTACGGCATTTATATAATGTAGGATACGATATATAAAGTTAAATATACGTAGTTTTCATTAGAAAATCCTGCCTAGTTCATAAGCTTTTGTTACAAAAGTTTTAGCAACAAGTAAAATTGCTTGAATGTTGATAGTTGATGCAGTTTTATCATTTTCCTTTGGCCCAAATATATACTATATACGATAAACTAAACTTGTCGATACTTTAAAAAAATCGAATTTAGAATCGCGTGAACGTCGCCACATGTTCAAAACAAAGTTATAAACAGCAGATAAAAATTCCGGGTAAAAAAAATTATTTATTTTTCGAAACTGAATTGTCGTAAAACGTGGGCGAGTTTTGCAACAGGTACAAAATTCATTCAAACCAAACAGACAACGAGAAAGAAAGTGCTGTTTCTACACATACACGATGTGCATTTCAGCAAAAAAAAATCCTCGTATACTGCCATACTAAAAATTTCACGAATCAACGAAATGTTTATTTAAAAATATAGTGAATTATAGCAGTTATTATAGGGGCGCTGTCAGTGACAGGCCGTGCTAAGTGACAAAGCCATAATATCCAACGAAGTGCAAACGCTGTGAAAACTGCATTATTCATAAAAGTAAAGCATTATCATTTTCTATTGGGTGGTGCTTTTCACGCATGGACTGTTAAGTGTTTGCAATAAAAAAATAAAACGAATTTTGTTTTTGTCAATGTTTTTGTTAAAAAAAATACAAGGTGCGATGAACGACTAAGCGCTGTTAGGATCAAACCAGCATTTAGGCTGTATTTGGCAAAAGCGGTTCATAAATGTTGCCATACACACCCGCGAGATGGCGCCACAGTGAAACGCATTTAAAATTGTTGTAAATAACGTAATCTTCACTGATCTGCAGCACAATTAGTTTGTGGAAATCTGCAGATCACGCGCTTTATATCAACTTTTACCATTTCAAGTTCGCTAATGTGAAAATTTACGGAAAACGGAAAAATAACAGGCATCTTCTGCAAAACTGTATCTTGTCGGCTGTGAAACTGGTTGGTATATACATTATTGGTGATTTACGAGATATCACATTTAGGAGTTTGCGTTTGGTTTGTTTACAAGTTTCATCCAACACGATTAAGAGCACAACTGTTCAATCAACTACCGGTTCCGCCACGAAATTTTAACTTTTTATAAAACAAATGCAAAATATGAGGGGATGGGAATGGCGCAAAAAATAACACAGATAAAAAAGCTTCTGCGACGATAAATATGTTATTGAGAAGAAAATGTTTAGGATAAACTCTAGCAGTTTGAAAATATCATATTTCCTGTGTTTGTGTTTACCATAGCTTCCTTGGCCCAATTTACCATCGAATATGTTATTCTGGCAAGAAAGGGTTGTTTGAGAGCCACAGATGGCGCTGTAAATCTCGGGTTTCTGGTAACTGCCTGATAGTATACCAGAGGCTCCATCTGTGGATTGAAGTGCAACCTCAATCATGCCATCATATATGTGAAGCCTTCCAAAAAGCAAACAAACGATGCTCGCCAGCTTTAAAGTTTACGATGATAGCAGTAATGAAAACAAGTTATCAGATAAGCTATTTATTGTCATGACGTCATTAAGGTAATCAATAAAGCACTCAATATTTATAAACAAGAAGGCTGACGTTTGACTTTTTAGGGATGAAAAACTCGTATAAAACTAATAACTGACATGACATTATTACTATGGCGATCAAGCTATGACTATACGAAAACTTATAGTATAGGCTGTATGTCTCATTACATATAGTATACGTAATCTCATTTTGTTACTTAATATCACAATGAAATTATTAAAGATTTACTCCATTGTTATATGCATCTCGCACAACTTTTAAAATGAAGAAATATTGCGCCATATTATTTGTGAAAGAAATTCAAAATTGAATCTGTCTGAGTTTGTATTACCAGTTTAACAAAGCTGGCAATCATGGCATCAAGACAGAAAACAAAGTCCAAAGGTTAACTTTACCGCATTCATGGAATAAGTCGTGTGTTCTTTCAACTCTGTGTATAATAAGGAGTAGAGTACAAAATTGAATTGAATGCTGTATTTTATGTTCTCAAAAGAACATGTCAACAGTGAAACTATGGCACATTTTTGTTTTACCTAAAAATCAAATAATCGGATGTGCCTGTTAGATTTTACCTCCACTGGTCAACCGGTAGAAGAACGCAATGTTTACACATTGCGAATCAAATATTGAGGCAAGCAAATTGAAAGTGCCAGCAATTTGGTCCGTTTCCAGCGCAATTTGCAACAAGTTGTCGCCAGGTGATGAGTCCATGCACCTCGTGACATTTACCTTCGCCACCGTTAATGTCACTACTCTCTATTTGTGGGAGCGCGAAGTGAAGAATGCTCGCGTAAAGCAGAGCGCAACAGGAGCTGCTGCTATTTTTCGACGCTGTTTACCAATTAAGTTGACGAATGTTTAGCAAATGCCAAAAAAACAAACGGTTTGTTGGAGTCCTCCAAGAGCAACAACAATGGCGGAAAGACGTCCCGAATAAGAACGCTAGGCTTGAGAAAAAAGCCAGTAGCGACGTAGGCGGACTAGGGGTAGACCGGCAGGGGGCCCCCAGGGAGGGGCGCATCCTTGTTTGTTTTAAGTCCCAAACTTCGCTTACGTTCAAAAACAAGTCAGAAATTCCGCATCATTTGCACCTATATTTAGCGTGGGGAGTCCTGGAGAGGTGACACTGAACGCAAATAAGTTCTGTATACAAGGCTATCAACCGAAACTATTCCTTTCACCGAATTTCTTTCATCAGCAGCAGAAGTTTAGGGGTTAAAGGGGGATGCAGTTGCGCCCCCCTCTGGCCCGAAATAACGAAGATATTTGCGGCAAACCGTCTGTCTGTTCTGCCACAAGATCAAAAATTCCGTGAAAAATCTGCTGAAACAGCAACCAAAAAATTCCACCAAGTTTTCCACGTGTTTGGAAAAGTAAATTCTCAAAAGATGCGAATTGTGATCCATTACTAAACAAAAGTTGAAACTGAAGCGCCGTTACAGAATCTTAGAACTGTAGCGTCATTGCAGTTAGATTTTGTCCCCCAAGCAACACACATGCAGGTGAAATGTTGAAACAATTAGAATATGTTTAGAACATGTTTAGCATCATGGTCATTCATGTTAGAAAATGGAGAATGTTCACAACAAGTACGTTTTTCCAAAATGGGATGCATGAATCTCGCTAGTCAAAATCAATACATTAGAACACAGAACACCTAAAAGGAACACAACTTGCTACTTCTGTAACGTTTTAAGTGTATAAACAATGATCTCAAAAACGTACGTATTTGATAAACTTCATTATTGTGTATCAGGTGTGTATAAAATATTTAGAGTACATTATTTTCTGCCATTTCAGAATACTTCAAAGTGTTTCAAAGTTGTTCTAAAAACAATTATCAACTTGTATGTGTTCCGTGTGAAACAGACTGTTTATTTAGAAGATACAGTTTCAAGCTTTAAGATACAATATTCTGTGTAAGTAATTGATGGTACGTATATATTAAGTACATGATGTTTCAAACATATTTATTCCAAACCTATGTGACCTGTCAACATTTTTTTCTCCATCAAACTTGGATAAATATACTGTGGCCGACTTTGAATATAATATTCCAGGTCGGGATTTCCCATATATTTCAAACAGCCACAGGCGTCTGTTATAATTCTTACACCTTTTTTTCTCATAAAAAGTGTGTCAAGATTTTTTTTCCGCAAAATCGTTCGCAAATTACGATGACTCATGGCGGTTTGCAGTATACGTGCCACATTTATCTCCAATTGGTAATGTCTCACGATAAAAAGCAGGTAGGTGGAGGATACCACTGCCTTAATGATATACTTATTCAGTGACCCGGTACCCCAACGACCAGCCTAAGGGAAGTGACTACGATGCGTGAACTCACCTGAAAATTACTCCGAAAAAAAGGGATTTGCGTGGCAGCAGTAGTTTGTTTTTTCTTCTTCATATTTTACAAAGCATATTAAATTTTTCTTTTGTATTATCCATGAGATTAACGTGAAGGAAGTAAAATATAATTGGGAAACATTAATTCTTATCATTGTTTCTAGTTGTTGCGAATTTATAATTTGCTTCAGCGATTTTCATTAGATGAAAGATGGCGCCACTGTCTATACAAAGTTTCAATTTTGTAAAAGAATATCCATTTTGTAAAAAGACGTATCCAAACAACATTTATTTATATTAAAAATACATACTCCAATTTCATTGATGACATTCATCACTGGGGCAAACTGTTATCATACTCAAATTTTGTTTTTCTAATAGCTACATTTTTGTAGACAACTTCTAAATTACTATAAGAAAAAACAAAATTTTATATGAAAATAAGTAAAAACATAACGTGTAGTTGTATATGATATTATGCAATATGTTTACAAATAGCACAACTGCTTTTACATACGCATATTCAATTCAAAACTAATATGAACATAAATTTACTCTGTTTACATTTCATATTAGTTTCTATAGTGTACCATAGCAGTATATTCTATTTTAAATAAGACTTTTTATATCTTATTTATAGAATCAGGAGTAGTAAACTGCACAAACAGCTGCTTATCACATCTCAAATAGTTTCAAAAATATTTCAGAATATTATTTGAAAATATAAGTGTAGTTGCATACGATATTATGTAATATGTTTTTACAAACTCGTATTGAATTAAAAGGTGATATGGACACAAGTTTAGTCTGTTTACATTTCATATTAGTTTCTACTGTGTTTCATAGCAGTTATATTTTATTCTGTTTTACATAACGCTTTTTTGTCTTATTTATAGAATGAGGATTAGTAAACTCAACAAACAGCTGCTTATCACATCTCAAATAGTTTTAAAAAAATATTATAGAAACAAATTTCAGAGTTTTGTGTTCTGAACACAATAAAATATAGAACATACTCTGTAAGCCGCCATATTGGACATTAATCGACGTTTAATCAAGATGCTCCAAATGGTACAACAAAAGCACGTACGTTTCAACTTGGCAGCATTACACGGTAGAGTAGAGCTTTTAAAGTTCTCCCATCGCGCCCTTAAACCCAATTTGAAAAACCTGATGCAAATGTAGATTACAATTAAGGGAATCATTAAATGAATTCGCCTGCCGACGCATCAGTGACTTACTGAAGCGTTGGCATGACGTAGGCGTAGCCAATTTGCAAACTTCTCAACGACTGCATGATTTATTCGTGCAAATCTCACGCGTTAACCTTGATTTTTTTGTGGTTTTAAGTTTTCTCTGGCATCTCGTTTCTATAGTTGAAATTATGGAGTTGATAAGGTACAATGTGAACTAGTTTAAAAAACAAAATGGCCAGCCGTTTGGAACCGACAACTGTAACGTGTAACGCGGTTAGAAACGATAAAGACTCGAACAATTTTCAAGTTTACTAATGCGTGCACTACAACACTACGCAGAAAACGAAGTTTTTGGAGTTTTTTTGTATACGCGGATATTCATCAAGAAAGTTTAACACCGTTTTTTTTTTACAAGTTCCCTTCGAAAGAAATCACGAAATGTTATTTTAGATTGAATTTGCTAACGGCAGAAGCGAATTTATCCACCACCAGATGGAGTCTATATCCGCCATTTTTGTAAATGGCGTTTAAATATGCTTTTCATCAGTGACGCCACGTGAATAAGAGCCGCAATTGACAAGAGTTCATTATGTTTATAGGCTAGCTGGATGGCATGGATGATACGAAATTGTCCATTTGCAACCTTGTTTACTTTCCTTGGACAGAAAAAAACAAACACACATACACACTGAACTGTATAATTAGCTTGTCAAGGGCATGCATATGCGCTGTTTGCATCCATAAAATATACTTAATTTAACCTTGGATTTGTTTAATCTGCATCCCAATTAACTCAACTTTACAAACAGTCGTTCATTCATTCATTTATTCTTTGCTGCAGGTGGTTGGAACATGGAATCTAGAGTGCATCGCACCCGCCCTCTATGATTGCTTTCATGTGTTGATGCATCATGCAACATACTACTACTTTACTGGATGTGATCTAAAACTTCATTACAAGTTCAACATGCTCATCAAAGTCTACATCTTGAATCAATGTGGTTGTGGAAAGTTGTTTACAGTGGCAACAATGTATAGTATTCTATTTTACTTTCATTCATACCATATTGCACTATAAATTGAATTGAATTTGCATCGATGTTCATATACTGAGAGAGACTTGAATCTTAACCACGAAAATGCAACACTCGCCACATAACTATTTCTAACTATGTATATCTAGTTTACACGTGTATCTGTACATGTTGTGTTGCATGTGCAGGTGGTTCTGTAGTCACTTTTTATTAAAGCTCTTCTGAAACCGTCGGTTAAGCCGGAGAGACGGATAAGAGTTGGTAAGTTAAGAGGGTGTTCTACTGTATACTCAAAATATGGGTGATCTTCCCTGTTTTTTTTTAGTTCAAGCGCAACAGTCGGAGGAAACCACATCCAGATGCACAGTTATAAAAGGCAAATGTTTATTTTTAAATATGCGCGATGTACATTGCTAAACGAAATGTGCTATAAACCCTTCCAAATCCGTCAAATAAGTCGTCGACGGATATCCTGCAGTTGTTTATGGCATTTGCAAGTCAAAAACCTTCAAGATTTCGATTATTTCGATGCTTGCCATGGGAACGATCTGCAGAAAGATTGATTTTCCAAGTATTTATAAAATAAAGTTCATGATTTATTTTCGTATGCAGGAATAAACAATTTTCAACAAGTTTCTGTTGCAGCATCGTGCATCAAAGTGCAGTGACGTCATATATGTTGAGGTTGTGATGACGTCACTGGCATGTCTAGCATTTTCTGGTTAGTTAGATGGAGTTTTGCCAAAATTCTAGTGTGAGACATTCAATTTCATGGTCCTGGATGATGCTTTTGGACAAATCGTAAGATCTGTTAAACCACTTTCACAATACGCGTTTTAGAGCCAAATTTTTTTTATAGAAGCGTTTCACTCAATTTGGCAAATTTTCAATTTCCTTTTTTAGTTTCATCGAAACGTTCTTTTTGCTAAATAAATGAAGAACATTTCTAACATAAACAGAAGTCTTAGTGCATCCATACTGAAATTCGTGTACAATATAGAAAAAAAAATACATCTTTGTTTTCGGTATTAGGAGTAAGTTCAGCAGCGGCGGTGAAACGGAAGTGAAACGGCTAACGGCTGTGAATCAGTTTACGCGGCGGGTAGGCGGTAAATTTCATAAAACGATATACTTTTTTTTTATTTTTTATAAACGAGTAAATATATGGAAATTCAATTCAAAACATTCCAATTCATATTTTCATGTTCCATTTTTACGCTTGGTCATGAGATAACTTTTTGCCCTGTATGGAAAGTATAAAGTTCAAAAGGAAAGTAATCACGAACAAGTTTGTGTTGGTTTAGCACAAATTAGCTAAATAGTTTTACAACATTTAAAAGAGAATTAAATTGAACAACGAACACAAGTTTGCTTTTGTGGGCATCTTAACATATTGTTACAAATGTAATGGACGGCGCCATCACTTTGAAATTTCTGGAAATTCTCCACACCTTCAATCGTTGAAAAGCGAAACTTCGCTATGAGTGCATTCACTTTAGTCGCTGCTTGCATACGTAATTAGCAAGCGTTCGTTATAATTAGCATCGCGATTAAAAATTTAGAAAAATAAGAGGAAGTTCATTAGCTGACACAGGACCGAGTCACGAGGAAGGAACCGGATACGGATTCAATTGCACTCGTTTCATGAATCATGGTTACAAGTTAACTCTTGCATTAAAGGGTTATAAACTACATGTAATGTGAATTCATAACACTTTCACTGCCGTATCTAAAACAATGCATATAATGAGCCCTTTTTCCGCATTTCTTAAATTTATAAGTTCAAGAGATTTTTCAATCTTCCCTTTTATTCTAAAAAAACCATAATGTCATGTTTAACATAATAATTTTTACCTCGATTTAAAATATGAAAATAAGGCTATGATAAATAAGTCAAGTTGCGAAATTATCTTTGTTTGACATTGTTTTAAAATCATTAATTAATGACGTCATCTCCTTGGGGTAATTGCCCCAACCATGGGAGATGACGTCATTCATAAATAATGATATAAGAATTACATTTAATTCTGAGGAATTCTAAAATTATAACATTGATAAAACCAGCTACTAACAGAAGTGTTAACCTACAACATTTCAAAACAAAAATAGAACTGCAATATTCGTTGCATGTCAAACAAATTTTATACAAATTGTGGATTTCTCAATTAGTAGTGCAAGTGAAATGGTTTTTTTTAACAATGACAGGAATAAGCTAAATGAACCCTGCTGAGGTGATCACGGGTTATGGGGTCAGGTGTCCCCGGGCCAAAGTGTGTACCCATCCATCCACCTTCTGTTCCGTGAGTTTTTTGCCCCATTCGTCATATTGTCTCCCCCCTCCAAATCAAGTTTACGAGTTTGGACTCTGCAACACATTTTCAGGGTTAACTTTACTTTAAAGTGGCTGTAATTACATTTATTTTAACAAAATTCTAAGCTTTGTCCGGAGGGGTTTTCTGGGTTTTGGTAGGGCGTGGCCCTACGGAACTGGAGTCCCCCCATTATCAGCTACCCAAAAGTACACTTACCCTTAAAAGTGCTTTCACTTTCAATAAAACCCGTGTCACGTTTTTTATGCCACATTTTTTTACATGGGTCCTTTCCCCAAACTCACAAATCTAGATTGGAGGGGAGTGTGCCCATCACTTCATTCCCAGAAAAAAAAAATCCAGCATTATTCGGTTTACGGTTCAATAATGTAGTTTGGCTTCACAGTACGCCATTTGGTCAAGGGCCATCCATAAGCTACATTATGTGAACGGTCAGGGTGCTGTCATTTAGGTCGGCTCGATTTGAATCTGTTTTAGATTATCATCAAGAGAATCATAAAGATTCACAGATCTGTTTCTTCTAAATAAATCACCTCAACTTTGTCATCCCCTGAAGACAAGCACATACTATTTCCGAAAACGCTTGAGATAAAGCATCAGAAGGAATGTGAATTTCTCTGGGTCTATGTAGCAAGGGACTTTATGCAAATTTCGCAATTTACAGATGCAAGCATCACGTGATTTTAATCTCTTCTACTCCACGTGATGCCGTCCGTGACGTAACTCTTCCACAAGGTTAAGCCAGTTAATTCTTGGCCATATGTTTTATGGATGACCCCTCTCACCCCAAAGGGGGAGTGACAACAGTCTTCCGCGAATGCAACTGACCATAAGTGACCATGTGGATGGCTAAGCGTGAAGCCCTCGGAGGAAGGTAAGATTACAGAGGCACCCCTACCGTTCACACGTAAAGCCGGTATTTCTCAAATGTGGGCTATGATTTTTTTAGGGTTCCCAAGAAACAATTATCGATTCGTAAAAATCGGTGGATAGAAGGGGGGTGAAATGCGATTTAAAACTTCGAAAAAAAACAACCACGGTTTCCACGCAGATGTCACTCATTCACACGGCTGAATTGTGGTTGCTACTTAGGTTCCACTTGCCTAAATTGCAAAAAAAAAAAAAAAAATGCCGAACAATTAACTAGACACCCCACCCATTGATTCCAGTGACAAATTCATTTACCATCAACTCGATTTTATAATGCAACAAGCGGTACAGGGCTAATTTGTATGACGTCACTAATTGCAACTTCTAGATTCTTCATTAATTTCTGTAACCTACAATGGTCAGCCAAAGAAAATGCTAAACTCATTGATTTTAAAACGTTTTTCTGAAACACTATACACTTGAAGCATTTCCAGACCGCTAATCGTATTTAGGCGTGTTTCAGAACATACTATATTTCTAAGCCAAAGTAAAATAATTTAAATTTTACTTTATTACTATAACTTGGAATCCAAAGTTATTTTGATACATTTATTCAACTGTAAAGTTTTTTCTTGTATTTTCTGTAAAATTCTGTATAAAATTGTACCGTTTATCTCATAAACTTTGCAACAATTTTAAATTAAAAGCATTCGTTGTTGGTCCCTTGATAAGTTCACTACAAAAATAAATAAATCTGTGATTTGTAAACTTGTACAAAATGTCAATTCCCCATGATGTGTTAGTTAATTAATTTAGCGTTGCCCAAACCCAGTACGTCAAGGAAACACCTGCACAGAAAGTAATACATAGGTAGAATAGATCCCTCGTAAAATGTAAGCGCCATCTATGGTGCATTTGATGCAACACGTCCAAAAATGCATCAGTGACCATTACATTTAGAAAATAAGACTAAATTCTGGTTGGTACGACAAATGCATCAAAACACGAGATTTTCGTATCTGTTAGAGGGCACTGTTGTTCTTTCTGTGAATTCACATAGCTCTGTGAAGGTATTTCCTTAACAGAAATGCGCAATAAAAGTTGCCCACCCAAGATTTCCACTGACAGACATCCATGTGGATTTTCTATAACTTTTCATGTCAGCCATCGTGCGTAGGGGTTTGTCATAACAATAAAAGCACATGGAGGCGAGGTGCAAAACGTGTTGAATTTTCCGCTCTTTTCATAGACTCTTTCGTGAAGAACTTATTTTTTCACATTTTGATCTGCTAAAGCATTTTAATATGCGTCACCCATTTATTTCGATACGGCGATAACCCAACACGGGCCCAAAAACCAGATTTCTGGGGTGGATTTTTGCCAAATTTTCTATGCATTCACTATCCTTTCGTCGGTACACCCGAACTTCCTCGAGGAATATTTGACCCCCTTCAATGCCACATGCACTGCCAGTAGATGTCGCTGTATTCCCAATTGTCTTTTGGGTTTACTAATATTTTGAAAAAATTTTAAAACTTCTACTAAATATTTTCGGAGTAGTAGTATTTAAATAAAATACTATTTTAATTTAAGTAAAATACTACTACAATAAATGGCGGAGGTCAGTCTTTTTTAGCAACACTATAGGAAGTTTACGTTTAAAAAGGAAGTTTTAAAGAGTATGGATTTGTTATCGCTAATTAAGGAAATCTAATTTTAGCTGCAGGAAATGTAGAAAAATTACTAGAAGACTAAGAACTTGGACCTTTGTTTCATTATCTCTTTTCTTCAAACCAATGCAATTAATGGATTGATGCGGAAGAGTGAGGATAAGAAAAGGAAAATTCGAGAATTGTTTCCACTGTTCTAATGGAGCGTGTTTTGCAATTTCTCGACATACAAAATTGAAAATTTTTTTTTAAACGTAAATACGATTTCGTATCTTTAAATACTCACGTTACCAAGTAAAGTTTGATAAACAAACAACAAAACGCGAGATTGAACTAAATACTAATCAATTCTAGATTAGTTTGTTTGTGTAACAGCCAAAGATAAACCATCCAGACAAACAAAATATGCCTAGCTGTGGTCACGGAATGGATTTCGTCCTAGAACTCCTACCTGAAAACCGATTTGGGTAGAATTCTCGTGCTTGTGCGCATGCGTAACTATAATGTCAAGAATATAATATTCTATCCGAATACGTTTTCATGTAAAACGAGATCTATTCCGTGATTCTGGTTAATGTTTAAAATAACTTATTAAAACATTTTGAAAATGTGCCAAAACTAAAATTCAAATATTTATATTTTCTAATACTATGAATGCATTCTCTTGTTATGTAAATTAAAGTTAGTGCTTATAACTGTAATGCCCAGATGTAAAATTAAAACCATCAACTGTGTAGTAAAATATCTTACAAATATTGCACAATTTTACAGTTAAAATTATTAAAACGTTGGCATATTTTTAATTCAACATAGCCTGAAAAAGGCTACTCAACGATTGATTAAAATCAGATTATAATACTGAGAATGGTAAAAAGTGAACTAACCATAAAGAGATATTAGAGAGATTGAGCAAGTCAACGCCTTAACGTTAACCTTAACGTTAGAGGCGGGAAGGGAGGAGCCGCGTTCTGAACTACCCAATGAACTAACTGAACGTCATGAGTGCGCATGCGTGGTTCTGGTAGGATGCCACACAAATCACGTAGGGAGAAGTTTTTCCCACTATTTTTTCTATTTTCTGGAAATGTAATTATTTGATCAGCATTCAAGTCATTCTATACAATACGTCGTCCGTTGTGGCACTGGCGAGCCTAGGGTTAATTTAATTCCTCGTTTGTATGACTAGTGGTCACACTAAAATGATTCAGGAGAAGCTGAACCTGGCCTGCGATTAAATTTAATGCAGAAATGTTTAGTCGTTTAAATATACGTGTCTAGTTTAGGCAATAAGTTTGTGTTGTTTTTTATTTAACATTTGAAAAATGGTCGTAAAACAATGTTACAGGAGAGCGCTTTAGCATTTGCACATTATCGAGTCAGCCCACGCTCACATTTTTTATGTTATTTTAGTTTTTTGGTTTTTTTTCGCACAACGTAAAAAAAAAAGATGGCGCCTAATCCCAACTACATTATATGTCACTAGGTATTCATGCTGAAAATTAGGCACACAGCTGCATGAAACGACATTAAATTAATGCAAATGGCATGAAAACTACTTGTTTCTACATTTTATATTGTTTTCTCCTCTCAACCCCTTTTTTTGCAGCCTTGTAGTTGTACCGGTTAGGAATCCATTATGCGAGTGACAAAATAACTGCCCATTCGCATGTACGTCTTACGGCATCTTTTAAAGGAATATTTAGATTTTTTATTTTTTATCTTTTAACATTTTAAGGGGTCTTTTTCATCGACAACAACGCCATTGTTGACGTTGGGGATATAAAAAAAAGAGAGGGGGAAATTTGTCACCCTGACAAAATTTATCGTTATTGTCAATCTGAAAGTGGCGCGAAGAATGTTTTAAGCCAATACCCCTAAGAAATGAAAATGGCATTTTCACAAATTCAACGAAACCAGAGAGCTTAGGGGTGATGGTAATTGGATAACTAGATTTACTGCTAAACTAAACCCAACACCCATGTAACTATTAACTATCGAGGAGGGGTTAACTATAATTAATGTCATGGTTAGAGTGCATTATATATTGCAACCTGACGCTGGACAACTCAAGATCGTGACATTGAAGGAGGGTCCCCTTCAACAACCTAGAGCACGTGCTACATATATTTTATTTTCGTTTCATGCTTTTTTTTTTCATATTTTCTCCATTTATTATAATTAATTATTGTGGCACCATTTTGTCTTGCAAACATTCACACATCATAAAAAATAATTAACGTATGCTTGCATTATAATTAAAATATGTTCTAGATTAACATTTGCAAATATGCAAATATCATTCTCATAAATTATGCATAGTTTAATGGACATTGTGGTATTATGAACTAAATTCATGACATTCATGGATATAAAGTGTTAATGCGGCAACTATATATTCAAGACGAATTTCTCAAATTGCAAAATTGGCTACATTTTTCCCCACTTTTGTTTTGTGGGAGAAACACCAGAAAGTATTTTTTTAAAAAAACATACTACATAAATATACTCATTTATAATTAGAAAGTAATGCTGGATTGATTTGTGTCATGACGTGGTAAAAGCCTGTTTAAAATTAAAATTTCGTTAAATAGGTGAAAAAATTGCAAATTAATTACACTAAAAAGAAATATGAGGTGGATTAAGTTATACGACAGTTCATTGAATTAAAACCTTGATAAATGAGTCTACAAACTTGCAAATTAACGAGCTTATAACCTGAAATAAAATTAAAGTGAAAACAAACCGTTTTATTGTTCAATTAATCGGTTAAATAAAAGCATAACTTAATATGTATTGAATACGAAAATTTAAACTGCCCCACAATTCAACGAATCCTAAATAAATATTCCGCGAACCTGTGAACTGAAACAAAATCATAGCGAAATTAAACTTTTTATTGTCCAATTAAGTTTTCATTTCAGAATGTTTGGTGCAATCATTTCGTCAATTTTTGTTATACAACAACCATTTCAGTGGATAGCAAAAGCTATTAATATTTCGTTCACGTTATTTCTCGTTTGATCCATTGCCTCGATACGATATTTTGCCCGGAGTCTTCTTATGTTTTGATATCAACTATTTCATCCCTTATGTCAACTAACTATTAACCATTTCTAAACCTTATCTTATATATTTTGTTTTATATTTCATTTCCATGGTTAGTGTTTTCTCCCCACAATAACTCATTAACGAATGGGATAAAGGCAAAATTAATGCAACACTTTTTCGTGTTTTTTCTTGGCAGATAACAACTTAAAAAAGAAACTGAAACGTGACGTGTATCAATCGTGCCATCGCATAATGGTACGCGGATAACAGAACACGATTGTTTTTATTTTTATTACAAATTTAACATTACAACTGTATGTTTTATCCGAACATATACCTGGGTTCGTGTTGTAGTAGTTTTGAATAAACATTAGTCAATATTTGATTAACATTATCAAGCAGTATCTTGCTTGTTGAAACTCTGTATGTGAATACCCTTTGATTCCCAAAATGGCGAATGTGTTCTCGAATGGCAAAGCAAAACATGTACGTGATAAAAAACACGTGATGATATACTAAAACTCAAAGATCACCTAACTACAGTATGACGATTCAAATCTGGACACTCGGGAACTTTGGAGTTGGTAACATTATTCTGATGAAAGTTACTCAACTAGGGAATTACCCAGAGGATGATAACAACAAAAAATTGAGAATTGTTCGAGGAATTCTGACGATGTTTTTAAATGAATTTTCCTCGAATTTCTAGTGTTAATCGACAGTATATATGCGGAAAGTACATCAGGTACGAAATTCCGAGAAATTGTTTATTGATTTATTGTTTCCTGGAGAAGAAAAGGGTGTCGAACTTCCAGAGCGCATTCGGGAGGATACATTTTACTTAAATTTCCCCAAAATGGCTAAAATACATCTTTTGTGACTTAACATGTTTTATTGCAAATTGCTAAACCACATATTACCAATTAACACGTGGCACCATTCCCATATATATGGCTGCTGGGGTTAACTTGAGTAAACTGAGGAGTTAACAGGAGTGAATCACTGTTTCTGATACACCAGATAATATATACATGCATGCATAATGTGATATCTATATATATAATAGTAATCTTTTGTTTCTTTTCGTGTACCACGTAATAAGTGAATCATTAATCTTGCATGTGATATTTTGAATCCATGGTAGAAGAAAATTTCTCGGAATGCCTGAGGAAATCCATTGTATAAATAAAACAGCAATTCCCGAGGCTTAGTCATGATCTAAATAAGCTATCAATTCCGCGAAACCAATTATTAATAAAAGTATCAACAAATTAACCTCGACCTACATCATTTCCTGACTAATTCCTAAATATGATCGCACTAATTTTTTTATTTTTAAATGCGGGTAGGGCCTTCAGATTTTGTATTAATGACTGGTATGGCCAGTGTCACAGATCTTATTAAGTTAATAGATAATTAAAAGGATAATTAAATGAAATTTCATCATTTCAGGAATGACTAATTTAAGAATTCAAACACTGCAACTTGCAGAATGTTTTATTTCTGCTTATTTATAGATTAGTTTGATGTCGAAATTTTTGCAACAATGATTTTCTATTCCTGAAGCTTTCTCGCAATACAATCTGAGAAATATAAATGCAAAATGACCATTGCGTAAATAAAATATAAAAAATAGCCAGTCAACCATATACATAGTACATACGTAGCCATTGTTAAAAAAAAACACCAATATTATAAAAAGTGTTAGAATTTGATCTTTTCAACTTGAATTCTTAATGGAATAAAATCACATAAAACTATAAAATGTTTGAAACTTTAACATGACGAAAAACATAATATTTTCATATTTTGTATAGATATGCACATTGTATTGTGACAATATATTTGCGAATATTATGTTAAATCCAAATACATAAAAGCAAATTAACCCAAAATTGCAATATATCGCATATTTTAGTTTTCGATTTGGGTTACCTTACGATTAGCTTACTCACCGCAAAATTTCATAAAACGGGCTAAATTACAGGGTTGAACTTGTTTGAAAATGCACGACCCAAAAAGTGAAATTGAAAGCACGAAAGTGAAAGTGTTTTGCATTTTAAATATAAATAGCTCCCTGTTGTGGTTAACCCTTTCTCAAAAAGTACCAGTGATGTAAGTTTCAAGAAAATCGTGGCTATCATTTCAACCCTTTAAGCAACGCTTATAAACGACACATTTACATTTTTTTTATTAAACGCGTAATTAATTATTGTTCATAAGGCTAGGGTCAGATAAATAACTTAAATATCACGTATTTCGCTTAAGTTTTCCTCCATACGAGGAAATAAGAACTCTCAATGCTGGATATCATCAAATTTGACTTTACTTTTAAGGTCGATACGTGAAGGAGTTTCCAATTATAAGGAAGACTTTACAGTGTGTATGATGATTAAAGCCAAAAAAAATTAAGCCTTGACCTTAAGTTATTTTCTCTTAAGTATGTAGAGTTAAATCTCGTGTATAAAATGAAAAACGCAGATTACATGCAGCCCTATTATTCTATTCTCTCACGCAATTAGCAATTAGTCTCTTGCATTCATGTACATTACTCAGTCAGGTGTTTATAGTACCTTACTCCCAAGTGTTTGCAACAGACTGCTCCAACATTTGATTAAGAAATAACTGCTCAATTTTCGAATTCAATACTTCAGCAAATGATATTCGTCCTGAGTAGGCTACATGCATAGTTGTATAAAAAAACTCAAATTTCGTGTTCAATTTTCAAATCGCAGCTTATTTTCAAATTAAGTCAACAAACTGAGACAATGTACTGCAACGAAGTACAACGATCTAATTTCTAAGTAAATGCTCGTAAACAAAACTACCCCAGTACCCCGAAGCACATTGTTCTGCAGTTATGTACAACATCCCAAATTCCAAGCAAATGCTCTCAATAGCTTACTCCCAAACAAATGAACAAGGAAAACAGTTGGTCCTAACTTCCTAATTCCAAACATATACGTATGTACGTATATACTAGGTTTCAAACGAAAGTGAAAATATATTTTCTGCATTCATTCCATCAGAGCTCACGTTCAGTTGGATCAGTGGCTGCAATTATCATATTTTTTGTTAAAGTGGACAATGAGATGAAAGAAGGGTTAATTGGAGGATGTGCTCCATTACAACTACAAAACCTCTATTGAATTGGTCAATGGCAGTATGAAGATGAAACACGATTTTTGAAGAATGTGAAGCCTGTAGTATAGATAGGGACAGATGGTCAGAAGAAATAATGAACAAAACAATGCTGGTAAGAAGAAGAAAAAACAACTTGTAACAAACAAAAGACAGCACTGCACCTAGCGGAGGAAAGGCCCAGAACTCTGATATTAATTCGGGCGCATTTTCCCAGTGAATAGACTCGCAGTTATTATTAGCCATTGCACCTCACAGACGCCATACTTAATGACCTCTGATACAAAACGCATGAATGGTAGTGTACAGAGCCGGATGTTTCATTGAAAAGACTGACCAACAAACAGGTAAAATGCTGCATTGCCAGCACTACGAATAACAATAGCAGAAGAGACGAGACCATTAAGATGGATTGTTAAAATGCGTTTTTATTATATGAAAAACACATTGTTTCCTCAATGGCATTATAAAAAAGACTAAAAATACATTTAAAAATAAAGCACAGGAGTAAAGATGGGTGTGTGGGTTATTATCGGTAAGCACTGCCATCAGGACTTGCCAGGATCGCGTGCAAAACGAAATGGAGGGGGAAATGGCGATTGTTACGCAATCAATGGGGGTATTCACGCTGCACGTGCACGCGCATGGTGACTGGGGTGACAGTGACGCGACCTATTATGCACTTGATGCCAGTAATTAAAGGAAAACAGCGAAAATGACACGGGCCGAACCGAGGGGGTCAAAACTGGATTTAAGTGGCCCTCATGACTCTCATGGTGGTTAGGAAAATGTCAATTTCTGACTGTCCACGCCGATGCGTGTAGTGCATAAGGGCATTTAAATGCCCTGGTCACGTGCGGATAAGGGACAATCCCGTTCAGTTTGTTGTTTGACATTTGTTCGATTCAAATTCTTGATGGGAAATACACGCGACAGTGAATAAGCAAAACGCCTTCTATAATGCATGAGGGTTATACCGTGAAATAATCTCAATGAAATAAAGAAAAATCATCTTTTTAATCAAATAATCTGCTCTCAGATGAACATTTTCAATGATTATTAATTACAATAAGGGTATAGAAGGTGAATTCTCGACCCTCCATGCATAAGCTGAGAACACTCATTTAGAGTGACACGAACCAACGCCATCTATGATGCATTCGATGCAACACAGCTGCAGGACCTTCATCAATTTGGAGTAAAAGTTAAAAAAAAGAGATAATAAAGCTCATTCAGAAATAATGAATAACAGGTTTATTAATTTACGGAAATTTCAAATGTTATAATGTAAATTGCACGGAAGGCTACCGGTGTCCGGTTAGCGTGCAATTACCTTTTGGCCTCGTAATTGGGAAATGCAAGGAGGCCACCATAAAGGGCATCGGGATCGGAAATCGATATTATAAACAAATAATCAAAATTCGTCGGCATAATTACATTGTTGTTTCGTAGCTTAATCGCCTGTTTGCAAGACTGGTTTTGGAGGGTAAAGTCCTTGCCCCATTTTAATTTCGGGAGGGGAGTGGTGAAAAAACAGCGACGGTGGGCCACGTAAACGGAGGCACCTTTTTTAAGATGTGTTTTAAATGCTATTAATTTACATTATCAAACGACTAACGCTTAATTTAAAGGAACGCTGTGAACGAACTGACCCAATTTACCCCGCTGCTTTCATGTTGTCCCGATTTCAGTGATTTCCTTTTTAATTTAATTAACTTGTTGAGTCTGAGATTGCAATTGCCAAAGTCGACCTTAAAATATCACAGTAATTAAAAACGACAGTTGGGAAATTCATAAAAAATAACGAAATAAATACTTACATCGAACCGATAGCATTTTCAAAATTTTGTTATTTCATATATAGCTACAAGGCCAGAATGTCAAAATCTAACCCGATAAAATCCAATATTTTTTCCCCTATAATCAATTCTAACATTGAGATCAATTTATTCATCCAGACATCATTAAACCTTATAAAACTTTATGAAGGACGTAAAACCCATAAAAAGTTAATATGTGTAATCTTGTACACGAACTTAACACCAAAATTCCAACTTTGAAAATAATACATCGACATTTCCCACAACTATTTTTCCACATTTTATTAATAAAGTGAGCAGATAAAAAAATGCATTTTCTTCAAAATAAACGCGTCTTATACTAAAACCGAAGCTTTTTTTCTTTGAATAAATCGTTTATCTTTCTAAACACCTTTCAATAAAATTTAAAAACTATTGGCCATAAATCATTGACAAATGATATGAAAATTGAAATAAAACAATGAACTCCGTGCGAGGGTTTGCCTTACACATATAACTGCCAGAAATAGCAAAAAAAAAAGTTCGAAATTTTAAGTGTCCATTAATAAAGTATATTTATAAACAGGGCAGGTTCGGTCACTATATAGTTAATTTTTTTTCCATTTCTCATTGCCATAGTTTTCTTGTCAATTTTTTTGCATGCATAATTTTCTCCATGAAATGCCGGGTTAATGGCGGTATACAAAAACCTCTTCAAGACAGCAATAGATGTTGCATGAGAAGGTGAAATTACAATGCGAATATGAAATTAAGCTCTTATAGAAAAAAACAAGTCGGGTTAAAAAAGGTGGGTTTATAAAATGTTAATACTAGGTGCTGGGCAGGACCCTTTTGCCTCTCCATCTTGCACCTGTTCCTACTGCTATTTTTTGTTACATCAGAAATTCTAATCTTTTTATACGAGCTAGATTCACTTATAATGGTCATGTTTGTCTTATTTGCGAGCATATTTTTAGATAGGTATATGAGCACATGTTTGGATTTATACCCAAGGCCGATAGGGTGTGTGCATTCATTTCAAATTATATTTTATGTAGGCCTCTACATGAAATGTGAATTACTTTGTATTTATCTTGATTTTGTTTTCATACCCAACGATATTACAACATGCATTGTACCAAGATGTGGCATGCTGGTACACCAGTCAAATTTCCACATTTTATACATTTGAGCTAACCCAA
This sequence comes from Ophyiulus pilosus, assembly GCA_033995625.1. NCBI lineage: Eukaryota > Metazoa > Arthropoda > Diplopoda > Julida > Julidae > Ophyiulus > Ophyiulus pilosus. Next base: position 65,237 of record JAUJYV010000042.1, on the reverse strand, counting down.
AGGGAGGGGTAAAGTTTAATGTGGACATGAACAATTTATAAATGTAGTTGTGGTTTTATGAACTATAAATAAACACCTATCATTAGCGGTCTGTGAAGACAAGCGTAAAAGCGGATGGAATAGCAATAAAAACGGGGTTAAAGGGCACTGAAAAATAATGGTGAAAATACATGATACTCAAAAACTTAACAAATCTGATAATGCTCGTCTCAACACGTAAAACCATCACAAAGGACAGCAAAATGTAAAGTTTTGTAAACGTCAATTGTTACAACCCTTTCAAATTTCCAATGACTGACCCTCAAGACTTTTCCCAGTTCAAGGGTTATCCATTATGAATAATTAATAATCGATCATATACAGTATATAATACTCGTCCCCATTCTGGGATATACTTCCATTCTTATATTGTCTCATCAAAGTAAAGATGGCGCTGATGGCAGAATAAAAAAAAAGATCAGACAAGATGAACCAACCATTGTTTTGTTTAGAATTTCATAGAAAATTCAACGGGTTTTACTCAACGAATGGATGCAGAAGATAATGGAGCTTGAAGTTTAAAAACTGTCCCGCTTTCATAGACTTATTGTTGATTTTAATTTCAAATTTAGCTACTAGGTTATAGGTGCTCACTTTTTTAAACTAACTCAGATTTTTTCCATAGCCATTGAAATTTCAATTACAATGTGTTGGAAAAATTATGTTAACTTTCACTCATACGTCAAAATTTCACACATGAGATGCCAATTCCTGCACCCAAACGCACAGCACTTCATTTAAAATGCACAAAGCAATTTCATTATGTCTTCAAGCATATCAAAAACTATTGGTATTTCTAATGAAATATAAGCTGCATGTACATAACTTCAACATTATACCGTATTACGGCTTAGAAACACCTGTATCGGCTTAGGTGAATAATTTGGTAATTAAAATGCTCATAATTTCCAATGAGTGGAGAGGGGGAGAGGTTGAGACAAACAGATCAAAAGAACGAGATTTAGGTTAGATAGCGAGTCAAAATCACACCATTGATTCATTGAAAAAGCGTATTTGTCACATCATAAGTAGCACACAATTGTTGTATCAAAATAGACAGTGAATGTAGGGCTATTCCATCAAGGTTTCAAGTAAATTTCTTGTAAAAACCTTGTGTGCACTTTCCAGCTTGTACAAATCTTCAAATAGTTTCAGTGCATATGGAATATTTAAATTTAAAGATCAATTTCAAAACTGCGTTTTATAGAATCACGTGATGCAGTTAGCCGTTGAGAGACAAATAAGGTGCTACAAGATCCAACTTCAGTGATTTCAGGAGAGCATTTGAATAAAAACGGTGAGAAAAAGGCCAAAAAAGATAAGGAGAACCCCTCCTTCAACAGGAAAAAAACTGGGGGGGAAATAACCAAAAAATTTCTTTTAAAAACGAGTTATGTACCAAGAACATCTTAAACGTGAGTGTGGAGCTAAACCATGACTCACGTTGGAGAGTGTGCACTCAGAGGGATGGGATAAAGGCAAGACACCATGAGCGACGACTGCGCCCCCTGTGGCTCCACGTGCACTCGGACATTCTAAGCGCGTTACATAATCCGTGCGGTTTTTTTTTTAAAGGCACAGCATTTCTGAAGAGGGGAGGGGTGAACAAGAGGGGATAAGTGATGGAGGGGGATGGAAGAAGGAAAAAATACAGGAACCATGAAAAGTAGGGGTCTTGCAAGAAAAACCGAAGGAAACACGTCACCACAGCCACCTGTTGTAGCTGCTGGTGGTCAATAGCAAAAGGCAGAACGAGGGGGTCATCAAAGGAGACCTTGTGCGCATGTGTGCGTACGAATGCAGGGGTAAAACCCGGGGTAAGTCGAGAGGGGGAACACCGGGTTCGCATTAAAAGCGTTCCAGAAGCAAGAGAAAAAAAACTTTCCACTTTTTTTTTTCGAAATCGAAATCCAACCTTTGATTATTTATATTTCAGCTTTACGCTTGGTAGAATTCTCCAAAAGGCAAAAGAAAAAGTTAAAATGATTATAAATTTTGCATTGAGTGAAATTTAGCACCCCGATTTCTTCCAACTAGCAAAAAAAAAAACCAGCGCCATCTAAGGTGCATTCCTTGCAACGACTTAATGCACTGAAATCTCTTTTACCGCATTTAGTATACTTGCTGCAGTCACGGAATGGATAGAATTTACATGTATGTAAATTTAGCAGCTAAATGCACATATTCTATCCTAATTGGTTTTCAGCTAGGATGAAATCCATTATATGACTAAGCTAATGTTCAGTTTGACCAAATAATTTCAACGCTTCTTAATTAAAGAAGTTCAGGAAAAATATATGAAGAAATTTAAGAAGGGCATCACTGAACATTTTGCATACACCTTGTACCAATAAAGAGTAATCTCGCATTGCTAATACATTTTCCCTCAAACCAGCGCCATCTGTGGTGTATTCTATGCAACTGAAGTTACAAAAGTTACTGTTACATACATCAGGGGTGCTAGAACCAAAACGTGATGTCATAATGTCCATTTCTTATAAAATAAATGCCAATATAACCATCTAATTCAGAAAGCATTATAGTTTTCAAACAACAATAAGTTATGTCAGCAATAAATGACGTCAAATTAAAAAATTCTGTTCAGACCAGACAAGAGCTGGGCTGAATTTCGTTATCAGAAAACATGATTATGATACCTACGATACTAAAGTAAAGCTATTATGTAGAATTTAATAATGGAAATACTAGATAAAGTTAAGAAAACCAATTGTTGACTTTTTTAAACCGAAAACACTTCAACCTACGAGAAAGCTGTCATTAATCACCTTATAAGGTTTCTTTAACTCGTCAAGACTCCGTCTACAAGTTTGAAATTTCACTTTATCATATCCGAAGTTAATCTTTTCTTACTAAATTCGAGAGGTTATCCAATACGAAGTTTATTTTATTATTTCGATGTACGGGTCCAAGTCCCACTCGCTAACCACTCAAAAATATCTCAAGAAATCTGGGATGCATCAGTTATCATCGTTACACTAGACTTAATATCGTTTTAATTGATCACATCCTGTTATTAAAGGAGCCCTGTTCATAAAACACAGATTTCGCTATTTTATTATTGTCCAGATTTAACACACTTGTCGTGTTTTTTCCCCCCGCACATTCTGCCTAGTTTTAACGACTCAAACCGCTTTCCAAAAAACATAAATCGATAAAAAAAACCTTACAGCTTGCACCCAAAAGACCATTATCCGGAGTCTGTTACTGTAGCAGTAGGGTTAAACCGATTTCAAGGCAATATCGCCTGCACAGAGCCCCTTAAGAAACACTTAAATTTTTTTACTCAGAATTCCAACACTGGAGTCGGAAGTAAAACTGACCTCTCACCAAAACAACAACAATAACAGTGTGACAAGGGCAACCCTACTGAGCCTCTTGTCCGTTCATCACTTTGCCCCCCTGAACTGGCCCCTAAGTTCCTCCTTGAACCGTATGTGGCATATCGAGGCCATTTTAGGGGAGTATTTTAAGGGGGCAAGGGGTATTTTTGCTTGTTATGATCTGGTGGAAGCTTTGTACCAGGGCCAAATGAGGTCCAAAATCCATAAGCCTGTAAATTAGTTTTCATGGAGTTTTATCTTTGTGTATTTAGTGTATTTGTCGAACCTTAATTTCATATCTTGAAAATGTTAAGGAAATGTTACCTGTGAATAAATAATGCATGCTATATCTATGTAACTTTAAGATTATTACAAAAACAATGATTAAAAATAAACAATATGAAATTGAATTTGAAATGGCATGTCAAAAATCAATTTGATAATTTGCATTTAGTTTAGAATATTTTCAATATATAAAACATTAAAGATGAATTTTAAACCCATAAGTTCAATAAATTGCTATCTAAACTTTGTGCAATTATATAACAACTATAAATTACATGCAACTATAGGTTAGCATTGCTTTTATGGTAATGTTAGTACTGGATTTAATATTGAATATTTCTTGTTTTAAGCCAATTGTGGTCTTTGATATTTGATTTTTTCTTTGACTTTATAAATATTTAACAACTATACAGGGTGAGGCACCTGTTGAATGTCTTCAGTATGGCAGCATTTAGATGAAATTCGTTTTCACAATTAAATAGGAAACAACATGTGAGGATTCAAAAAGCATTTTTGTTTTTTCACTAATGGCAGCAAACATGCATTACAAGAATGCTTGACAGGAAAGCATGCAGGTGATTATTCTGTTAGTGTGCTTTCCGTTACTAACACGTTTCATTTAAGTTACCCCTACTCAGTCTTGCAAAGCATTAAAGCTAATCTGTAACTGGAACAACCCCCGATATGGCGAGGTGAGCTTTCCTGTCAAGCACAGGTGTAATGCACGATTGCTGGAAAAATTATACATTACACTAATTTGACGATGCTCTAAACGTTTCTAATTTGTTCTTTTTACATATATTTAATGACTGAACTTGTTCTAATTGCCCGAATGGGGAAATGAATGTCCAACACGTTTTCTGGAATCTTCACATGTTGTTTGCTCAACATTTGTGAAATAAGATTTCACCTAAATGTTGCCATATTGAAGATATTCGCGAGAGGTACTGAATTATGCCTCAATCTGTACGATCCCCATCTCGCTTTTTCCAAATTTTTCAACTAAAGGCAAACAAAATTATGCTAACATCTCTCACGGCACATCATACGTTTTCAAGACAAGGTTTTCTGTCATTTTCTAAATGAAAATAGCAAAAAATCAAGTTTTTAATGAAATAATCTGCTCTATATTGAACATTTCTAATATTTTCTATTTACAAAAGTAAACAGAGAATCAATTTTCGAGTCTTTCGAAAATTTCCGTGGCACACCTGTAGACAGGTTGAAAAACTTATCTTATCTACTACAGTAACTACAGTATAGATAATCCCTATCCTCGCTGTACTGAATATTGCCAGTTTTTGTACTTTTCAGTTACTGCGCCGCCTACCTTTCAAGGTAAAACTTTACCACCGCATTTTCAACCCTGTGATAAGTACATTGTGCATGTATCTATAGCTATGATTTTGACCATGGGCGAGGGGCTTGCGATGGGGAATGGTGTGAGGCATACGCCTTTGACTTCGGCCATTTTCATTCGGTAATAACCCCTTACCACCTCGGGGCCCCCATAGCTACCCCCTTGTCCCAGCCTTGTACCCATTTACCAACCTACACTTCACTACATTCTCCTCCTCATCCTTCCTCTTTTCTTAGTCTTTTCCCCATTTCTAATCCCCCTTCCGAATACCGAATCACAAAGGGGAACCCCGTTACTTCCGCAATGGCCTATGATGCAGCTGGTACGCTCACCTAAGAAATAATTATGATGAAAAAAAATCATAACAACAACAACAAGGGGTCCTTTTTTTTCGGACTTTTTTTCTTTCTTAGGAAATTGAAAAGGCAGGCAGAATCAGAGGGCCTCCTTGAAAGGGTTGCGAAGGGTCTAAGGGGGGGAACTGGCTAGGAAGAGGATATTTAAATTTAACTCATGGAGGGCTTTAAAAAAGTAGAAATTGGAAAGGTAGGATGGGGGCAAAAAATTGGGAAACTAAGTACAAGGAATAGGAGTGTGAAAGAGCTCCATCGCAACAATACAGGGTAAACAAGAGGAGAAAAACTTCGCTGACACCCTGTAGAGCGAAATAGAATGCAATGCAAATACAAGGTGTCCAAAAAGCTAGCTAGCTTCCAGTTAAAAGTCACCTTGCCTAAATAATGCATGTATTTGCCAACTGTTCCAGAATATTTCAAATGCTGATAAATAATTTATGAACAAAATTTCCTATTCCAAAATTACACAATATCGTTAAGATAGTATAGAAGAATACAAAGAAGCAATGTTGTGGGAATACCAATGTGAAACGGACGTGTTTTTTATCCAAAAACTAAAATTTCATGTGTTTGTTTATTATTGCGTGTAGAGATTAATGAACAGTCACACCCTTGGATTTAAGCTATCACATTTGGTCAATGAATCTGCTAATGAAAAAAATGGCGGATTAGAATCTGTATCAAATTATCAATTCTCGGATAAACTCATTGGAGGCATTTCTAACTGGTCATCAGTAGTCATTTATTTTGCAAGCATCAAAACAGGTGGCGCCATTGCCGGGGACGAAAAACCCCACAGGTCAGAATTGACCAACCCCTGTGTGTAAACACTGAAGTGCACCCTGGCGATGGGCACAATGGTCATTTCACCGGTGGGCCTGCATAATGACCACGGTCAAACATTCCTGTCGTTTCAGGCGAAAAATACAGGGTGACTCCGCGGGGTCAATGGAGTTTCTAGGAAGCCCTCGCCCCTTTTGTAAGCGGCAAATTTCGCACAAAAAGCACATTTCGGAAAGACCTTTCACACCTGACTCGAAGCTAGGAACTGCGAAATAAACGATCGTATCCCTGGACAATTCCAAATCCAGAGTACTTCTCAGGAACTCAGAGTCTTTGGGGCATTTATGCGTGTAGGCCTAAGGAAAGAATTAGGCAAACCGTGAGATCCTTTGTGCCCTATTTATTTGGTAGGGAGGGAAAAGAGGGGGGGCAGTGTGGTCCGGTTTAAGGGTGGACCGGCTAAGGTAGGATGGATCCACGTGGTCCAAAGATAGGAAAGATAAAGGAAATAACCCCTTGTGTGGCCCTGGCAATAGGAAGTGGGACAGGAGCCATTCAATGGACGCATTCAGGGGTACTCAAGCAAGGTCTCTTTGCTTCTTGTGAAGAAAGAGCAAGGAATGGGGAGGGGAAAAAAAGGCAAATGGGGGGTTCTTGGAAATAAGAAATAGGGGTGCTATAAAGTGAACAAAATTGGGTTACGTGCACATGCGAAGTGACAAATACCGTGTGGGACACCATGTTGGAAGGCATGGGCAAAAACTAGGGGTAACTTAAACATTTAAGCTAGGGTAGTGATCATTAAAAATCGATATTTTTGATAATGATGACTAAATCTGTGAAATTCCGATTTCCTTTCATAGATGGCATCGTATAGAAATGGCAAGGACTGAAACACAGCGCCATCTATGAACGGAAATTAAAACTACACTTATGAGAGCATTTCTTGATAGCTTTCTGGCCGCAAAAAAGAAAATTTCTTACAACAAATTGCCCAATGAATTTTGATTATGTCAGCAGTGCACATACCGTATGCTATAGAAAAATGTACGAATTAACAGAATCAGATACAAATGGTCCAATAAATTATTTAAAAAAAATAACATAGTGCATGGACGGCCCCTTCCATGTTCAGCAAAGAGCATGCATCAGCACATCAGGTGATATTAATGCGCCCTTAAGGGGAGAGCCTTATAAATGAAGTCCTTGGACGTAAATGGGGAAATAGGATCTATGGGAAGAAATGAAGATGAATCGGGTTGAGAAGTAAGGAAAAAAGACGAAAAAAGGGGATGAAAAAGTGAAAGAAAACGTCTTTGAATCCTGAATATTGGCAAGAAAGCTGGGAAAAGTATTCCCCGAAAATAGGGATATGGAGTGAGGGAATATAATGGTAAAGACCAGCAGTAGAGGGGAATAGAAATGGGGGCAAAAAGAGGCTTTTGAGGACCAAAAAGACGAAATCGTTTTTTGAATACCGTGCATGGGACCAACTCTGCCGATAGAAAACTTTGAAATTTCAAATGAAATCCTTTCTTTTTTCAGAGGAAACTCAACGAGGAACCATGTGCACACTCAGAGAGCGGGGGAGGGAGGTCTAAGGTCGTATATCTTAGAAACTTTCCTATTTCAACCCCATAGTATTTCCCGCCAAAACCGGATTGGGCAGCCTTTTAATAAAAGCGGGAGATGTCGGAAAAAAAAGTTTAAAAAAATGCTTCACAAAGTAATAAAAACCTTCAACATAAAGAAGCAGCTTTCATTTTATAGGGAAAAGGGTAAGGGGATCGACCCAGGGAAAGAAATCCTTTTTTTTTAATAAAAAAATTCCAAAGAGACTTGCTGTGTGTTGGTCAAATAGGCTTATGGAAAAAGAAGGGGGTGGGGAAGCAAATATATAAAAATGTTCAGAATTAAGTAATATCAAATAACACCAGCTGGTGGTCGCACTAAAATCCCTTCCTCGAAATATTTTCTCCCACAGCATCTTAAAAGTGTCAACTATTTTGGCAAACTGTCACTTGTTGCAAACTCAATCAGTCAAAAGTTAAAAAAGAATAAATAACTCAAAACTTTTGAAACACTATAGAACAACATTGAATTCCCTTAAGATAACCATCCGGGTGGGAAAATTATGTAGAGCCATATATCGAATGCAATAACATAGTATATATGGAGATGTAGGGACATAGAATGTGAGATTACGAAAGATTAGATTAAGAGACATTTAGGGCATCAGTTTTTGCCCAGTGGACTCAACAAACATTTTGCTCCTACCAAGACCTGTTTACCATGACAGGCCACCACGTGATTTCTAGAGTAGACGACAGTTTCTAGCCATAGAATACAGACAGGCCTTGGCAGGAAGGTAGTGGCGTCATAAAGTCATAGTGGCGTACATTTCCTCCAATTCGAAATGCTTTTTTAATGTGAACACTATGTTTTGGCAAACCTGTTTATCGAAACATGTAAATGAAATCACGTTTCGACAAATAGGTTTGCAGAAACCTTGTTTCCGTTTATTGGTTGCTCTCATCTTATACTAGACATAAGAAACTCTGCAAGACAAATTAAATTTCGCTGGCTAGCACGGTTCTTTTACAGAACCAGAGTCGTTCATCCGAGTGTGGGTGTATGATAATTGCACAATTGGGTGCAATTGGCCACGCTGCTGTTGCACCAGTTTTTGAACCAGCGTTAAGGCATTGTTCAATCAATGCACATCCGTAAACACTGCCAATAGGGCAGCCACGGCAGTTGGCTGTTTTAATTGAAAATCGTTGGCAATGGCTGATTATGTCTGGCTATGAAAACAATGTCTGTAATGAATTTCCACTCACTCCGTGGTACGTGGCCACGCAACTATTCAGAATTTCGCTTCTGTCTTCACGCCCCTATGCATATCTAGGGGGTGGAGACCACTAACTCGTGTAGTACTAACCCCGATCGATCTCCTAATTCTCATTTATGCCCAAGCACGCCCCCGGAATTCAAGAACCTTTGATACTATAAGCCCGATCCCTTTGTATCCGCTTCGGTAACCCTTTCGACGTAGCACATTTTTAACAAAAATTATTCACTGGGAGATTATATGTGCATTCAGCAACGCATACCAGGGAAAAGGGGTTAGGGAGAACGAGTTGCCAGGAATGCGAGAGGGATTCGTGCATATTTGTTTATGCCTTTGCTTAATCAGTTTGCATTAATATGCAAGTTCAGGTTTAACTGGCTATAGTTGTAATAATTCTTACATAGCAGGGACCTGTATATAGTGAATCCAGGCAGTCCGGATTCCCCTTTATCTGATTCTCTCCTAAAAAATTCTGGATCAGTCAATGCATCAAAACTGACGAAATTCTGCATTCACTGAATAACATCAAAATATTGCACCTAATTTCTGACAATATGGTAACGTAATAAAATAAGTGGTATTTTCTATACGATCTTCATCCCTCCATTCATACAGGCTTCACTTTTTTAGCATGTATAAGCAATACGAGTGAATGCGAATTTCTATTACTAAAACTATTGTAAAGATTTCTCTCATTTCAGCTGTAATCTGTTAGGATTTTGAAAGTTGCAATAAAGGTGTATCCTCACTGTATTCATGTCCTCCAAATGTATTAAATATTTAATCTGGACAGCCCCTGCAGAAAAGCGTTCCCACAGGGGGCGCTTCTCGTCCTTGAATTTCACAGTGTGCTTCAACTTATTTTCCCACAGTTTGGGGTTTTGATATTATGACTGAGGATGGCGTTTTAAATTGGCTTTCAAAATAAGCAAAGACTTGAGCATGCGGGCCTGTTATGGAGCTTCTCGGTAGGGGGCCCCAGCTGCCATTGGCACTGGATCAGGGATGAACTGTTTAGGCCATAGATCACTTAATATGATATAGGATCACAATCGTGCATATTAATAGCACAAGGCAAACCCGTCCTCACGAAAGGACGGGCTTAAAAAACACATCCCTAAACCCAATCCCACGAAATTTCGACCCCCTAGACGGGATCCGATACAAATGGTACTCATAGCCTACATAAAACATATCTGAAAAAATATGACTTGCGTGAAAACGAATCCCAACTATATTTAAAAAATAAATAAATAAAAATTTAGAAAAATAATACCATCTAAATAGGGTTGATGCTCATTGGTAGTCTTTAGAAAAAGAGCACAACAAGCACGTTACTGAGCAAAATTAATAGCAATATTAATCTTTTTTTTTTGTCTGTTTTATCAATAATTGCCATTCGTAGTCTCAAATTATTATTTATAAATAACAATAAATTACAATGTTGCAGTTCAGTGTACGTATATAACAAAATAAGCATTTACTATTCATACACCTATGCACTCTCCCCACATTGCATACCTTGCAAAATTACTTGGAAAGTTTTTCTGAATGTTACTGTAGTCACAAATAAGAGACTTCCGAAATATACTTTAAAAAGAGCTTTATACAGCATGCATTGTATATCACTTGACTTGACAATCTGGTTCGCATTCATCAGTTCATTAATGTCGAAAATAGCGATGCTTCAGCAAAAGCGCGAGTCACATGTTGCACATTGCCATGGACACAATCATCCCATGCTCGCAACTGGCTTGTGCTTAATTTTTCATGGCAGCCTGTCATCTTCCTTATCAATTATAGCAACAAGTGGTATATTGTGCCTATGAAAAACACTCTGGCATTTATTAAATTCGCTCATACGTTGTTGATAAAGCCGGGTGACTGCTCGTTGAAACTGTCGAGCACACTCCAAAAATCACGAGGAATCTCAAGGATTGATTATATTTTTCGAGCATTTCTGAGAAACATTTTTCAGCTTCTTCACCGAGTGCATTTTCTCGCCTACAAAGCATATTTTTCCAAAAAAAATTGCCCCCGCCATCTTTTTGCATGACTTCATCACAATGGCAGTTAACCCTTTCGCATTTTAATTTTTTTAAATTTATTATTAAATCCAATATACTGCAGGGGTTGTTAAGACGACCGATTGTTACGCTGGTTCCATTGAAAATTGTACCATTGAAGCACCTCTTTCGTGACATGGTAGGTAGCCTGGTAAAATTTCCCAAGAACTTTTATTATGTAAATACGCTTGATGTCGTTGTGTGGCAACGACGTTGGATTAATACAAATTCCTGAAAGTTACCCAATGTGAGAATCACTTCTGTTCGATACAGCATCGGTCTTTCAAAAGTGTTACAAATAATTTTATGCATTTTAAGCAATTTTCAAATGGAATTTGATGATCAAGAATTCGGAGTACCTAATGTAATAAAAAAATGGCTTCACTTCTCTTAGAGTTCTGAACACACTGTAATACAGGATTCTGAAATAATTCTGTCTTGAAAATCGATATAAAAAGTCAGAAAAATTACCGATACCCTCACTGCCATTTCACAAGGGATAAAATAACTTCATTGCGCTTCATCTTTTAGTCACAACAACAAGGTTTCCCAATAATAACTCTTAAACCAGTATGATTAAGTAAATCTCACTATATTCTGCAAATTTGCATCTGAAAATGTCGTACTATCTTTCGCAGTTAAGATAAAAAACAAATTTCCATGACCTGGAATTGAATTTCAAGGATCGTTTAAGTGCACCGCTAAGTAAACAACTAATGGCAAACTATAATTGAATTTCTTAATCAAATATACTTGGCACATCTAATAATCCAGTAGCATTCGTCCAATCAATGCCATCAGAATCACTCTGTAGAGGCGCCACTAGTCGCCTTGCATTGAAAACTCCAGCCTTAATTCTGAATAACATCTTTTCAAAAAATGCATGCCGACTCCCTATACTCTTCAATTCACACATAGTGCTGGTTCATTAAAAGCGTTTTATAGGTATACTGTTAGTAGGTCGTATTTAATTGCATTTTAATGAAAGTACGAATAATGGGGTATTTATTGCTATCTACTGTTAAAACGATGTCGGTGCTAATTCAGCCATTTTAAATTAAGTGTTTATCATTCGATGCAATTTTGTCTTTTGTACTCTCAGATCCTTCTGTAATCTTAACAGCTCTCCATTTGTAATGCTGAATATCAATTGCAGTAACCCATTTACAATTCAAAACAGGATCCCGACCCTAAAGTGTGCTTTGAAACAAGATGGCGCTAATGCCCTCAACACATATATTGTGGATAAAAAAAAAAAAAAAAAAAAAAAAAAAAAAAAAAACCAATCACAGCATGTAATTAATCGTAAATCAACATTTGCAATGCCCCGAGTCTGGCATACAATATACAAGCTCAAAATATAAATATTAAAGCCTTGCAATTTGTTCCATTCACAACATATTAAGATATATTGTTGCATTAGTGTTTGTTTTTATTTTGCATTATCATCATATGACGCGTTCCAATCAGTACCATCATTTTTTTAAATTAAAAGTATTTATCAAATTATCGAAACAGGCAATACTACTAATTAATGATGATTTATCATATAATCCAATCAAATAACTCTCCACTGTGACCACAATAACAATGAAATGGACTGGAAAACTCCTTTAAAATAAAGGGCTCCAACTTGAGCCTATATGATTATATGCCTATAGAAATCTAAAGTTTAAAGTATGGGAATGTTTAAAGTGTGCAATATATTGTATAAAGCATGGTATAAAGGGTGTTTTAAAACCACACTAGCAACAACGTCCTTTGTGCAAGTATGGCGAACCCTGGAGACTGGAGTTCCTCCCCCAGTTACACGTCTCGTGTTCCCGCATCTTTTTAGGCAAAAGTATCCATGCCTAATTAGCATTTTAAATGAGTCATCTTCATGCGAGCTCATGAACCTCGAGTTGCTGTCGTGGCTTACCCTAGTTTCAAATAATTTCACTCGTTTTTGCAGTTGGGCTGATGAAAATAACCCTTTTTTTGCTCTTCCACATTCGCAACAAATGACCGTCAAGACACCGCCAAAAAAAGAAAACTGCCCCAGAATCTCTCTTCGGAGTGTTTTCATAGTACATAGTATTTTATAAATTTATCTATTTCAAATTCCCAGAAAAACTAAATTTCCACATAGCTGAGCAAGCATCCATACAGATGGCACTCTGCCACAATTTGCATCTAGGCAAACTAAGGGAACACCCTTGTGCTCTCATCCCAGCTTTCCCATATAGATTTCCAGGAAAACTGTCAGGGGTAAACAGGGTTTTTTTCGAGGGTTACTTTGGTTTCATGCATCATGGAGAATTTAAGGAGACACTTATTCGCCACCATATTTTTGCATTGTAGAGCGAAACTAAAACAAAAACAAAATACAACCTAGGACTTGTTACTTTCATGTGCATAATTGAATGCCAATCAAATAGAGTTATGTATACTATTATAGAATGCACTGATATATCAGGACTTCTGTTGTCCTATTTTATTATTAACCCCTTTTTGGCAATAATTTTATGCGAGATTCCAACTAAGCTAATCTGAGATTAAACCAATTATTCAAGAATAAAATAATTTTCTTTAAAAACCTAATACAAAAATGTGTAACTTTCTCCTAAATTTAGAAAAAACAGGCTAAAATCATCAAAATTAACATCTTGATAAGTATATATAGTGAGTATTTTTGGAATTTTCATGAGAGCATGGCGATTCAAAAGACACATTGTGCATTTCTCTCTCTTCATGTGTTTCTGTAAACGTGAACTATTGACAGACAAACATCTATAAAACTTATTTAGTATCCTGACTCCCTGAGAAGGGTATATTATCATTTTTACTGGTGTTACATCGCTTTAAAAACAAAGTTTTCAAAAGTTGCACCATTTTATTTGACAATCAGCCCAAAATTCTTCGCACAATCACAATTTTTTTTTCTTTTGAATTGTCAGGGGGAGTTTATTTTAGACTTAAGCATATCTGGAATCGTTGTACACCTTCCAAAATCAGCTACACCTCGATCCCACAGGCCAACAACCCTTGGAGCACTAAAAATAAAAATACAAGTCTAAAGTTTTTCTGGTTTTTTTTTTCTTATTCACTTTCATTTTTTATAAGCCTAATTAGACTTACACCGAGATTGCACATTATAATATAAAATAAATTATTGCGTTGCTGCCTTGATAGGCATATCCTTAGCTCCCCTTTTATCCTCTCGCTGCGCCATTTTTAATCTCCACTAAAGCTGAAAGTGCATTTATTATGTATGGATGATGGGAAAACTCGTCTTGGATCCATTGTTTGCAAAAGCCAAACGTCAGACACGATGCTGCTATGTAACCAAGAAACAATGGGCATTTTTTTCTCGTCAAAAATAATTAAGACAGTGGGAAAGTTTTGCATAAAAATATTCACCGTAGTTGGCATTTTTATCGTGAAAAATACCGAAAAACGACAGTAAAAGTACTCGCAGAAAGTTAGATGGTGATATTTCCTTTAAACCACCATAAACTATACAACCAACCATTTAGTATTGATTCCAAACTGAACGAGCACCACGGTATTCAAGAACACGATAAGGGTTATTTTTGGTTATTTTAGGTAATTTACTCTAATCGCTTCAGAGAATCAGAGATAGTACCCAAAAAGTAGGAAACATTAAAGAAATCTTTGTTATCTGATTGTATGTGTAAGCACATAGAGATTGTACGCGAAAGTACACATTTTCGCTTAATAATACATCACACAACTTAAATATTTGTGCGTGTTACTAAATGTATTTTTCGTTGTGTGTTACATTCAGCGAAAATTTGCACTATTGTTTTTTTCTAAATAAAAGTCAAGTAAAAATGGAAATTTATTTTGAAAGGCCGTACATTTTTGTGTGCGTAACCACATCATTATGGAAATGTTGTTGTGGACTAACCCGTTCGAATTATAATAAATGTGGTAGCACGCATAAAAATGTACGTTGTGTGTTGTATTGCAGCAAAAATATGTACTACTATGAAATAGAATGCCAAAAGCTTCCTAAAACCAACTTGCAATATTTAAACTTATATTTAGGATTGCGCATCACCAATCCTCGCATTTGTAAAAAAAATACAAAAATATCGTTAATGCATATACATAAGGGTCATCACTTGTGAATGGTCATTCATCCCTTTCCCGCCAATAAACGCAAGGCGTCTACCGTCTGCTCAGTTGTTAGTTTATTTGATCCCGACCAACTATTGGGCAACATGTTTTTAAAAACATTGTTTTCGTTGGTATGTACGTGGCTTTAGTACATGAAAAAAATGTAATTCCATCTACATTTTATTGCCCAATTTGTGTTTCTGGAAGTCTAAAGTCTAAATCGGTCACCAGATGCTCATCCTGCCGCTCCATATAGGCGGCGCTTCACATCACATCCTAATTAACTTATTACTCGAAATATTGACTGCCCCCTGTCCTCCACAGTACACTGACCAACACGACTAAACTCTTCTTTTCAATCTTGTTTTTTTTTGTGTATATTTTTTTTTTGAAAAAAACTGTTTCATCCTCTTAAAACAGATTAAGTCATCACGTTCCTTTAAGTATTTTTCTTTTATGGGGCAAAAGGCACCGGACAATCACTTTAGGATTTTTAGAGGGGAGCGTTAAGTATTGAGGGGTGTGTGTCTGTGTGTTTATGGGCCATTCAAACTGAAATTGGAGTTGTTTAGAAGTGTGGGGCAACAGATCTATAGCTTTAGTTTATGTTTTAACGGGAATTTGCGAGAAAAAAAATCACAAGTTTTGCCCTTGTTGTTGTTGTTGTTGGACCAGGTCCTACTTCCCTGTCGTAAAAACTGCAATTTTCAACATTTTCAATGGCATCACTGCTCTCGTTAGAAGTGCTTTTAAAAAATTTTATGTTCACCCTGTATATGCAGGGACGTGTTTTTGCAGGGGTTCGCAGAAATCCTCTGCTGGCGTTGGTCAATTGGTGCATTGTGCGGACATGTGGGGGTAATGGTGTTTGCTGTTACAGTTCTTTTTTAAGCGTGTACATATTGGGAGGGGATTTAGGGGTAAAAGTAAGGGGCATATTGGCAATACGCAGAAAAGAAAGCAGTAAAAACTGCTCAATGGTTGGGCGTACACCTACTTTTCGTGCGTTGGTCACCCTCTTCCTAATATCCATAAGTTTAACAGTAGGTGTTGCAATTCAAGAAAGATGCAGGAAATAAGGTGGAAAAAACCGATTGAAATGAACCTGTTAGATTGGACACCTCCTTATTCTGGACAATTGGACATTGTGTTACGTGAGATCAACGCATATATTTTAGATATTTGCCATGGAAATGTATTAGATCTCATGGATATGTACTATACTAGATGACAAGAAAGCTTACTGGGCCTATAGATCCATACATTCTTCTTATAAAATGCTTTGTTTATATACATATTCCACATTTTTAAAACTGGGGAGAGTGCTTGAATATATTGTAGGTTCAATTAAAAATGCTTCAAATTTATTTCTTAAAATCTAGTTCAAATAATCACATTTTTGCAAAACTATTGGAAATGGGACACATTTTTACATTCTATGGTTCTTTGCACAACTCTTTAAATTTGACAATTACTTTTGCAAGATATAGTGCAGGCAGATTTCTAGTAGCTTTTTGGTCCTGTTTTAGATTTCTAATGTTCCAAATTGTGAAGACCCTTAAACTTGATACCAGCTTACATTAAATAGCAGCTAATCAATTGCACGTCTATTCTAGACAAGTTCAAGTGTATAAAATACACAGACTTCACTTCAAGGTTTGCAATAAGCATGTAGCCTGACTTTTGCACTACACCAGAAAATGTGGACACCAGAATATAATCAACACTAGGCACTTGTGTAAGCGGGCATTTTGCGCAGGTTTTCTGTTCCAAAATCAGAGATAAAGACTTCAAGGTGCCCTTTGAGGGTCTTTGGACCAATCCCCTCCACATACAAGAAACGTTCTTGGTCCAACAGAGGTTGCTTGTTTAAACTTTTATGGAGTAGTAAAGTCGGAAATAAGCCATGGCACCACTGACCAGTTTAGGAAATAAAAAGCGTATAATGACCTGTTGTGGATAATCCAGAAACCAGGGTCGAATGAGGCGGGGCTTTCCTCTTATTGTCCCCATATGTACCCTGGGTTTGGAGAAGGGGGGAACCGAAACACAGCCATCAACGTTTGACGGTCGCTTTTTTCGTGGTCTTTTTTTTTACTATCTGTTATATACCACTTTTGCCGATGAAGTGAACGTCGAATGACCACTGTCCATTGACTCTTTGAATTGTTGGGACCCGGTTCAATAACGAGGTACCAAACTGGGGGTCATGACGGCACACATCAAGGAGAAAGGGAAGCTAAAGAAGCCCTGGACATGTTTACGTCTAAATATCACTTATTTTGCCGATGACCACACGGGTCTGTTTTCTTTGTTCATTGTTTTATATATTTATTTGGGGGCGAGTAAAAGTGGCTTTTTTTCAAGGGAACTGACCTTTGTCGGCTCGGAAACAGTTAAAAATTGCATCCTAACTGCCAAATAATTGGAGCTGTTTCGTAAAATGATCAGGAGTTGTCTGTGCAATGAACATACTATGTGCTCAACTAAGATTCGTGGTTACACGATACTGTATAGATGGCGTTAGTATCCAATACAGTTTACTGGAACCCTCACTAGGTGACGTTGTCGCGATGCTATTCCAATGTCGGTTAACACCCTGTAAATGAAGTTCCTTCGATTGATGACATTGATGGTGTTGGTTGGTATCACGCAATGTTTTGGACTTAACGATAAATGACTCATTCTCCTGAATTTCGCCACAGATGGCGTTACTATCCATATATTTTTTTACATGCATCAATTGGATGCTGCTGCTTTATAATACGTTTTGTCATCAAGGCTGTTTCAGGACATCCAGAGCCAAATATAGCTTTCAATAGTTGTATTACTCGTAAATTGGGTGATGGGCTAGATGGCGCTGTCATTCAGTACAATTTTATAAATACGTTCATCATTGTTAACCGTCCATACTTCCCATTAAACAAACTGTACAATATACTGATGAATATTTATTCCGATCAAACGAATTTATTCGCCCAATTTGCACGTTGGACAATGTATACTTTTATTAACCTTGACTTTGCAAGCTGTTCATTCGCATCGTACAAGGTTAGCATTTTAATAACCAACAACTACAGAGGGCGCCATAGCCCGGCGTCGTGGTAAAGGAGCGTCGTAATTTTTATGTTATCAATTTTGACAGACATGCCCACTGATGACAGACACTATGGTTTGCCCAAAAACACATTTGACAGACTTACATGCCATCTGTAAAAGTTGTACGTTTCATAAAACATCAAAGTATACATGGTGTTAAACACAAGTCGATTAATTTCATAGTTTGCTTCAGACTTGTAGGGAACTTGGAGAAATTGAGAGACCTGCATAAAAATCGCTAAATGTATGTGCTTATTTAACGATAAAAATGCAATCGAACATATAAATTATATATTTCTGATTTACTGGATATTTACTGGATATCCATTAAATTTACAATACTGCATGCCTACAATTCTCAAATCCACAGTTGTATCCGGTTAGCTTTAATCGTCCATTTAAAATTAAACTAAATAAATGAGCCAGCTTTACACGCACTAAACTTGAAGCATTATTTTTTTTTAAGTTGGGTTTAATTAAAAACGGATCAACGAAACTTTATATCATGACTTAATAATATTTGTTATCACGGTGCTTAGTCACGAAATCTGACGTAGCAGCGTCGTAAATCATACCAGCGCCACTTGTACAATAACATTATTCTCGTTTTTCATTTATTAATCTCCAATTAAATACTCCGTTCATTATTTATTTGGCATCAGTTGAACAAATACACGCACACGTTTTATATTGGCCACCAGGTGGCCGCTCTGAGTGTACCACGTTGAAATGGCGCACATTTGGTGAGATCATTAGCAATGCCATCATTAACAAACACCAATTAAAACAGAGACTTCCATCCAAACAGAAAATAATCATTGGTTTGGTTGTAAAGCCAAACTGGTTGACACAGATAACCTAGTCTTTCAAGAATTCCTACCCAGTTATCATCTACATTTTGGGATATAACAATTGGTTTCAGAAGGCCATAAAACAAATATCTGCCTGCAATGGTAAAAATAAGTGGATAGATTCAACATCTATAACATACTTTATAGAGCAAAGTACACCCTGTATTCGATAGTGAATATGTTTACACACCCTGTATAATGATAAAACTGCGTAAGTCACGCTTACTGAATTAAATGCGCAGGTTGTCACTCGCACAAGTGCATTCAAACACATATGCAACCGAGGTCACGTGTTACACAGCAATGTGAAACACATTTGATGGGCTTGTTATTTTTAGTTTAGATCGACGTATTGAAAACCGATGGATATTGTGTTCTGATGGACATTTGATCTAGTTTCCCAAGGCAAAATGTGAATATCTGGCCAGTGGGACGATGACGTTCTCTTATTTTTCATTTATTTATTTTGAAAAAAGCTGCAAAATTTGCCCCATTTTATTACGACTGAATGCACGAAATATAAGTCTTTTATATACGAGTCATGCGCAACAAAAATGGCATCTCATTGTAAATTCATAATAAATCTGATAAATTTACAGTCAAAAATAAACCTTCGTCATGATGGCCACTGTTCAGCCTGTCACACTGTAGGATCAGGGGATTCATGCAGCGCCCTCTATGGACATGACTTTAAATGCCAGGTAATGTGTGAAATCTGTTGAATATTTCATCAATTCTAATGCAATGAGTTAATAAACGTTTATGTTTTCAGCAATTGGTATGTAATGAACAAAATGCGTCACAACATCTTTGCATGTATATATGAGCTTTAAACAATGTTAGTTAATGAACATTGGCGCCATTGTGGTACTAATATGTTCACGCTCTTAAAACTGCCATTGAAAACAATTCCAGAAATCATGGATCATATCGCCATGAAATCAATAAATAAGAAACAATAAAACACGGTCACGATGATTTCAGCAAAATACTACATGAACGTAGCCAAAATCTGATAATATGGTGTAACTATATCATTTTTGTATTACTTGTGTGGAATGTGAAATTGATATCCGGTATCTCCGAGTGCCATCTAGCGAACACAACATGAACATTTACTGCTTCAGCATGGTTTTCAACTGCTGATGGCGTTATCATAAACGTTTTTGGGTCCACTGCTATTGAACAAGCAAGTCTTGCATTTGGGGCGATCAATTTTATGGATAAAATTTGGCATTTTCACGGAGTTAAATGTTATCGCGCGGCCTCCTCCCAATTTCAAATTTCCAACATGGCGTCCATTATTACACCCGTGAAAAAATACAATTAAATAATCTAGGTTCATTTGGCTGACACCAATTCCATTGTTCACAGCGTCCCCTGGAGACATTCCACGAAAAAATCTGCATGAATGCCATTATGCTTCAAGAGTTCAAGCACTTTTTCCCTGCCATATGTTTTTTTCTTTCTTTTCTAAACAACAGAACGAGCTTGGTAATCTCTCTCACTAATTTACACATAGTAATTGTAAAATAAGTGGTTTGTCATTTCAGTTTTTTGTTTATGAGAAGCATCAGTGAGTCACTAAATACCGAAAATGGTATTTGATAGGGTGACTTCTACATAAATACTATAAGCAAGTGCCATGAGAATCGCTGGCAATGCTGCGATATGGCAAGTGGGGTATAAATTTATTCGTGAAGGGGAAGGGGGAACTCCGTTGTAATTAAACAAACAATTGTTGTTTTGTCGCGCCTAAATAGGAGCAACTTCTAGCTATCTTATTTCCGTTATTTTCAATTGGTTGTCCATGTCGTCATAGTGATGGCCATAGTGACAACTGAGTCTAACAACAACAACGCCTCACTTTCTGAGAATTAGCCATATGATTCAATAAAATACAGGGATCTCATCATTGATTAATTATAAAACTGACCCACCAAACACGTTTGATCAATTTCCTAAAAAAATATTTAACTAAGGATAACTCACCATGGACTCACGTTTGGCAATTGGACTGGTCATTACGGATGAACAAATCGCGATATGTCACTCGATACTGAAGCACTTTTTCGCGACTATATTTTAACTAGGAAATTTCACTAATAAGATTAAAACTTAGAACCGGGACCGACTTTGGAGACTGCATATATACATCTGAAATTATATTAAAAAAAACACACCATAAACAACGATAAACTTAATAACATATTGAAAAATATGAAAAATGATTAACTTTCATTTGCAAAACTAACAACATATTGACTATAACACTTGAGCAAAGCATTTGAAAAAACGATTAGAAAGTTAAGAATATAATAAAGACAAAGTTAAACAATTGTTTAAGAAAATGCTTATTTTACATAATAACACATTTGCTTAACAGCACAATAGTTTGATATGGATTGACTATAAATAATATAAATATGTATGGGTGGCACAACATTCCAAATACATGACTGGTATATAATTTAATAAATAAATACAGGGTGTTCACGAATATTTTCTCTAGGTTTTTGTTTCCTGTTTATTATTAGTGTACCTATATGTGAATTTCATTAACGTTTTCATAACACGATTATAGCTCTCAAAGTTTAATTGAAATTTGTCTTCAAGTAAATAAAACCGCTTTTGGATACATTGTTTTGCATAATTTATATTATTCAGACTTGTAGTTTGCTTCGTTTAATTTCACTTCAGGCTTAACTTTAAGACAAGATTAGTTTAAAGCAGAAGAAATACTGTACATGTGTACGGTTTATTTGCTAAGATCAGTGCCTCCTCGCCTAAATGACGCACACATCTTCGAGGCATTTGCAAACAAGAGAGTAGGATCATTGGGCTGTCTTCACATCCTAATTTTAGTTCCCATTGTTTGAACAACTTATTTTTGCATTGTTTACAGGAGTGCATTCCAGCATACACAAGACACCTTTTTGTCTTTTGATAAGAAGTGTTTATAAAGTAAAAGTAAAAGCAGTCGTTATCTTTCGAGAGTCAACCTTTAAACTTAGCTGCGAACCGAGTAATAACAGTTTGCTAGGTAACCGAGCTATGTTTAATAACAATAATAATAACGACGACAATGGTAATAACACATTTGACTGTTTGGCATAATTGATACATTTAATAAACGGTCAAAGGTTTTGAGGTCTGCCTTACCCCTTTTTTAATAATGGACAGTATGGCATGTATAAACACTGCCTACAAGTAGGATGTATACCAAACATTAAAGTAACTACATATATAGGAGTGGCTAGTGTATTATATTGTATTCAATGGAAAATCTACAATATATACACGGTTGTAACGGATTAGATATAATCAAGACCATTTTTGCTAATTATTGGCAGTACTATTATACAACTCACGATCAATGACATCATGGTGGAATGTCTGTATTTGAAATTTTCCAAAAAATAAATATTGCTGTTAACTTGTGACCGTACTTGGTATTTGTTACTTGGATGCACAGCACATGCGATAGGTTGTTATTAGTCATCCATCTATTCAGATTTTTATTCATTTTCCTATGAAATATATCGTCATAGCTGGTACATGACCAAATCGATATATGATTGGTGAAATATGTTCAGTTGAAAACACCAGCGGATAAACTAGAATAGATGCAACACTTATTCCCAGAAATGAAGCTCAATAATACTTAAATATTTATAAATAGTTCCGTTGACGATGTGTAGGTCAATGTGTGAGTTTCAGCATTGACTCCTCTAATATGGTATTTTGCTTTAAGGACGGATGACAAATTTCTGCTATTGCATGCATTTTCTTTAGAAGGAAAAACAATATTGGCCTTCAATGTGTAATCGTTTCCCTAGGAAATGACTTAATAGTTGTGCAACAACTCTAAAATCTACTAATAATTGCAAATAGGATAACAAATGAAGTAATGGTCTATTTGTATTGCTTTTCCATTATTTTATGCTTTTCAGTCATACATGTACATGTAGTATATTGAAACTTTTAATTGTATACTTACGCGAATGGTCATAATTGACATTTAACTTTACTGAGTGGTAAAGCTGACTCTAAACACGTGCATTTCACGAGTTTAAAATTTAAAATCCACTTAAATCCAACCCTAGCCCCTGACATGAGGTTCTCCACAAGACAATACTAATGCATTAATAACTAATGGCGACGCTAGCTTCCGGCAAGTGAACCTCTGCATTTAATTTTCTTTTTTCGAACGCAAGATGTCTCGAAATTCTAGTTTACCTTAATTTTCTAGGGTTCATTTGGCCTATAAATTATTCACGTAACTACCAGTAATTTACCTCAAACACGACTTTAAATCTCCATCGATACAACGTCGATTGCTTCTTCGAAATGGAACAACGGTGTTACCAAATAAAAGTTCCCCAAATACAAAAAAAAAAAACTCCCATTAAATTTTTACTGAAATGGAATTTCCACGCAACAAAATTCTCCATTGAAGAGTTAGCCTTGACATTGAGTCACGTGAGTGCAGCTCAAGGGTCAATTTACACACATCAGTGATGTGTCCGTTCTGTCTTCGTTCAGTTTCTGGGCGATTTTGTGTGTCTGCAACCAAATTTATTGCAGTGTGGACGTATTTGCGAACATGTCTTGCATTCAACTACAAATTTTACTAATGTGGACCCAGTTTAAGACGTATTTGAAATGTTTGGGTGAATTTTAGATCACAACAAAATGATTGCATTATAAACACAAATGCAAAAGTGTTGCAGTTTAATAAACAAGGTTTATTTTGAAAAATATACCCCTGGTGGTCAATATTTGTGCACAATATTGAGTAATGCTGAATCACGCACATTTTCATCATAGTGTAAATCATCAATTTTACTCACACATGATTTTCATAAAAAACAACATTGAATCACTCTTGTGGATCATTTATTAATGTGTCATTCTTGTGTGGTAGCATGACCATCAACTAAATGTACCTATCAACTTTGTCCGAATCAAGATTGGACAGGTTAAAAAAATATTCCAGGATATTAACGGGCAACATACAGCTGTACATGTCACAACAAATAATAAAATTGATACCCAAACAATTTTCAGATATTTTACTAAGTTCTATTCGCTTTTTACAACTTTCATAGGTGTGGAGATTTTTAACTCCAATAGCATCGTCAAATCTGAGTTTATATTATCCAACGATTAAACACAATTTTATGCATAAACGTTATGATGGGGAATATTTATGATTATGCTGATTATCAGGCAGTATACTTCACCAAAAACAGTATAAAACATGGAGAAGGTGATCAGTGTATCTACCATTTTTATCGCCACCAATCGATTGTTCCTATTTTGATATTCGGGGCATTAACATCGACCAGGACTCTCACGTAAACAGGTCTATATATCATCGTCCATTGTAATGCAATATTGTTACATTCGGTATTAACAGATGAAATTGTATACGGCATGTTTTGATTAACACCCAAAAGTGCATACGCCTGTGACTGGCAACTGACATTCGAGTGTTGGTGAAAATGGATAACTCATACTCTGCATATTGCAAATGCCAACAATGGACACGTTTTTTAGTCATCCACATAAATACATCATCTATTTGTGTCGTTTTTTGGTCGTCACATTACCGCAGACGAATTATTCAATAACATCAACAAGAATTATTATCGTGTTGCAGCGCCAGGTAAACAAGGGCCACTTGCCATACAGCACTCGTTGCCAAACAGCAAAACAATAATAAAACACTGCTAATACGAATAGAAAATTAATTCCAAGGTTGAAAGCATGCATGAAAGGCAACAAGTAGGAATTTTGAAGGAAGGCAAGGTAAGGGCATTGAAAGAAAATTTATTGGTTGGATAATTTCATCCATGATGCAAATGCAGGCAGCCCCTGTTGTCTGAAAACAACAGTTTCAAGAAAGAAAAAAAAGTGCATGTTCAAGGATTATTTATGTATAAATGTTATAAGACCAACCCAGTCACCACTGCGCCTGATTCATGAACATAAACTGTATATTCCCTCTCTTTAAAATGCAGATCCCAGTTAAAACTTCTGGCGAAAACGCACGGGCAACGAGGGTAAAGGTTAATCCATTTCAAGAACAAACACGTTTCTTTCAGATCTATCTTAAAGCTTAGAGTATGCAGACTTATCATTCAGGAAAAGCATTTCAGAATTTTAAGCCCACACAATCCCACAGATATGAATCATGTAAAAAAGAGTGCAGAGTTCTAGACAGTTTACCACAACGCCATCTGGCGGCAACTCACGAGTTCTGCAACTTTAACTAACCAAGACTGACAGTGGGGGAAAAAACACACTGCTGCAAATGACATGCTTCACTTTTTCAGCATGCATCTGCATTACACATGAAGGCGATTTTGGGGCGGCTTTTGATGCCTGATCGGCTATAAAGCGAATTTTCCTTGAAATGTCGCTTCAAAAAGTCAAAATGGATTGCAAAATGATTACTTAGGATTTAGGCAAAGTCAAATTGCAAATTTTGGAAGAAAAACCAAATTTATAAGTATAAAAGATCAATTGTTTATCGGGATACTCCAATAGCTGTGTAGAAATAAAATTCAGAAAAAATTATACAACTTTAATCCAATGCTAATATTTTCTTTTATCTTGCTCAAATTCCTTGTCTAATATTTGTTAATGAAAAAATATATAAAAGTATTCACTCTTTAGATTTTCTCAAAGACTTTGCTCCAGCTGAAATACTTGAATGCACATAGTGAGAGTGATGAACTTTCAGTTTTGTATGAAAAATGTTGCACTAAAATCCGTGAGCAACCATACAGAGTGCTTCGTTACGTGTGAAATTGGCAACCAACAGCTCAAGGCAGACAACCGATAATCCGTAAAGATGAAAATTTAAGATGTTTTGGATAATGCATTTGACACAGGGGGAGAAAAAGGAGGGATAACGGAGCTGTACCTTGACTACCACAGTATTTTGCAGATACATAGGTTCAAGAAGTTCGTTGTCATGCATAAGAAGTAAGAGTTAATATACAGGAATTTCACTTATGATCGAATTAGGAAAATCTTAACTAAAACAATGTATATGAGAACATACACAGGTATAGCAATCCGACCAAAATGTCGTAGAACTGAACGTCATTTTTTTGTGAGAACATTATCAATAATTCTGCTCTTAAAACTGATTCCCCGATTTTAGAGATTGGACTGAAACTACAGTGGAAAACCACAAAAACTACAGTCACAAGATTAGCCAACCATGGAATCAAACCTGGGTCTCCCAATTGAAAGGCCAAAAGCTTAATCACTACCCCGCCTATCTTGGTCCATTTCGTAATGCGACCACAAGAGAGTGGTATCAATTCCATTGACATTTTAGTTTGCCAATAGTGTTTGATTGCTTGCAAAAAGCTCAATTTATTGCCTTCTTTAAAAAGTTATTTTATCATGTCCATTTCAGTGTCCAAAGAACATGAGGAATTAAAGGTGAAAGGGCATCGACCCGCATCTCTGAAGGAAAGGCAATCTTGGGCAAATCCAAGATGGCCGTCTCGAATGCACACGTACGTGTACGTGTATACTATCGATTTTGTCAATCTTGTGTTTTGCATTTTTTCGCAATTATTTCTGATTTTTCCCCTCCACCCCATGCCCCCACAAGTCGTGTTCAAAACTGGTTAGTTGATGATACCAAAAGTATTTTTATCGCCGCGTGATATCTCAATTGAATAAATTATGTAACAACGTAGTTAAAAATACAGGTAGCCCTCCTTTGCACGCATGTATTTATGGAAATGAACTCTTTATAATTACCAGGTTTGATTGATGAGATCGCGAGATTTAGCGTTAATAAAAATTTCGACATGAAATTAATGGCCGTTTTAAAAGGAATAATTGGCGGTAAAAATAACGAGAACAAGAGCCAAAAAAACCACCATATCTGTTAATGAAAGTGTATTACACACATTAGCGAATCTAAATTTTAAATTAAAGATTTAAAATTTGTGAGCAATAAAAAATCAAGTGATTTAAATCACTCGCATTTAATAATAATACTTAAACGACCAGGTGCCATCGTACTTTAAGGAATTAATTTACTTCAATTTGAGATATAATTTCCTGAATATTAATTTTTTTAAATTAGTCAAAAGTGGTCGTTATACATTGAAAAATTAGTTCTTATGAAAAAGAAAACCTGAAATTAACAGCTTGTGCCAAAAGTCATGCTATAATGATGATATTTCAAATGCAGGCAATGGATATTTTAAAACACAATGTACAGTATTTATACATCTTTTGAAAATGTTAATAAATTTCAAAAACTGCATGGTTGAGTGGTGCAGATGAGCCAACCAAAAACAAGAAGAGGATTCATGATAAATTTATAGCCATAACACATTCCTCGTATACGTATGTCAGTTCTTGTTGATTATAATTTCAGGAAAAACACAAGCGTTGACAGAAATATTTGCTGAATAATTTATACGAGTTTTCACCTTTAGCAGCATGCAAGAGCCAAATGGAAGTGGCAGTCTTTCAGTTTGCCTAACACACATTACAAAATAATGCATCAAAAGTATGCTGCATCACCACTTTAATACCTATAATACGCAGATTATATGTTAAGTAATTTTCAAATTTGTAATACGAGTCATACTTGCATATCTAAAAATTACTACCTCTAATGCAATATATATTTCATAAAAATATTATGTAATCAACGTATAGAAAAACTTAGAATTTTAAAACTATGTATCAGCCGTATGTATAATAAAAGTTTGTTAATGCACCATGAAATGCATGTAAAAAACCTCTGCAAACAAATGTAATTGCTATCTTTGGAGATGTTCCCGACACAATCATTCATATTAATAGAAAGTTTAAAATGCTTGATCTAGAAATTTAACAAACACACCATTCAAAAGCATGCCATATATAAACTCGTTAATAAAAACATTGTATACAAGCAGTGGGTATTACCCCCATCACAGCTCCACCCATTTATATTTATAACTAGATATTAAGTCTGCAAAAGTATAATTTCCATCGTATTAACAATTCTCTAAAAAACAAGCAACATGCTTTTTATCTGACAAAATACATGCTAACAGAACTTCAATTAATATTGTTTTGCATAAGTAATGTTGCCTGGACAGGCTATCGTTCCCATTATTTATTCATTTACATGTATTTCCAATCCATTCAGGACTCCGACAGCTTAAAATAAAGATTTTACGCCCTAAAAAAGTACACGATTAAGAACAGGCCTACATGCATATCTTAAAAAAGAAATATATGACGTTGACCGGTGGCGCCACCTGACTTCTGCAAACTGATTTAAGAGGAAAGTTTTGCTAAAAATCATCCACTTATTATTTTTCTAGTCGATGATGCAAAGTTTTCTATTTGCAATCAATACCCACATTTTTTTACCATTCTGCAAACTCCAGTGGCACAGCATTGGACCCTTTGTAACACTAGTGTGCCGCGGCACCCAACTTAAAAAAACACATGAATATAGGACCTCCAAACTTTATGGCATTTTATCTCGGAGAGGAAAAGGGAGGAAAGTCTATAAATTTCAATTTAATTAAGTCAGCAGTCAACATCTACTTGAAATATCCCTTAAGGAGTTGAGGAAATTTCATCATAAATAGGAAATTTCGGACCTTTTCACTCATTTTTACAATACCGAGCTGTGTGCTCAGGTGACATCAGGCTAAAATTTTGGGACAATAGGCCATTACTAAGAATTGGACCTTAATGTTCGGAACAAACTTGTTTCGTTTTTACGAGCATTTCTTAGGGTCATTTGCCACGGAAATGACCCATTGTGTTCGCCATCGGAGCCATGCAAACATGGCGCCTTTTGAAACCGAAAAGGAAGGTGAACTATGACCTTCTTGTTTGGGTGGTGCCACCATTTTCTCGGCTGCAAAACAATAAGTGCAAGAAGTATTAAGGTGCACCATTTCTTGGGTTAGCAATAAGAGTTCCTTCACCTCTTCCGAAATTTGATCACTTTCAGTAATAATTGCCTGAGCTTAAGCTTTCGGTTTTAAGTTTTTTGTTTCTCAGAGGATTATTTTTCGTGAGAAACAAGCCACGTTGTCTTGCTAAAACCGTGCTAGAGTACAATATAACCAACCACTAACCGGTTACCCACGAAATTTGAGCATTTGCTATGAACATCTGCACAAAAAAAACTTATCTTGTTCAATGTTTATAGAAATCTGAGCATGAACTCTGAATTAAAAACGTATTTTTGCTGGGTACCAGACCATGTTTTTGAAACGCCAGTAAATTTATTCAATCAAATCAGATTGTACTGTAAAAGCGTTTGAAACATGGATACTGGTATCATAAAATCAACAGTGTCAATGGGTAAATACCCGAAACCAGTGCCGCCTCAAGGAAACACTACATGCATAGTAGTGTTTTTTCACGTTGTGTCTCACGTACACTAAACTAGGCATAAAATTGTCACGGCACCCTAATGCTCCGTTCACACGAGGCCGGAGACTTATCGTGTGAACGCACAGATAGAAAAGCATGCGCCGCTGAAAAAACCCTCGTATGGCATAAAGTTATAAATATTTATAATTATTAGACAGTTTTCGCATGCCAACGTCTTCATACTTACCTTAACTTTAATGGCGGAAAGGGAGGAGCCACGCATTGAACTACCCAATGAACTAACTGAACGTAATGGATGCGCATGCGTGGTTATTCCCTTCCTGCCATTAAAGTTAAGTATGAAAGACGTTGGCATGCGAAAGCTGTCTAATATAAAGAACTTAAAAGAAGAATTTTTATGAGATTTTGTGTTTCTGAAACATTGTTTTCGACCTTTTCCCAAACTTTCGCGGCACACCTGAGGACCCATGGCGGTCATCGGATGAAAACTACTCCAATAAGGCTGTTCCTCAATATTAAAAGTTTTCAATTTTTGGTTAAATATTATGCATGTGGCCCAATATTCAACAACGTTGGTGCTCGCTCCTAAATTTCTAAATTATGCAAATGAGGTGTGTTTTTTTACCATTAGCGAAACCGTCGTCCATTAAGGTGAGAGAAAGACGGTATCTTTCTATTTTATGACTTCTTGTAATTTAAGATTATAAAGCAGGGGTTAACTGGGGCAAACCTAAACTTCGCTGCAAATTTTTTATTTCACTACAATTGGGTGTTAACTTTGAGAGCAAAGAATGGCATTAGCAAAACGCTTGTAATTTTATAATAGGTGGTGCTGCAGGTGTGCGATGCTGTCACATGGTTTTATACGTACTTACACCTGTATATTTTTGGAGTTTTTTATTCATCTCCAACCCTCCTTTTTTATATAGGAAAAGACTCGTGAATCAGATAGGAATCGTTCGGGGACTTTTGTATAAAACGATGAAGGTTTTTTTTTAATAAAGAAAAGAATGCATCACGAGATGTTTAAAACTGATCGCGGAAATGCAACCTCCACACCCACGTCACTCCAACCCCTAACAGTCTTCATTTCTGACAGCGAACTATTAAACTAGGGCTAAACCCCATATTATTATGAAGTCGGTGTTTTTTATTAGCTTTGCCATACGATGCTCGAGCATTTGCTAATTTTAAGACAAGTAAACCGATGAAATATATGCGTTGTTAAATTAGGGTTAGGCTCTGGCTGAAGGGGAAAAACGCATTAAATATTAGAAATTCGTTCGGTTTGATAAGTGGACGTAGACCAGACCAGAAAACTTCTGAGAATAAGACAATAATTTAGGTCACCAATCATGCAACTCGAGAATTTATTGGAATACAAGCTTTACAATTGCAATGCCATTTATTGCAGGTCATGCAAGAAGATCAAAAGGTTGGGGGAAAATTTCGAAAAGTCAGGGTTTAATCCAAAATTGTTGCATCAATGTGATGTATTTTTACACCAGGGACTAAACTAGAAATCAGAAATGAAAATACTGTAATACGAGTATAGCTATTGTGGTGCAACACATCAGCCGTTGTTAAACTTCCATGCATTTGTAAACTTTAAAGAAACAAAATAGCATTATGGCTATTTTGACGTAAGACTACGCCTTTGTTTTCGGTATTAAGGTGTAAGTTACTCAGCGGTGGTGAAACGGAAGTGCAACAGCGAGTGTAACGGCTAATGGTTGTGAATCAATCGGCTTACGTGACAGGGTAACGGCTTACGAGAACGTTAGTCCTACGATAACAACACAGTCGCATCGTTTTTTTAATATAATATATTTGGGTGGGTTTTTTTCTGAACATTTCAACATATAGTAAATTTGCATTATTAAAAATATATTATTTACTTTGATTATAAATTGGTTCCTGGAATTAATATAAATACTTTGCGAAGTTGCCACCTTATGAACGAAAATCATTCACTCAGTTATATTTCAATTAAAAACTGCAACTACTTTTGAGCCTTAGATATTAATATGAGCTTTTGCTATCCACGAACAGAAGGTCAAGTAGCATTTGCTCTAATAGTTAAGCATCCTGTTTATGGCTCTACGAAATAACGTGACAGAAGATAGTCGGGCAAATTTTTGAGAGTAGATGGCAATAGTTTAGATTTCATTAGCAACATCACGCAACCTAATTGCGAAAATTTTCCAAAATAAAATATCTATTTTAAGCACAAGCTGACCGGTAACCTCCGACCTTTCTTTATAGCTGTGCCTTGGCGTGATTCAAACAGCTCGGTCCGGTGATCAAATTTATCATATTTTAACGAGTGAAGAAGGTCAATTTGAGCATAATTTGTGCAATATTATGGAGTGACTGTTGGTCACAGCCTAAATAGGAAGCAGACTATCAGGCAAACTTGATCCCACCGCACGAATTCAATGTAAACTATGAAATCGCAATGGAGAGATTGATGGTCAGAGCAATGTGAGAAGTGAATGGGATAGATAGCTCAACAGTAACCCTAGAACACGTTCACATTCTGAAGTTAATGCAAAACGAACCAACAGGGACCCACCAGTAATTCAAAATCTGGGGTGGGGTCAAGTCTGAAACGAGCACGAGACTTTTTTCCCCATTTGAAAAAAATAAAAAAACAAGCTGTTATACTGTTGGTATGTATGCATTGAGCGTGCGTGTTAGTGGGGTCATCACCAGCCAACTGTGGGATGACCCCGGTGGTTAATATGACATGTGGGGTAGACATTTTTTATGGTTCTATTAAGAGCAAAATTATGCCTTTGGGTGGCGCTGACTCACGAGAAAAAAATAATAAAAATAATGATAATACGTATGCAGCCATTACGAGTTTTTGGTTGGCCTGTGGCCCAAAAAAGCATGTGAGGGGTCAGAGAGTCGCGTGCAGAGGTCAATATGGTGCAATCAGAAATTCGGGAGTGTTTCTCCACGGCGATTCTGCTAAATAAATAATATTACTTGGAAATTAATGTGGTGATATTTTTGGGGCAGGCCTGTAACATAACGCTAAATTACAGGGTGTCACGCACTTTCAAAGGTACTGGTATTCGTCTGGTACACGAAGCATGAAACCGTTGACCAACACAATACCATAACGCAAAATTTAAATTGTGACAACATTGTAATTCGCTCAAATTTAAACACCCGACCTGGGGGTTCTGTGTAGAAAAATGACGTGGAGAAACATTTGAGCAGGACTGTACATCAATTCGAATATACAGGGTGGTGCACTCTTATTCTTTTTGATAATTTTGAAATACTACCGATTTCTGGGTGAAACTTCTTCTTTAACGCCATCTCAAAAATTAAAAGAAAAACAACAATCCCCAATATCAGAATTTTCAAAATTAACCACATATTTGTTGACCTGTCAAGTAATTGCTCATTTTGTCAATTCAATTTCTGAATCATACAATGGGCACAAAGTAGATAAAGTCAAACAGTCAAACTCACATCAAACAGGCCACCCTTTAAGTGAAAAAAGTTCCAGTATTGATGCATTTTGTGGCGCATTTTATGCTGTAAAGTTGCAAACTATGCTTTATAGGTGGCGCTGATAGTTTCCCCATTGCAAAAGCTTAGAAAACGTGCAGATTCATAGATTCTGGTTGGATAGATATTGCTCGTACCATGGCCACCTTGACCCCTGTTTTCCATTGGTAAAACGATCCCAGAAACCGTGTCTCGCATCTGTGATTTATCACTTTAGAGTTCCGAACACATTTTTGATTAAACGGGGTTTCGGTTCCTTGTTGCTACTTTAAACTAAAGTCTGTTTCGCATCGTTTTCGTGCTGAGAGCTGCTCGATTTTCACGTCCGGCGCCTGGGGTCGCTTCGGTCAGAGGTCGGACCAGGACAAACAATGTAAGGGGCCATTAAAAAAAATCGACCTCGAAATTCCTTCAAAAATTGACTCCCACCCCTTCTCCCCTGTCCACACGGTGTCCATTTTATCACAGACCCCCTCCTTCCCCCTCATAGACGTCCTTAATTTTTTTTTAAAGTAGGGTGTCCAGCAAATTTGTTGGAAAAAATTCAAGCTTATATTCCAATGCCCATACTATAAATTTCCAAGCACCTCTCTCGCTACCAATTCCACACTATTTAAAAACTGGTGTTTTAAAAATGTGTGTACATGAGACTGGGGACACATTTCTTCTAATGTCCCTCCCCCCTTTTCACTAACCTTGCATACTCAAACTGAAAAACCCAAAACTGAAAAATACCATTAGTGGACGTCCATAATGGCTTCCCCCCCTCCCTCCTGTCCGCATGGTTTCCACCTGCCAGCAGACCCCCCCTCCTACCCCCCTTGAGGACGTGGTTTTTGAATGGCCCCTAACCATGCTGACCATAACGATCACGCGGGGTGCTGAATCATTCTTTTGCCCACCCCCCTCCTCGTAAACCTGACATCCAAACACAATCTTTCCCTTGACCATTGGGCGAGGTCATTTGCATGCTCATTTGCATAATGGTCGGCCCACGCGATCCAGTTATTAATACATTCAAAAGCCAGATGAGATGTCCGAGATTTCCAGGAAGGGAGGCTGTTCCAGCCGAGAGGGCTTAATGATGGGTGGCAACGCCATTTTGATTCCAACAATAAAAAATCCTTTCAGGAAAAAAAAACTAAGACATTATTTTTTTCCATCACAAGAACCAGATGAAATCATCAGCAATCTCGGCGGGAGATCCGAATGGTTGTGATGAGTTGTACTGGTGGGACCTCTCGGCAAACGAGGAACCCCCACTGGCCAAATTCAATGCACAGAATAATAGGGGAGGATCACAAGGACAACTTCGAAACACGAAATAAAAAATTGCATACATTTGATTAATTACTAAAACTTGGATCAGATTTTGATCAGTTAGACAGATGACCAGCACACAATGTGCGTACATTATTGTATGTTACTATACTATGTATAAGACTGGACAGTTTCTATATACAGGGTATCCAATAAACTTGCTGGAAAAAAATCAAACATTTCAAGGTTTATACCTTTAATTTTCAAGTATTCCCTCCCATGATCAATTCCTAACACTCGATATTCCCCTATAGGAAATTCCAACTTAAATTCGTGTATTTTCATCAAAAACTTGTCAAGAACATGGCAAGATTTTCTTCTAAAACATCCAATTCCTATACGACACGGAAAAAAGGGTTTCTCGTCCATTGATAAGACTAAAAATGAACTTTTACCAGTGTTTCGCCACGTTACCAAAATTGTTTGCACTTGATAACGCAGTATACTACTCACTTTTTTTGAGTGCTTTTGGATTGAGAAACAATGACGAGGAAAAATAGCTATATTCATTCCTATAGCTTTGATAAATGGGTTTACAGAAATAGTTAAATTACCAGACTTTGTATCGAAGATAAACGGAGGTTTAGACGTGGCTGAAACCGAATACCAAAAATAAAAAATAAAAAAAGCCTAGAAAGATAGTAAATAATATCTTCGTTTTTAGATACTAGAGAGACACTTGTTTTTGTAGACCGCATTTCGAGATAGCGCTTGTTAATTTGAAACTTAATTCAATTTCAATTAAAACAAAATCCATTTTCAATGTAGGTTGTTGTCAGCTGCTCAAATTTCGGTTTCCCAATGCGCCTGTTAGTTTGAAATTTGTAAGAGACACCAGCTTAATTATTTTAATGAACTCATTTTAGAGCTGGTACTAAAATAGACGTATCAAAATGGCGGGAGGGAGGAAGGAGGGGGCGCTAATATATGAAATTGATGCAGATTGTGGTTCTTTTTTAAACATTTAATGTTTTAATTAAAGAGTAGAGAATCCGAGGGGTGGGTTAGCATACACCGGTCAATGACCCATCATCAAAATCTTTCTCAAATAAATGACGTTGATGCAGAAGTATGCTAAAGTTTCGTTCCCTTTAATCATTGTTGCACCACTTCTCCACCAGATGGCACCTCATCCCGGATACTTTTTCAATCGGGTTTTGTCCCTGGATGCAAACCTCAAACTTGAATCTTGTCCTGATGACCGATTATTCACAACGTCAAACTTGTTCTTTAGCTCTTTACAATGTTAGGTTTATATTTTCGGAATTTTTTTGCAACAAAACCAACATCTACAAGCAAGAGTTTGAAGGAACTTTTCAGCCAAAAAAAATTGGACAAAATGAGGAAAAAATTTGGTTTTCAAGGCCTGCATTTCTTGGGTTGGTTGAGCCCAAAAGCATCCCAACCCTGGCCTTGAATTCGACTAATAAAGTTAACATACTATTTTAAACGGCTATTAAATTGAAAACTCAGAAAAGTGATGACATAATTAATGCGCGTCATCACGCCTGTCAAAAGCAAGTTGAAAAAGGGTTAAATAACTATCATTTGTTATTTAATGTACTATATGCTGTACTTGAACCGACAAATCAGGAGGAAAATCGTGTGAAACCAATAATATGTGGTACAACAGTACAAAGAGTGCTTACAAATGATCAGGGTTGAGGAATATTTATTAATGCATATCCTAGTTTTTTTTGTGGCATTACTAGACCAGTCAAACATTGCAGAAACTTCACATCTTTTTTAACCCAAAGCTTAGCAAAAGAAACTAATAGAAAAAAACAGTTGAAGGGCCTGGTATTTTCAATAGGAAAACGTTTGGATTAGTCAACAACTTTGTTTTCAGTTTTGTAATGTGATTTGAAATTCAAATTTTGAAGACAGCGAGGTGTCATCGTGTCTAATCACATTGTTTGACGTGTTTACTCGTGCTTGTCTAGGTTTGATTACATTTTCAGCAAAATGAGCGGGAAAACATAAATGCCATAGAGGAACAAGTGTGGTCCACGGGGGTCTTGCACAAATTTCCTCCCTTTTTTAGACCTCATCCACGCTTGAAATAATAAACATGAGAAAAGTGCGATTTTGCATTTCGTTTTGAAAAAAAAGATACACAAAAACCAGCAGACAGATGTTTTTTCTTACCGAGAAAAGCCAAGATCTCCGAGAAACGAGGCTTGTTTTCAACGTCCTGCAATATCAACACCAGATGGTGCTGTTTCCCCCACCCACGCGTGTTTCTAATTAGTTGTGATGCCCGCGTGTCAAGCTATAATACAATACAACTTTTCTTCACAACATAACCCGTCGCCATCTTCAATTTTAGCATCGTCGATTTAGTTTATTAGTGTTAGGCAAGTTGTGTCGAGCAATCCTCTAACAAACTTTTTTCATGGCATTTTATACTTGCTATAAGATACCAATGCAAATTTTAATGCAAATTTGAACTACATATGTTTCTGACGTCCCACCAATGGCGTGAATCACGAGTCGCTTAATTAGTGCCAATGCAATGAGTACAATTATTTGAATTGACTTTTTCCTCACCCTGCAAACCAGTCCTGACCAATTGAAGGTCATTGTGTTGCGCTTTTATAAGGGCGGCAAATTCCTCCATTGCCAATTGCCAATTTCCCCCTATCTATTATGCAAATCATGCTTAGTTTTTGCTTACTTTCGCTTTCAGTAGTCTAGCAAATCAGTTCTGGAATCTCAGAAAATCTTTTTTCACAAAACTGTGTTACTGTGTTGCATGGAGGCTATCCATGAAATAGGGATATGTGGTTAGAATCGATTTTCAGCTAGGATGAAATCGTATATTATATATACCTCTAAGGAATAAGAACTACCTACAAATTGTCAATTGCAATGATATCCCATTTTGTAATATTGGTACAGGGTGTTCAGAAAACCGCGTACTGCGATTTAGATTCACCCTGTATAATAACTATTTTTTAAGCAAATGCTATATTTTACAAGTACATAGTATGTACATGTTTATCGAGGTTAAGATTTGACTGAAGGCCGATTCCCACCACACATGCGCACTCATTACATTCAGTTAATTCATTGGGTAGTTCAATGGGTGGCTCCTCCCTTCCCGCCATTAAAGTTAACATATATGTATAAAGACGTTGGCATATGCTAAAACTGTCTAATGTCTGGTGGAGTCTCCACCAAGTCAAAAGACACTAGTATATTATGGGGGGAGTATGTAAATGGCAAGTTAGACCTAGTAAGATGCCCAGTGGTATGCATTGACACGTCTCTCGGGTTTACACCTAACTTTGGACAGACCTTGATTACATGTTCTACATCTTCTTCTGGAGCTGAGCAGAGTGGGCGTACTGCGGACATAGACTTTCTGGATACAGTTTTTGGAATTAGTCAGCGTGCTTTTTTCAAGCACGTCTTTCTCCCAGTTCAAAGTCTTTTTCATATGCATAGTTTTGTTTACTATAATGAGTCCCAGTTAGCAGACAAAGTGATGCTCCGGGTGAGCGAATCCGCCACCAGGTAGCGAAAGCATCGACAGTGAACCCAAAAGGATATCTTTGACAAAGATATTGGACGGATATATGTACAGTATAACGGTGATACAAGGGCTGTTTAGTTGATTATATGAACGCTAATTTTCCTTCAGAGATTTCACTTGAAATGACGTTCACGTATCGTATATGTGCAAAACGACGTTAATTTACTCTAATTACAGCGCAGTACTTGAGCATTTACTTAACAATCCTGGCTACTTCTGATATACAGGGTGCTCCAAAAATTCATGTATTGCTGAAAAAGTCAAGGACTTGTTGTTTTAAAGCGCCTTGCAAGCAATGAGAAAACCACACCAATTTACTCTAAATGGGAAACTACTACAGCCAGATCCCTTTACTCCCATAATGCATCTGAACAAATTTTCCAATGACTCTCATGCATTATTTAATAGAATAGAACACGTTTAGCGAACCCAATCGTAAACACACGCAATCCAGTTACAGGTTTCGTTTTCAATAACAATATCAAATTGCATACGTGCAGGTAGGTAGACCTGTCAAACAATTTTTTTTTGTAACCAGTTATTAAACAATGGATTTATAAAATTTGCGCAGTCTCACGACTCACGATTGAACCTGCAGGTTCACGGTTACAGAACAATAATATCGAATTTTTTTTGTTTCGCTTTTAGTTTTGAAATTAGGTGCGAAAACACTTTCGTCACCAATGGCGCTGCTGTTGCCCATTGTGTGTGAAAAATAATATACGAACTGAAAATGAGAGGTCGTTGAATACGAAACTACGATGTTTGCGGATACAAAGTCAACACACAACCAGAGCATATTCAGTTACACTAAATCTCCAGAATTGATATTTTGTTAAAATAAAAGATAATGAGTCATTATTATCGTTTGTTAACCATTTGCGAAAATGATTGAGCTGACTGCAGACACAATACAAGTAATCGATGGAGAGGTTGATTGGGTGTAGTGTTTCACAAAACAGTGATGCTGAATTTTATAAAATCCCGTGTAGATTGTTGCACGTTAAAGACCCATCGAGAGGGGGTGAAAGTCTCACCCCCTCCCTCCCCACGTAGGAAAAATTTCCAGGTAGGTGATGAAGGCTAATTTCCTGGCGTTGATGTTTATCCCTCGTGTTACAGAAATAGACCAACGTTAAAAATAAACAAACAAACATATATTGCGACATAAATATGCATTTAGTTTCCAAATGATCTAGTGTGAATGACGCATATGCTCGAGCCAAACATTGATCAGACTTAACTTACTAAGCATCGCCACGTTGCGGTGGAAATCAGATCTCTACGTAAACCTGTACTGTCTACGACCAATAATTTCTCAATAGCAATTTGAATATGTTCAGCTATTATTACAGCTCTAATTTCCAATGTTGTTGTAGTCATGGCGGCGGTGGTTTCAGACGTTTACACGATGGTGTTATGAAAACATGGCCAGCTCAAGACTATGAACCACCTCAGCAAGTTACCCCATTCTAGCCTGTTTATTGAAAATTTAACCAGCCCTGTGCCCTACAAGATAATAAGTATAACTTCCTCCCCTACAAGCGCCCTCTAAACAACCGGATGCAATCGAGTGAGATACACTTTTGGACTTTTGTCCGCAAAAGTAACGCCACCATGGACGAAGGTCGGCTATAGAACAGATACTGCAATGCTATTCAGCGCCAATTTAGAACGAAACTTTAATGACACTTTCTAATTAGCTGCGCGATTAGGCATTGGAATGACCATTTCACTATAATTACATTTGTTGTACAGAATATCAGTTTGGGTACAGGATGTCCATGGTTCTGTGCAGAAGAACTTTAAAAAACACAGTTCATTTACTCTGCCACTTCTACCCTCGTAGAAACATGTAACAAAACCAGAGCACACCAATTTTCCGTCCATAGGTTTAAACAAACATTTCGGTATTCCCTCAAGAGGCGGTCCACATGTCCCAGCAAAAATGTTTGCTGATCATGGCGCTCTTGCCAATGCCTGTATGTATGCTGTCGTCTGCGCTATTGCTGGTCAATGTGGTCATTGTATAGGACCATGACCAGCAAACATTTCCTCCATTTTGTCGCTTTTTTAAATTATATTTTGTGTGGTGTGGAGTGTTTTTATTTCGTGTTTGCTCTGGTGGTCCCCGCCTTTAGTCTGCCAAAGTTTCACTCTTATCATCTTAACTTCTATAATGATAAAGACCTAGCAAATAGTATGAAGTATCAGACCAGAACCATAGGAACTTTAGGGCATTACATATATATCGAAATCGGGTTGGGAAAATTATTGAAATCTCTTTCAGGCTTTCCTTAATAAGCTTATGGTGTGCCGCGACAATTTTAGGTCCAGTTTAGTGTGCTGGTTTAATATGCAAGACTATCCAGACCTCTTTTCACATATAGTAGTTGTTGTATATGAACTTGGCCCCGCCTCTAACGAGATCTTGACCTTGCTGGGTGTCTTTTGGGGGCCCTGTTCGAGAAGAAGCTGCCAATGTCAAAAAATAACCATTTTCCCTTTTATATTTTAATCAGCGGTGTTTTCGCTTAATAAGAACCAACGAGTGAATCGTGGGCTGGTACAGCAAAAATGGCGTAATTTGGCCGACAGCTCCTGACTAATCCTTCTTCACGGTTACATAAACGGAAAAAAAAAGTGCTGACTTTGAAACACAATAATTTTCTTTAATGCTTTTTTTTATGGGGCAGCCCGCATGTTGTGCAGGGTCAAGGAGAAACGAATAGTAGGGCACACAAACATTATACCAAGAAAATAATAATGATAATGTGCATACTTTTAGCGACCCCTGAGGTCAAGGCGTCCTCTTTTTCACTTTCCAACAAGGGAAAAAAATAAATGAAAATAGTATTTTTGGCCACTCATTCATACTAAATGCATTTAAAATAGTCGTATAATAACGGTGACGTCACAATGCACTCGGCTGCATAAATGATTATATAATTAATCGCAACGTAAACGACGCAGGAACTCATTTTCATTGCAAAGTTTACAACCCTTTTTGTATACGTTAACCTTCACGGACGAAACACAATTCGCGGATATGCAAATTAACCGTGCGAAAATACAGGATGCGACAATAATTTCGGTGCAAATTTACACTTTTTGTCTTCTCATGCTTAGGCAAACCCTTATTGGTATATTTTATGACAAAGTTCTCTTCAGTCAAAAACTTACTGCTTCTTTACGCTTCAAATTGACAGTTGACTACTTTAGTTGACAATATCAAGGCAGTGTTTGTCAATTATCATGGTGATTTTAAGCTACAGTGTGCTTCTGTATAGAAAATTACTTAATCTGCTTTTTACATGCCATGGCTTTCTTCTATACCAAAGAGATGAACATTTTCCGTTTATATTATTGGAATAAGGTTTGGGTGGCCTATCAGTTGATCCCTTAAATTGATCGTGAAAATACCCTTTTTCACAAGAATTTGGCTTTACATAATGTAAACTTTGTGAAATTTTTCCCAACATTTCTACCTTAACATTTCTTAGACCAAACTCAATGTATATAACATTCTTTTGTACATAACGACATACTGTACATCATTTAACCATAGAGCTACTCTCTAAGTTATCAAAAAATACGACCAAATTACACAGATAATTAAGAGAAAGATAACAAAGGTATTGAAAGCACAACAATAACCGTAGTCAAGCTGTTACCCAAAATAAACCCGACTGACGTCAGGCTTGCTTACAAACCAAAAACAAACTATGAACGGAGAGAATAAGTTTTTTTATTATATTTTTTACCAAAATTGTGTTCATCAACAAAGTTCACAATGGTGGAAAAATTAACCTGACAGGAAGTAGTACACAGGCCTATTTTCACATGTGGCGAAGGACAGGTGCTCAACAAAATGAAGGTTAGTAAGGGGAAAATAAGGCAGTGCGAGGAAAAGGTATAAAAAAGGAAATTATTTGATAAGGGGGAAAAACAGAAAAGAAATTTGGTATTAAAAAGAATAAGAAAAACCCTTCCATGAGGCACGGTATTCAAAGGGTTTGCGGAAGTAAGGAGTTTGCTTTAACCCTTTCTGCATTTTAAATCTGCCAATACAATATCCTTTACAAATTGCCTATTTTAGCGTCAAACAGCTGTCCCATAAAAGCAAGGCTACTAAAAATGACGTCCTTCCTCCCTCATTTGCACCCAAATTAACAGTCATTATTTTCTACAAAGGTAATTAACAGGAAAACGATGTGGTTTTTTATTAATACATGTTACAGCATATATTACCTGGGTTTTGGTTTGCCAATACTGCAGCTATCAAATCTGTCAATTTCTTTATTTGAAAAATACTATTGAATGTACACCTGAAATATTAAAATACCATGCAACTTGTTCAATGATGCAGTATATGCAAGTATTTGTTCAAATGCATTTTGCGTGATCTTCCAAAAAGATTATGGCAGCAAATAAACATAAAGGAATGACGCGATCATTACGAATAACTTTGAGCAAAACCATTCTGAATAATTTTCACATTCACGATTTTTACAAGCAAACGATAATGAGTTATTTTCTAAACGTTAACATGGTTTAAAATTGTCATAACAGCAATTTGGTTGTTGTTAGGCTATGCAAGTCACGTAGGATACAGCCACCTTGTTTTATTGCATATATTTCCACTTTAACAATTGTTATCAATTGTGCTATTTATTAAATATGGCCGAATGGTTAACCCTGACATTTAAACTTAAGTGCGTTTTAGCGTAGAGAAACCAGCCTTTTTTAGTTTTTGCACAGTAATCACAAATTGCACAACGCCTGACACTCGGTATTCCACGTGAAACGTGTTTTGGGTGTTGCCCCCTTTTTAAATTTACATAGTTGCTTTTTTTTTTAAGAGAGGGAATTTTCGGGTTATTTCGTACACAAAACTAAATCTCACGTACAGCATCCGTAAATAAATTTTAATTGGGAAATGCCTGAAATTGCGTCTTATGTGAAGGCCACAGGTTGGATGCACCTAAAAATGCACCAAAATGTCCACAACAATGGACAATGGCTGTCATTCCATCTTGGAAGTGACATACAAGTTTTTCCACCATGGATTATAATTTCAAATTGAAACGTTGTGTTATTTCAATAAAAAATTTGGTTGTAGGATACATGCTCACCTCATTGTATTTATACAACCATGGCACTTAAAGATGGAAATGAAGTCACTAACTGGAAACTATTGCAGTTGAAATAAGACGTTCATTTTTCTAATGGAATGAGGTTAGGTTGTGTTATAAGTTTTGTTTCCTATATGTTCGCTGTGGAAGTATAATCTTGTTTAAGGATTTTACACCATATCTGGTAAAAATTGTGACAAAACTTTATACATTTCTGATATCCAACATGACTTTTTAGAAACTAAAAGAATATCTCATAATGAGGTTACGCCGCGCCATCTTGCGCCAATAAACAAAAACATTCACAATGTTACCTGCTTTGCATAATGTTAACGATATAATACCAACATGTCAAGTAATTGTATTTAATGAACACTTTTCTCGTATTATTTACTTGATAAAATTCTGCTAAGAAAATTCCCAGATACGGTCATTCATCAGTAATGACGACATCCTATACACAATGGCTCGTAAATGCAACACACCAGAAAATTCCGGAAATTGTCGTGTTATTTTTGATAATTTCTCCGAAAACAGGGTTAAAGAGTATATATTGTCGTCTCGTTTGCGTGTAAGTTGATAGAATGATAACACTTATCCCACCATCAACATTGCACCAATCAAAACAGCTATTAATCAACAACAGAATAATTAGTTCTTGATAAGTGCTAAATAAGCCTAATTACGAGTTCCGTCATTACGTAACTCCAAGATGTGATTGATAGATGTAGGCCTACGTGCCATATGTGTACATCGTTCGAATTTAATTTCAAACTTTTGAAACGTAGCCATTTTTTAGTATTTGTTTATATTTCAGCCATATTGGGTTGCACGCAAGCACATAGTCCTACACTGTAAATGCAGCCAAAATGTCGGACTTTAACATCCTGAAAGATACCACAAGGCATATCGTGTATACTTTCCTTTATCAAACATGTTTTTCTGTGGCTATCTTACCGAACAAATATTTTTTTGTCGTGTATTTTTAAATTTAACGCATAAGCCTAATCTAAAACAAATGAAACCTTATCGAAAAATTCGAAGATGTTGAAATAGTCTTGTCATTTACAATATATGTTCAAGTTCATGGGAATTATTGCAGCTGATGATTGACAAAAAAACAACCTCCAAGTGCATGCTGGGATGAATCTTAGGAAAAAAGGGCTCCAGCGCTCCATAGACTTGACATGATTCCAGAGGGCGCCACCGTGCAGTCAACTAGCTGAAGCGTCATAACTACTTTCAAACATGCTAAAGCATTTAAAAGCTTATTTTGAGGTGATTTAGAGTGCTAATTACCGTCACACGCTCCGAGATAATATTATCATGGTAATATCAGATATAATTATGCCATAAATGAAAATGTTTGTGCTAGTTTAAAGTCTTTAAACAGAACGTCCAAAATTAAGTATGTCTAGATGTCAATATGTTTGTTCACATTCATGCATACAAAAAATAAATGCATGTATATTTACAGCTTATTTATAGTAATTAAGTTTTATTGCTGTACTTCAGCAACCACAAAATTACAGAAATCATTTCATCCACCAGTTTACTTGGATGGCGGTGGAGCCCTTTTTTCCTAAGATTCATCCCAGCATGCACTTGGAGGTTGTTTTTTTGTCAATCATCAGCTGCAATAATTCCCATGGATGGATTGACATCAAAGTTAAATACTGTAGCTTTGATATTGGTTGATGCTTACGTATGTACTGTTGCCCAAATCCATGTAACATAGGAAAATTTAACAACAACACTTTGGGAACACCATGCAATGCCATTCTGCTATATCCTTGACCTTAGTTCCCACTATATGGGAACATATACAGTGTGTCCCAAAAGTAGTCTACAGGGTGTGCACAAAACGTACAGAGTATCACATCCACACAAACCGTATAACAATCTTTTGAGTTTTTA
The DNA here is from genome assembly GCA_033995625.1 of Ophyiulus pilosus. NCBI lineage: Eukaryota > Metazoa > Arthropoda > Diplopoda > Julida > Julidae > Ophyiulus > Ophyiulus pilosus. The sequence goes on along the minus strand of JAUJYV010000042.1, from coordinate 20,248 downwards.
AACAAAACACGTTTAAACAATGTCAGAAGGGCAGTCAATTAACGTCGTTATTCTTTACCCAAATGTCATAAAAGCGTATTTATTTTTAGTCTCAAAATAAAAAAAATATCCACAGTGATTCGACAAACGAGCCGTAATCAGTAGCAGCCTAAGCAATAAATATTTTGGTAATATTTTCGTTTCCTACCTACCAGCTTATCAAACTTTTTTTTATAAATAAAAGTGTGCCCTTCGTGCTTCAGCAATAAAAAAAACTTGTAATTCTAAATGTTTTTTGTGGCGCCAGTCGATTGATAAAAAAAGTCTGGACGCCTACCCAAACCCTCATCAACGACAATTGCCAACCCACATGACCCTCGATCAGTCCTGTTTAATGGTGAAATTCCCCAGTGATCCGGCACAGTAGCCTAGTGCGGAGATGCTCCTAATACCAAAAAAAGAAGAAAAAAAGAACCCTACATAAGATGATGTCACACAATGATGCTTTTTGGGCATTTCCCGACCCTGACCCGATGACCCAGTTCTAGTGAGACCACCAGATATTCGAGGGGGGGTAGGGGGAGGGGGGAAGAAGGCAGACAAACAAAACGAGGTCGATGACTTTTGCAGAAAAACAGGTAGAAAAATACGGCCGAGGGGAGGCTATTTGGGGGTGGGAGTACAATACTACCCCGTAAGCATTACATTATTATGTGGATTGCCAGGATTGGTATAGGGAAGAGGTAGAGTTCAGGGCGATGGCCCACCTAACACATTTTTGGGCCAGTTTTAACCCTTTTTGGCAATGCTCAACTGCCATCCCAAGCTTCTTGTTGTTGCAAGTTCCAAAGGACCAAAGCTCATATGTACATATCGAAACGACCACATCAGCTATTCGTTCCAACAGATGACGGTAGCGTCACTCACAAATGGACCCTATGAGAATGTTACCACGGACAACATCACGTGACTTCAATCGTCCTGAAACGAGGGCTAAGGTTTTGCATTCTCCATTTATAATCAATTAAAAACCACATGTTGCCTGATGATAACCATTATTTATTCCATTATGTAATATGAATTTAATTCACAGTTCAAACTTAGTTCGGATTAATGTAGTAAAATATTTTAGTAGTTTGGTGTAATGATTTAGTTTACTAAATAAATGCTGTCCCATTATTTCTATGGTCGAGTAGTGTACCGCCCACCCCCACTAAAAAGCTGCTTCAGAATATGGTAGTATTTTAGTTGAAAAAACTACAAATTGAATTTTTCAAAATAAAACACTTTACTAAATTATTGTGTACATACGCGTTTATAGTGTCCACTCGACTAAAATACCAACATTTTACAGATTTTAGTTTTGAGTGCATTGGCTGTCAATAAGATGTTACTCTTTGTTGGGGCCTGTTCCTATTGCAACCATGGCATACACTTTTAAGCTAATAAAGTGGTTAGTGGTTAGTCTGAACTAAGCGGCCTTATCGTCCACAGCCAATACTCATGCATACTCAAAAGGGAGGATAATGAAAACGTGACACATTTGCTGTTGTTATTGTTTTAATCTGCACAAAAGCTGGTCCAGCCCTCCTAATGAATAGGTTACCAAAATGTGGGACACTGATTGACCAATGAGCGCTCTCGGACAATTAACCTTGACGAAATGCATTACAGGCGCCATTATTTAATGGCAATTTAAAATGAGTCGACACCCATGCGTTAATTAACGTGCCATCGGCATATGAATGCTCCACCCATCGCTATTATCCTCTATCAGTATTCCCAACCTATAGGCCTCAATTGCGAGCAAACGCATCCAAATATCCCCATTTTGGTTTTGAATCTGCTAATTAAGGAGTCCAGTAAGACTATATCTACGATCTGCCATCAGATAGCACTTTATCTAAATTGATTTTTTTTTATTTAAAAAAAAGCAAGATTCTGTCAACAGCTAGTGTTGGTTTTTTTCCACAAAAATGTTAGGTTTTCCCACGATAAACTTTGATTGAACTTTTAATAAGACAAAAGACACGAGTCATTAAGGTAACCCAGGTGCGTAATGAGCGCCATGGCTCATTGACCAATCAATCCATCAAAACTTTGAAAAACAGATACAAAATCTGATGGTAAACACAACGTAACAAGTTTGCTTTTGCATGCTTAGAATAAACACTTATCGACAATGTATTTATTGTGAAGATAAATGCAATATTAACGAGCCTGCTTTTTAAAAAAAAAATATAAACAGAAATAAAAATAATTATGGGTTTTCTGTTTACTATAAAAGCATTTGAAAATTTATCAAACACATGTAACTCTAAAACATGTTAAATAATCTCTGTTAATGATTTTTGTGTGATTTACATGTATGCTACAGTACGCCTCGTTTGTGCTCATAGATGGCGTTGTATCCATATGTGCACCACGAGTCAGGTTTAGTTAACTAAATGCAGCTAAAATTTGGCTAAAATTAATAATAGAGTTTGAGCCAGATAACGTTATCGTTTCGTTAACGTTGGCTGGCTCAAACTCTATAATGCCTATTACCTTATGACCGATTACATAAAAGTGCCTAATTGGTCAACAAACTTCAGTTGCATACTAGTTGCACATGTAAATGAACGATTGATGATAACTAACTTTAACGTTAAAGAGCATTTAATTAGAAGATGCATTTATAGAAATTAAAAATTCGAAAATTGTAATATGGCGAATTTAAGATCAATAAACCGGAAAATTAGGACGATTTTTCAACTAAGCTCTCGAAAAAATTCTAAACAACTTATGGGTACTAGAGTACTACTATTCCACTCCTCCCTTATCCCCCAAATCCATTACACCCTTGTCCAAATATGTTAACACAACCTTAAATTTGGGCCAATTATATTTATATTTATACCCGAGATGGAAAACTCAAGTTGAAAGACACTCGACCAAATTTCTGGCACGACCCGAATTCATTTATCATTTTTCACGCTAACTCTTCCTCGTCAAACCTCAACACAAATAAGACTGTTGTAGTATACTAAAACAACTCAAATGCTGTTTTTTTTTGTTTGTAGAAATTTCATGACAAGGATCCTAAATGCACAAATCATGTTTTATGTAAAACAGCTCGATTTGCATGAAACCATTGTTGGTTTGTGATGAATAAAAAAAGACTGAGTCTGGAAAAATCTAGTACATGTACATAGTGCATAATAAATAAGAAATTGCATTGTTGAGCGTCCCTTCGTCTTTCAAAAGTTAACAATCGGTTGAAAGGATGGGTCAAAGGTTAACTTTGAACATCATTGTAGTACATGGATACGCCGTTGAGCATTTCTGTCATTTTTTATATGATGTTTGTCGGCATTTATAAATTTAGGTTTTAGATCTATTTGAGTAGGTCAGTGCATGTGGATCACAGAGGGCGCCACCATCCAGCTATTAAAGTATTAGTCCCCATTCAACTACGCATTTTTGTCAACAGATGACGCTCTTCGTAAGCCATCCACAGTTCAAAGGGATGTTCGGCTGCGCCATCTGTTGATAACGAAGTCGTTACTATCAAATATAATCAGTAAATACAATTGTATTTCTTCATAACTCATACATAACACCACATAATAAATATCTCTAATGAAATCTCCATAGCATTAAACGCCCTTGTGTGTTAATACGTAAGTTCAATTAAGGAGAAATGACTAGTTTAACGATCAATTAAACAAGTTGTTGGAACCAACCATTTTCAAACATTTTTATTACGCATTTTTGCCTTTTGTCTGCAGAAAAGTTTTCCAAATCTTTCAAGACCAATGGTAAAACTAGTTTTCCAATGCACGATTTGCATAGTTTAGCAAAATACGGTAACACGTGACAACTGTGTTAGCAGATGGTTTGATGAAATTCACGTGACATTGTCTCGGAAGTGACTATGGTGGTGTGCCATAGATCAACATATGTCTTACTCTTTTATTTAAAATTGAACTTTTCTTTGTGGATTAGAATTTAGAACCCTCATTCGTGAGCCTATGACACGTTTCTTGGATTGACCTTTCTTTGTGGGTGTCTCTCGAGGTGAGACCAAAAGAAACTGGGTCCGGTCCGGAGCAAAGGTCACCCTGTTTTGGGGGTCAATCCGTAGGGTGGGGAGAAGAGGGCCAAGAGCTGGAATTTGTAGGGCAGCAGTGTTTGTCCCCCACCTTAGTTTCGGGGATTATTAAGGTCGCACAGCTGCTCTTGGGTGGAGGCCAGAAAATGCAATGGAGGGAGAGAGCCAGAAATTTACCAAATAATTTACGATTCATGAGGATTTAAAATCCTGGATCATCAGACATGGACATACACCTTAGTAGGGGATGTGTGTCGTAGAAATACGATGTAGAATGCCATAGTTCTTTGGCAAAATCCCAGCTACCAAATCGTTCTTCTTAAGTATGATCTGTTGCAAAAAAAGCTTCATAGATGGCGCTCTTATTTAATCACTGAAACACGAGCACTGCTGAGACCAAGATGATATTTGGAAATGATAGAAAAGAAGTAACATCGGATTATTTGGGATAAGCCCTATTCAGATGTTGATGGTTCTTGAGTGATAAAAAATGCCGAAAATGAAAATAATTTGTCATTGTTTACACAATTTATCTGGCGAGCTGGAGACTCGACATTGTGATTGTCTTAAACGCCTTAAGTTTACTTAAGTGAGTCGTTTCTCAGATTGGTTTTGGAGACTACATAGGAAATAGGAGGACAGAATCTGAGGGATTTTGTGTGTTATTTCCGAATAATATTTCAAAACATTTAAAAACGGAAATGTCCTTTAAGGTGTCATTATGGCATAATTCTCTAAACTACTAAATTATGTTATTATGATATACCAGAAATCCAGCTTGCAGAACTCATTACGCAATGTTTTGCTCACAACTCGCCAGAGGCTCCTCGGTCCCAAAGGGTGCCAGATTTCCGGGTACGAAACCTTCCAATGGTCGACTCCTTTCGTAACTTACGATGCCAAATTACACTAGTTTTCCTAAATAATGATAGATCAGGAGGGTTGCAATTTTTAAGAAATTGTCCCACCATGCGGAAATTCGCCAGAAAAATTCGGTCGCCAGATTTTCAGGAAACAGAAATGGGTGCTGTGTTTTTTTTTTATTGTAGGGACTCGCCCCAGAGTGGCGCCAGATGGTGACCTCCAAATTACCCTGGACTCGGAGTGGACCAGATGGTTGGGCCAAAATGAAGTGTTTTGCCAAAGTAAGGATGACGGTGTTTACTGAAAAGAACTTTCCAAGATGCGTTAACGCAAGGTGCATATGGCCGAAGTGTAGTTTGGGGCGCTCAGGAGGGGGAGCTGTATACAATTTCCTCGCGGAAGTGGGCCGTTTCCCAGCTCCCACGTGACCTTGACGGAAGTGGGGGAAACCAAAAGGGTTCAGAGTGATGTATGACGAAATGAATTTCCAAACCCCCTTCGTTACACAACGTGGAAGTAACGACGGAAGGGGGTTTTGTCGCCGGGCACTCGAAGTTAACCCCTTGGTTTAAAAGATGGATTCTAATGCCGAGTATACAGATCAGAGCAAGCTCGAAACAAAAACAGAGTTTCCGAAACATGTTTACAATAAAAGTTTGCTCAAATATTTTCTGTCTAGAGGTTTCCAGCAAACATTCAGCATTCAGTATTACAATTCAAAGCAACTTGTATAGTAACAAGTTAAGTTTTTATATGCATGTTTTTTAAATTTATAAACCACTAATACTAATTGGTATAATTAATTCTAACTAACATCGCCATAATACGTAAAACCGTTTTTGTCTAAAACTGAATGACCTATGCAATACAGTTTACAGATAATTTTATTAGGCAATCTTAGCCTTTCATACATGTAAATTGCAATGAATAGCGTAACAAAATATGCTTGTAGGGAGTTAATTTGTAATCATTTCGATTTTCAAAGATGTTAGTTAATTCGATGACAAAGCAGTAAGCTAAAGTCACGAATGTTTTTTTATTTGCCTTCAAAGTGTTCATTAATTGAGCAACAGTGATGTAATCTCGCATTTGAACGGCCTTTAAGGAGCTGAAAACAAAATTTCGGAGCAAATTCAAGGAAAGTTTCTTCCCAAAGACACGTAGATGATTTTTTGTTTTCAACTTTTTCCTTTATACTGTAATCTACTTAACGATGTGTCATGACATACCGAATATAAAACGAAAACAACTTCTAGATATTTTGCTATAGTTGCCCTTCCCTATTTTTTTGTGACAAATAGTGAAATACTTATGCCTTTTATCACATTTTCCTTGATATTCTCACTCTCCATCTCAGTTCCCAATTTCCAAAAGGGTGAAATCTCACCTTATTATTGCTTAATCCCCAAATAACTAACTGGGCATTAATTGTGTTTTAAACTTTATTAACAATACGTTTGCAAGCCCAGGGGTAATAAGGGGATTCGTGGTTATTTGTTTCGGTAATAACAAGAGGGCCAGACGCTAAATTACCCAAAAATATTGCATTTTAGCCGCACGAGTTTTAATTAACAGGTGGATCATTAATAAATAAAATGAAGGAGGGAGACTGCATCTTATGTATTTCAAAAGAAGAAGCATAACCATTTTTTCTCTTCAAAATTTAACGGGCAAAAGGGGAGTCTCGAAGCAAGCCAGGGTCACGAAAAATCTCGCCAAGTCACGTGGGTGTAATACACCTCTATTTAAATGACTGGGCAAAATGCTCGGCCATTATAATAATGGTGAAGGTGACTTTCGTCCTTCTTTCTACACCACAACCAACAGACTCTAAATAGGGGCTATTCTAAAAGACGATTTTGTGGATTAATTACAGGAAATATTTGGTAAAAAATACAGAAGTTTCCACACAATTTTGCAGGTGAAATGGGATTTTTAAACTTGAAAAAACCAAAAGCAACATTGAAGATGAAAAATGTGTGCTAACATTTATCACGACACTCAAGTAACCTGTATATATATGTACATATACATTACATAACCGTATCTGGAAAAATAACTAATTTCCATTATCGCTGCAGAGGTTACAAATTACATATTCTCGAGTATTAATAATAATTAAATATAGATTATTGAATCTCAACACTATACTGTTGTCGACATTTTAAAAAAAATGTCATTTAGGAAATAAAATGTACTATTTATTATTCACAATTTTTCAATTTTTCCCAAACTTAACTAAAGATACAATACAAAATAACTAAAAATACAATACTGCACAATGTATATGCAACCCTTATAATATGAAACTAAAAGTATAAATGTTACAAAAATTTATTAACAAGGAAATGCAGAAACATGGAATGCCATAATTTTACAGACTCCCTTTTTGAATGACCCCTTCTAGTGAGGAACGTAATGATGCACCACCCTACTAACACGTACCTCCACCGAAAAGTGCAAGAATTTTCAGTTAAAAAAATAAAATGAATAAAAAATAAAAAATAAAAATGGCTAAATCCTAACCATGGAGATTTTCCCAACCGCGAAAACTAGCTATACAAAAGACGCAAGAGGGGTTTCGGCAATTAGAGCGACCTCATGCGTGCCATCAGAAACTTAAGTATTTCCGTTTTCTTACCTTATCTTCAGTGCCTTAAGATTCGATAAGAGTTACATGTATACAGACTTTCGTCTGCGTTTTTAATGATGCATCTCCAGGAACTCGCCATGAAAACTCGACGAAATAATAACAATAACAAAACCTGATAATCGAGCCTAATCAGGGACCCAATTAAAGAAGGAACGAATCTATTCCGTGCATAAATTCATGGCCAGATGTTTTTTCTATGTGAAAAATCACGATTTAATTAAGACAATAGTCTCGCTTGGTGAACATTCTTCATTACATCTCCCTACATTATCAAAACCAAGGATCTATTACAAAAAAAGATAAACAAAATGTCAGGGTGACCATACACATGTAGTCATATGACTAAAAATTGGGCTAAACCTTGAAATGCTAAAACGCAAACCGCGAAAATGTTACGAGTTTCTGCCTTGAATGGAAGCTACTTGTAAATTTGCACGAAAAATAGGTTTTTTTTGGTGTTTTTTTTGTTGCAAAAAATGTTTTTAAACATTCTATAAAATTGAAGTCATATTAATGTTTATAACCAAGTATTTCCAAACATAAATCCAGTACACTTTTTTCAGCAAATTGGTTTGTCTGAAATACTGCAGTGTCTGAAAACTAGTTTCTACATAACCACGTGTCAAGCAACCTCCTAATGAGCAATTAATACCCAAAAGTTTGTTGAAATTACGATTCAACAATTTAACGATGTACATAGTTAAAATTTTATGGAAATTGTTTTTTATACAATTTTATAATATACGTGCATTAGTATAGTAGTGACGCTTCTACTAGTTTCAAAATGTTTGAAAATGCAACCGTTGTGTATGTACAATATGGCTCTACTATTTGACATGTTCTCGGACGATCCCTGTACCTTAGCCACTTGTTATTTTATGAAGACGTTGATGGGAATCTTCAAATTATAACGTTATTCAACTAGGTAAACATTATTAAGGTTCAGGCATTGTTAAGATGCATCACAAGTAGGAGCAGTAAAATTATAAACTTATAAATCGCTATAAAATGATCTTTCTCCATCCATAAACTTAAAGTGGTTTAATTTAAGATTCTGTAGACGTCATATGACGTTATAAACAACAGCGAAGGGTGCATAAGAAAAGGTGGTAAAGGCTAAAAAAAATTACAAAATACGACTTACACGTTATACATGGGCGTGGAGAGGATGCTATAAATTTGATTCATAAATTAGTAACACGAGGCAAGAGAGATGGGAGAAATCCATGCATGTTTATATCATAAACGACCCAAATTGGTTCTCAGAATAAAACAATGGCCTGCCATTATATTGTAGCGTCCTGATGTGCCACACAGAATATCAACGAAAATTAAATCTAGGATACCGGCTATTATAGCGCAATAAAAAGCTAAATATAAAACCTATAAACCTAACCGGGGATGATCCAGGCACGATGAGCTATTTGAACACCTTGCCATAAAACTAAAACTATTCACGGACTTCAAAACTCTTATTTTGTTATCGAATCACGTATCCTACAATGAACTTAGCAAAGTTGGAATTTTGCATTGCTCTTAACGTTGCGAAAGTGCGGTGTCCGAAAACAAACTTATAGGACTATTAGAAATCGTTGGCAAAACAACGAATTTTAATCCTGGTTTATGTGTACAATATATTTAAATCCAAGTGATTTGTCCAGCTTAGATCTGCTGTTGAAGTACACGTAACTGGAAAGAGAGGGATTTAGCCAGACACGTTAAACGATGACGAGATTGACAGCACTGCCATGTTAAGCATTGCCAGTGCTGTCGTTTAACGTGGCTGGCTAAATCTCTCTAATAATTCAAAATGTCCTTCCATTCCAAACTGATATTACCATTTTTTTCCATAAATGAGAAGTTTAAGTTATAAAGGAAAGTAACTTGTCATTAAGTATTTGTCATTAAATGACAAATACTGATTAGGAATTAAATTTGCTATTAATTGTCGATTGTCCATTGTTTATACGTCCCCCCATCACCATTTTTAAAAACGTATATACTATCGCCATTCACAGGCATTTTCCCCTGTCGTCCATTATCCATAATTCATTATTTAAAACTAACTTTATTGTGAGAAAATACAGCAGCAGTTGTTTATCTGCTAATTAAATCTGAAGATCCTCTTTTTTTAAAAATTTTCCCTCACATTTAAATCTAACGGAAACCCAAGATTGAGAAACTTCTGAGGGAAGTCCAAGGTGTCCACAAGTCCAGTAGGAGGTCCCCATTGTATTTGAAGATGTTAAATGTTTATAACTCTTTCTTATTTCCTTGGAGGGGGTCCTAAATATTACGACTTGGAAATCAACTCTTTGATATACAGTACCTAACTGAGATTTTTTTCTTATTATTTTTTACAACGCTGTTTGAACATATTCTTTGACAATCGAAATGTACTACGAAATATGGTCCTATTCCACGACTGGTTTCATAAACCATTTTCTATTGAGTTTCTAATATCCAATGGTCGCACTATTTGGAAAGTATTATATCTTGATATACATGTATAAACACAGTGTATTTGTCAAATTAACCATTCTATAGTTCCAAGGTTTTGTTTTTTTCTTAAGAATATATGTAATGAGGCGCGGTTTGTCCCTAGTACGAAAACGCTAACAATTTCAAATGATGTATAAAATCCTCTTATGCGTTTCGTCATAAAATAAGCCGAATATTTCTCATCCTCCCATCCCCCTGGCGGCCATTGCGTTGTAAGAAAAGGGGGGAGGGTCGATGACAAACTGGCTCTTAAATCATCTCTCCACTCCTGGGAAAAAATCTTTTTTGCTCGAACGAATCAAAAAGTAGTAAAACGAAACAAAAAGACATAAAAACAGGGGGTAAAAGACCTTGACCCAAATTCTGATTGTTCATTGTCTTCTTCGCAAATAAACAATAACGGATGCCTCATTCAAGAAAGGAGAGATACGGAAGAAGGATGACCCGCCTCGAAACACTCGACGATGATGTCACGTGAGGGCGAGTGGGCGTCGAAAATAGGTATCACTCCAAATTCCTTGGTCATCAACTCATCCTTGCTTCAGTTTTGATGACAACTGGCCATAGGAAGCAGATACAAAAGCAAATGTCTCATTTCAAATTTGGGTGGCATTACAGAGAATTTCCAACGCCATCTATGGTGAATCACGTGAGGCAGGGCATACTTTGTGACGTCTGAATGGGATAAGCGTGGGAAAGGGCATAATGGATGTCTGGTAATACTATTCATATCCAACAGTCATTCTTGTATCACTTTTACTAAGATATCTGACACATCTTACAATTATAGACAATGAGAATTGAACATTTCCAATGATAAGTTTCTGAATCATCCTATAATCCAAGTTTTGTTTCTACCACAAATGCATGACAAATATCTTATGATATCAAGCATATTGAATTATAATTGTAAATTTGAATCATTACTAAGACTTGTATTTGTCACGCTTGTATTGCGTACACTGCCAACTTGCCAGTACAAATTATGAAACTGTTGGAAAGTATGATTATTTGGGTGTCCTAACTTGCACATAGAATGATAATTTACGGAGTCCTGTAAGGATCAAATGCTGTCTTTTTCGGTTGTTGTTGGGTTGTGTCTGATCCTAGTCAGTCAAGCAGGCACTCCACCCAAAAACCACATGAGCCCTTACAAGGCTCCATTAGAAAGCCCAATCTGCCATATGTCATCTGACCAAGTCTTTAAACGATTGTTTAGTGTAGGCACTTCCCTGGTCTGCGAAATGTCAAAATTCAGTGTTCACTGCTAACTCAAGATGGCGCCACTAGGCAAGTTGATGGCAGTCAATGTTAAAAAAACATTCATCACCTGTTTAGTAGACACCTAACTGGAGCATAAAAAACCTGTGACACAATCTGCATATTTTTATGTGAAAAACTGACAATTAACCATTGTCCATTTCCGCTGTCTGAGATAACGTGTTCCTCCCAAACTCCCCTGCTGGTGAATCAAAATGCAAAATGTAAAAAAAAACATTTAGCTATGACGTCGAAATTGAATTCTGGCACCTGCATCTTTTTATCAGCTTTAGGGTAATTATTAAGTCTGATTAATGTACACCGGTACCGTGTTGCCTGCTGTTGCTTGACCCATATAAAAAGTGAACATGTATGAGTCACTAGGGGGCGGCACTTGACAGCATCTGCGAAATTTAGGACCATTTAGATTTAAGCACTGATGTTTACCAAGAATTATTTAGTGACGTTGTTCAACCTCTTTGCCTATTTTACTATTCTCACCAAACAATTTATGATAATTTTTCCCTCGTTTTTACCATTTTACTACAGGACGTTGTCAAAGTACCCAGTGCATCGACCGCCAACGGGGCAATCCATAAATGACTTTCTGCCCCATTTCGAAATTAATGTAAATCCATACACCATTCGCCTACATCTCCAGCATACAAATCGTAACGCTCTTTTTGATCTTGAGGCGGCCATGTGGGAAATACCGTTTGAAATTTTGAAAATTAACTAAATACAAACAGGCAAATAAGTATGATAAAAATGGATACTAACCAGTTTTCCCCCCTCGCCCTTTCATTAAATTATTCAAATTTCAATCTTTGAAAACTTAAACACTGTACAACTTTTGCTATTTGTATTACATAGAAGACATCCTGATTATACGGTTGCACAACTGCCTGTGTCTTTACAAGATTTTTTTGAGGTTAGGGTTAATAAGCACATACATAAGGAATTAAAAGTGGCAACGCCACAGCGTATTGGCATCCTAGTTAAAGGTTATTCACCTGGTGTTTGCACTCTTGCACTCGTAAATCCAATTTCTGCCATATTACGATGGCATCAATAACAACAAATGAACACAAGCTTTGTTGGCATACGAAATCGTCCTCAAAACACCAAATGACAAAAAAAAAGAGTTCGTAAAAGCGCGAGTAAACAATGGCGACATGCCATCAGCGTGTCACATGACGTCAGCATGCCGCCAACACGTGATTTTCTTTCCCTACTCACTTGTTAGCAGATCGACTGGACACTAGCTGTGATTGGATGAAAGTCGTGTCATGTCACCATGCTGACAAAATCAAGTTTTCTGACTAATTAATTGAAAGGACGTACTACAGCTGGTGTACGAACGCCATGGAAACCATTCAAAGCACGTGTTACACAATTTAACAAACATCTTTCTTCGCAATTAGTAACTTCCTGATTGTCAATAACGTAAGTGCTGTTAAAATCCAAAAAAGCACTTGAAATTTTCTAAGCAAACAACTTGTTTACTTTTTAATTATCTTTAGAATAATTGCTCTTATGGAATTTCATTGAACAGAGCTGTGAAAAGTAATCATTCATAAACACTTCAATTGAATGGTATGAATAAAATCAAATTAGCTTCTAACTAATCAATTATTTTAATTGTTGCTACTACTATATACAAACGACATTTTTCAAATTTTAAATTTACTTAATTGCGTGTTGTAATCAAAGTTTTACTTAATTGCGTGTTGTAATCAAAGTTTTACTTTTTGTCGAACAATATCCTTCTACAATGCCTTCGTTCTTCCAGTATTCATCAATCCGGTAGACAGGAATTATCCATAAAACACGTACTACCCACATACAGAATTATTTTCGCCAAAATGCGTATCATTATCAAACAACCATACCCTGAATGCCAAACAATAAATTGTTTCGATTTTGAACGACACGTATCATTATAGAATTCTCTAGAAAAATGAAAATTATACACACATTTATCATAAACTTCATCAACATTTTTGAAAATCCAGCGTCCTGAATTTGCATCGCCTTCATCAACATGTTGCCTAATATCATCCCCTTCATTTCTTTAACATAGGACATTCCAGGACAACGATGGCCTTGATGGCGAGAGGGTGGATGTGGGCGACTACCTCTTACCATGTGGATAATTACGAAAATAATAATATTGAAGAAAAAAAACCAAGAACCACCTGTCCAGAACAAATGTTTAGCACCCCGCTCAGGGTATCTTTCCTGGTTCCTCAAGCATTTCCTATAGAGTTTACTGGACATCTGTTCGAGGCACGTTGACGTAACAACACCGTGCATTAATAACGGATGGAAATCAATATTTTACGCCTGTTTTACACTCCAATTTTTTCGGACCCCCACCTTGCACCTCCCCGTTTTTTACTTAATTCGTATTTCCGCTTGGCCATGATGTGTGTGCTACGTGAAATTCCAACACATCTGCCCTCAAAACGTATTAAGAAAACACTTTTGTTTTCCCCCTCACTCAACAAAAACCTTAACTTTCCACCCGGTTAGTTTTTCGGGAACGCCACCTATAACTTTTGGATAAACCACCACCTATTTAGTAATTTCAATCAAGCATAGCATGTATAGGCAGATAAGATTACTCGAATAACACATATCTTGATTGGCATTGAAGTTGCACAAACCCAATCATAGATGGCACTGTTTCTAAAGGTGTTCGTTCCACTCTTATCTGTTTGATAGAGCGGCTCGAGGGACTTAGTCGAGTTGCACAATAATCAACGCAATTATACCAATTATACAAACTGCACTAAAAAGGATGTTCAAAAATGTGAATAAACAAATTAAGTTAATACATAACGAATTAAAATAAAACATAATTGAAAAAAGGCGTTGTATTGGGAAATTAAAATAAACTGGTCGTGAAACCTAGGTTCTCAAACCTATTTACATGAAATTTTCACCAAAATACCAGAAAATACACAATATTTCTTGGTAGCAATGATTCAGTGACAATTCTGATGATGATGATAATGATGGGAAACTGAAGAATAATTGCAAAACCCAACAATATCAGCATACAAACAAGGAAAAGTAGTTCTTGAAATATTTGATTTAGAGGTATTTCTAGAAATATGACATGGGAAAAATTGTAAAATTCACAAAACCATAAAAGGACTCGGATGAACATCATCTTATCAAGGTCATCCTTGAGCACTCAATGGAAGAAACCGCTGTAAAGGAAATAGGAGTGAAGAGGTCTCAAAGAACATTTTGCAACATTTAATTTTTTTTTATAGAGCTATCAATACAACAAGTTTTCCATGAAGCATGAAGATGTGAGAATGTGCTCTCCCAGGCATGTATTCATGATAGAGAAAACGGAGTTTAAAAAGGAGTCAGTCGTCCAAACAGTACAAGAAAAATTGGCAGCAAAGCAGTCGGTTATGAGAACTCAACAACAACCACAACCCTTTTGCACACGAAAGCGCCCTAGCGGATCCCTTGTTTTTCAGTTCTACAATCTGTATTTTCACCTATTTTTTCTGCCGGTCCACCTTGACCCACTAACCCAGGAGGTAGAGAAGCCGTCCAGGTGCTGGAAGGATTATTAGGGAATCACCTAGTGGCCAGTGGGTCCACTGCCTTACATTACAACTTATGCGCGTTACATTAGAAGTTTGAAAATTACGAGGATATCCCTTCCCCCCTTCTTGCCTTTGTGTCAACTTGCGCCCTCCCTCCGTCCAGCTTGCTTACTTGCTAGTGGTCAGCAGGTGGTCCACTTTTGGTCCTCGAAAAATTGGCTTTTTAACTATCTTAAGATCTTGCAAAAGATATCGTAGCAGATTTAATCAAATTTTCGATTTCGAGGAAAAGCAATTTTTTCTCAGCACTGTTCATAAATACTTCAAACTCGCACAAGTTTTCTAGAGGCAGATGGCAAAATCTAGTGGAAATGGTAAATTAACCAAGCATTGTATTGCAACAGTTCGGCGATTGCTTGACATGAAACAGAACATTTGTGGGACATATTTTTAATGAAGCTAGAAAACCCGTGATACTTCAAGAGATTCGTCTGTCGTTTTGACTTGAGATCTCATCCTGTTTTCATATTTGTTGCAGAACTTTTCTAATTATTTGGAACTTATGTCTACAACTATTGTAGCATTTTATCGAGTTAGTTATTGTTATTCTTTTCGTGTATTGCTTATAAGATTGTACAGAGACAGTCTGATATTCGATTTTTTATACCCTTAATCATATTTCTCCCTACAGACAGACCTTACAGTTTTATTACTTGAAATTCCATAACGTGATGTTTTATGGAAAACATACAAATAAAGACATAGAACAGGACTACAACTTAACGTGAAGTCATTGATCAGCAATTGGTCCATAGTCGATCATTGCCATATACATATATAACCTTCAAAACTTGTGTAAATCCCAATCCCTCCTTTTACTCTGTTTAGGAAGACTCAATGGGAACAGCCACGTATGGTATGCAAACACATCTTTGGTAAAGACAGCTTATGCCAACACATATACTAACAGTCAGCTGCAGAAAATAAAACAACGTTTTTGGGGTTTTAAGAAACCGTGGCATACATATATACACAGAAATTAAATTAACGATGAAAAATCTTACAGAATCCTAAACTTTATGACCAGCACAACCATTTTGTAATACCGAGGCATATTTCGCATTCTGGCCATAATTTAAGCCAGCAAGCACTTGCTACATCCAGCACAGGACTAATGGATGGAGAGGTTTATGTAAACAGCCAAGATTGGCAAATAAAAGTTTTTTGGAGGGGAATATAAAAACAAAGCCGGGGCATTCCTTGACATGGGAGCGCAAAGTCATTTAAGAGGAAAACAAAAGACACGATGAACAATGCGCGAAGAGGGCGTTGTTTCCCAGCCGCACACCAAGAGGGAAAATGGAGGGGGCAAATGCAGAGGGATGTGGGGGGAAAAAAACCTTGTTTATTAGCACTTCAAACTGTGCAAACTGTAGCCTGGCCCGGTCCAACTCTTCCCTGCCAAATATTAACACGGGTTTGCTTATTTGCCAGAGCTAGCAAACACTCACGGTCGGCAAAGGGTTAATGGAATGTTTCTCCTTGGCGTAACCCCTGGCGGAGAAACAAGGAAAAAACACCCCGTGCATGCCTCCGTAAGCACACACACACACACACATACAAGCACACCAACTCTTGTACAGACTGTTTTCGACATAAAATCAACACCATAAACTAACCCTTTTCCCGCCACGTTTTCGATGATGGAGGATGGGATGCCAGACAGCTCAAGATATTATCCCCCTCTCCTTTATTTCCCCTATACAGTCAAAAAAGTCAAGTTTAAAACTTTACTAAAGTTACTTTATGGAAATAAGAAAAATGTCTCAAGCAATAAAGCAACTTATTTTTGAGAGAAAACTGCATCTATTTTCATGAAATCCCAATACATAAACAATGTTCTGTGGCAACGAAAATTACTTTTAAATAACGATAATTGAGTCAGTTCTATAGACTATGTCTAGTGCAATATGCTGTATTAACCTATTTTATGACAAAATATTTATATTAGATTTTAGAACGTCATGTACGAGTATAATCAAACATTGTGCTTTAATTAACCAAAAATAGGTATGAGTGAAGCTCATTTGGTGTCATATAACTGATAATGAACTTTCATAAAAATTTAGATCTTCACCATGAAAATCCTTTGCAGAAGCATTATTTTTAAAACATTCTGCAAGATTCCCACTTAATGCAATCTATTCAAAACACAGTCTTGTCTTAAACATCGGATTTGATGAGATTTTGCCACAGTTTTTAAAGAAAGTGGAATGCAGTCTTGCCTAAAGGCATTTTTTTCTGATGCCCAATGCACTTTTTCCTTCGTGAATTTTAGAAACTGCGTCATTGTTATTAAACATGCAATCCAATGTGTTGGCCCCATCGATTTGCATTCTGATGTTTCCCCCAAACAGAAACCTCCAATTTGGTAAAAGCGAAACATTGAGATTATTTTAATGAGAGGTTTCAGGACAGTGATTAATAGTCGTGGTATTTAAGCTAATGTTTATTTATGCAGTGCTTTGGTTTTTCAATGGCGAATTCAACTCCAGGCTAAATTCTATGCAAGGTTAATCGCAGATTGCAATAATATGCAATGTTTATCGATGTTTGATGCAACGAGTCAGTGGTCTTTGTTGATTTTTTTATTTCTTAGGATTCTCCAAGACATGTGAAGATCTTAAAACCAACTAAAGCCACATAGCAAATATCGTCCTCAAATATTTTAATACAATCCAAAATAGGTGATTTAATCAATGTCCTGTTTCACCAAACTTATTTTTAATTATCTTTAACGTTAATGTCAATTAAGGCCATTAATATGGATATTGAGCCAGCCAACGTGAGCATACGTCTTTAAACTGACCTTAAATGTAACTTTCGGGAAGGGAGGAGCCTTGATTTGAACTACCCAATGCACTAACTGAACTAACATCAAATCAAACAGCGCCATCTTTGGGCATAAAACGCAACTACGGTAAAAACTACGGTCACTATTCTCAGTACTACCCAGTAAACAGTAAGCACATGTATCCATGCTACTTGGAAACATCGCTGTATCCTACATCTACATACATGTGACCAAAAAAACATATCTGGATACATGTGTTCAACACTGTTGCACCCACAAATTTTTTCCTCATATTTACATTGAGTATGTTTCCTTATTGTCGTTTTTAGTAAATGGAAAAAATAAATTGCAAAAAAATATTCTAAGAAATTTATTGTTCATTAGAATCAAAGCTTTTTTCTGTTGGAGGTACTGAATTAATGTGCGTCTTACAATCGATGACGTCCTATAATAGACGAAAAAAGGTAATTTATAGTGCAATTAAAGACAAAGCAAATTCACATTACTAACATGTTGTCATTTTAAATATCTATAGGACACCCTGTAATCTCAACAATGCGCATATAATTATGCAAATTTTTTAAGAGGAAAGATAGTACAAGGAGGGTTTAAAGGCATGTTTTAATTTCGCCATAAAACTGAAGGCTGGGTATAAAAAAACCGGCTGCTGGCGTTAAAGTAATTACAGTAATTACACCCCTGCGCAAACCATTCTGGGTTTTAATCCGGGAGCATACGGCATGGGGAACTAAGGGGGAAGATACAGGAACCGGATGTCGTCATTAGCAGGAGGCCCTTTGCCAAATTTCGCGCTATATTTTATCGAGTGTTTCCAACTTCCAACAATGAATCAGTCGCAAAAAATTGTTATTAACCTGCACCCCCTCCTTAAAACACTCAGAAATTATGCGTTGTTGACTGATGATGAAACAGGTTTGTGTATTTTTTTTCCTGGTAAACTCAGATTCATTATTATGTCTTGGACCAATCACTTGTAGGGGTTCCCTCCTCGCTGGTATTACTTGGCCAGGGTGGACGTAAGGGGGAGCTCCAAATACGCAACAACAACAATGGCAGCTTGAGTTTTTTACACTGACCCTTGGTCAGTCAGTCGTGTGAATAGGCAAAGGGAGTGCTGGCTTTACTGCGGATTTTCGGCAAGGTGGACACTGAAAACATCCACCCCTCCCTCCTTGGGTAACCGGTTTAGGTAACATTAAAATGATCATTGGTCACGTGATACCATGTACTATGCAAGATTGGTCATACTGATCAATTCAGCAGATGCACTTTATGTAAAATACCAGAAGCATTTGGGAGAAAAATTGGTAAGACATTTCTTATGAGGTACCAAATTGTAAATAAATGAACTCCATTTCCCTTTTGCAAAAACTATTAAAAAATCAATCAAAATATACCAATAAAATTACATATTCTTGAAATATAAATACTATATAAATAGTTTTACAAATTTGACGAGTTTGACGAAATTTCCCCGACAATTCATATAAAAATGAGTAAACAGCAGACAAAACATTATAATCGCTGAAACAACTGCAAAAATGAACAGAATTAGCAAGTTCGGAATTATAGAAATATACTTGAAAATCTTGAAAGAGTGGTGTGTTATTTATCTGACCCTCTGTAATCAGTCCAGTAAATGGGGGACAAAGAAGGGAGTGCTGGCTTCCCAACAGATACTTTGCATGAAGGTGTACACGCAATTCCCGTCCCCTCTGCACCAGTTTGGGCAGCATTACCAGAATGGCCACTGACCATGTGGCCTCATGAATACATTAGACTCCTCTTCTTCCTCATCCATGCATTTTTCCTTAGGGGCGCCTTTCGCTTTCCTTATGTTTAGCTTTTTACTTTCTCCCATCTTGTTTTTTCTCCCTCCATTGGTCCTTCCGCTCTTCAACTGACCCGAACAGACGTTGGGCGCCACGTTGGTCCACCACTCAATGGCCCCAAAAGGCTTTTGCCAAAACACCCCTCTCCAGCTTTTGTCAGCGCTCGCAACTTTCCCACATTCGTTTTTTTCTTCTTCTTTTTCTTCGTTGTCCACCTATTTATTCCCTTTTCCATATGTGCTCAAAAACTTAAAAAGATTTCCATAAAATGCCACTCTCTCAACGCTATTTCCTCCATGATTGTGTTGGGATCCGAATCCTACCGAGCTAGAATGGAAGCAGGGCAACCCTTAATATGGAGGTAAGGGTTTGGGTGTCACAAAAGAAAATTTTCTCTTAAAAAAGTGAATTCAGGGACAGATTTCACCGTTGAGAAGTAGGGAATGTTTCGAAACCTCCCATTATTCAACTGTTTGCATTGAAACTGGCTTGAATTTCTTCGAAAACTACCCTGATAAGGTGGACATGGCTTCAAAATGGCTACCCAATCAGCACAAATACTGTTGGCCAACACTTTTTTTGCCTGTTGAAAAGGCGTCATTTTGTTGTTGGGCCTCA
>JAUJYV010000041.1:0-161534 GCA_033995625.1 Ophyiulus pilosus | reverse complement strand
CTTCATTCATGGCAATAAATAGTGAATATTGACCTCTCTTTTCGCCTCCCGCAACCGGGAAAAATGAACACAGTATTTTATTTAGTAAAAATTTTATTTCATTAATACAATAAAATATGAATACCATCTTTATAATTTTGTGTACGTAGTACATAGACGAGGGCGTCGGGACATCGAGGACATTATCGAGGACGGCTAACTAATGAGAGACATGGTGTCGAGGAGTCGGTGTAGATCGTTATGCAATCTGTAAAATAAGAAACAATAACGATATTAAAAAAATGCACCAAAACAATTAGAACATTTTGCTGTACTAAACACATAAGTTAATATTAAAAATTGATATGCACACAATGCATTAAATCAATGCAGCAATCTAAAATAGCTAATGCATACGAATTATCAACTAAGCCAATTTAAGCGATGTGCTTACTGTAAGAGTACTACTGTGGAGAAGTAAAATCCATATTTTCAAATTACTTGCTGTATAAGGTGAGCAAAAATGCGAATTACCATCAACACGCAATCGTATTGATTTCTGGAACATTCATTTAGAAGTTCTATAAAGATGAATCTCTACCAATGAAAACGCTGTTAATTCAGAGATTCTTCTATTTGTGTTTCGGCTTTACACTCTGGAGGCAAACTTTTGCGTGCTCTTGTTGCTTGCGTGGTCTCAAAGTAGGCCATTTCTCAAAGTACATACGATTTTTCCATTAATCTTATTGTTTGCTTTATAGTTAGGCGAAATATTTGTCCACGTTTCCTGCAATGGTTTCTAGGCAAGTGCACCAAAATCCATCTACGTGCAAAATCCTTCACTCGAGGCCATAAATTCTGCAGGAAGTGGGACTCCAGGCAATTAATTTTGGCAAATCCATTAGAGTTACAGAGGCTCTTGAGGCGTTTTGGTGGTCGGTACAAAATTCAAAACGAAAGAATGATTGAAAATTTCTAAATCTTCATTGGCCATGACTTTGCTAAAACCTTGTGATTTTCCTTCAACATGTAGTATGTCCTTGTAATGGAATATTATCCATTTTTAAATAATTTTAGAGTCCAAAAAGTTCCAAAAGTTAAAAATCGTCTAACTTACCAAATTTCATTTTTAGGCATTCAACGTTAATGAAACGGTAACGATAACGTTGTATGGCTCAAACTCTAATATTTCTATAACTTGTTGCATGCTGGAACGTTAAACTCAATTTTATACCTTGTACCGCTTCAGTATTTGGATAATTGAATACTTTATAGGTTTTTTGAATAACATAAGAAAACCTACACAAACGCAAATGAAAATTTAGCTCAAGTTATGATCTGCAAACTGCAATTTTGTCAGCAACATCAACATTGCATGTTACTGAGTTTGGCTACAGTAAATCCATACATGACTTCCTTATAAAGGTAAGAAAATCTGAGCTTAGCTACAGTAAATCCTAATATTGCTTCCTTAAAACTGCATGTACTGCCGGACTACTGAACTTTATTCAATCTTTTAGTAAAGATAAGAAGCCCTTAAAAGCTCACTCACATCTACTTACAGTATCGTTTTTGCCCACACAAAATATTATTGAAAGATCATGTTTTCCAATAACTTGAATTTTGTTTATCCAGACTTATAAATTGCCTCATGTATTGTTATATAGTGAATACCTTCAATATTCCAACAATTCATGAAATGCTTTGTTGAATTGATTTGTAATGACTAAAAATTTAAGGTAAAAGCCACAAGTCAGACCACCGCAGAATAATTCTAAACAGCAACATTTTGGAAATGTTTTTTGAATGTGTTCATCTTTAAAATCACAATGGCTTTATTATGATAGCAGTTGTGCTAACAATAGAAAAGCGCCTTAAACTATTAACGACTAAAATAATGTCCTTTTTGTTGCCAAATCTAATCACTAAGTAAAACCAGATTAATCTTACTTTGGGTCGATCAAGCACCACTTTTCATACAAGACTTGTTTAATTTAGTTGCTAATCTGATTTAATCTTCGTCCATGTTTCGAGTACAAAGGCTTAACAATTAATGCTTAGGATCTGAGCACTGATAATCAGACTGTAAGCCAATGTGCAAGCCATACAAGTATTTCCTTTTAGTTTGGTTACTTTTATAAAAGTTTTGTAAAGCCGCACAGCGTCAAAACACTGACAAATTAATCCGTATGTATCTATCTTTTAAAAAACACGTCTAGTTCCAACGCTAATTTTAATGAATTTTATGCGAAAAGCCGACATTGTGGAAAACTGGGTATAAGAAATAGAATATTGAGGTTGAAGTTGGTCATTTTATTGCAAAGTACGGTCACATATTCATGCAAATTTGATTCGTTGGAACGAGACAATATGAGATTCATAGCTGAGAATATCTTCAAGGGTTTATGAGAAAAGAGGAATTGGGACATTGGTAAGCCATGAAGTGGCCCTTTGGGAACATCAAGGATGCACCATGGCATAAGACGACTATATACGTGCAAGCCACATCAAAAACTACGCACAAAAATGTCATAAATATTCAATAATACCAAGAATGATGGGCAAAAACGAAATACTTTTATAAAATAAGCATAAATGTAGATACTTTGTATATATAAAACTTCCTTCCTGTAGCTGGGCTCAGTTATTTACTTGCTGTCATGTGGAAATGTACATTAAACGTTTAAAATTCAAAACACGACAACACGATGTGGACTGAATGAAAATTATAGGCAATTTCAAGAAACGTGGGACTAGTAAATGGCAGAGATTTGTGAGCATCACAATATTAAATAATCACGTAAATGCGCTTATTTTTCAAAAAAAAGTTGATGGAAACAGTTAAAAATTCAGCGAGGTTTGGAGAAATATTGAAGGAGGAGTGATCAAAATAATTTTGAAAATCTTTGATAACGACACTACACATGTATAAAATGTAGTGACCCTTTCAGTAGCAGTACCATCTAGCGAAAAAAAATTCATCAGCCTCGTTTGTAGTCATGGAATTGATCGTAATAATAAAATCAAAAAGCCTCGAAAAACAAACCGTGTTTCCAATTACTCTACCATTCTGCTTAAATGAAATAAAGAAATTTCTTATTTGCATCGTGCATTTAGGAAAGTGCACGTCCATGGGCTCAACACAGCGGATTTATTAATGTTTACCCATGCAGCAGCACAACGTTCTTTAGGGCAATGGGGTGAAACCGAATTCATTTAAAGTTTCGAGCTTCATGAGGCCGAAACTTACACACTACTGGCCTAAATATCATAATTATGCTGGTGTTTGTTTCGACACGTACATATGTTCAAATTCTCACGTACAGTAAGCCTGTGCATTTGCTGAGACGTGCATATGAGATGTTATTGAACAACAAATGTAATAACAACCCAAAAAAAACCACCAAGAAACAAACATCTTATAATTTCAAATTTTGGGAAAGTAATGAAAAAAAGATGTCGAATCATGTTCGGAATTTTCTATCGATTATAACTAATAAATATTATTATTAGATTGTCGACATATTGATGGAAGATTAAACTTTAGCACACTGTAACTTTATAAACAATACCAGAGAAAAATCTACTAAATACTGTAGTTTCTGCAGTTTGTGCGGTAGGATCGTTTTATAATTTTGTTTACCTAAAATAGTAAATGTGGTCACGTAATGGCTTACAGCCTAGTTGAAAACCGATTTTGAAATCCCTTGCATGACCACATGTTTCAGATAAAGCTCTGTTTGATTTGTAATCACTTAACGTCCTTTAGCCATGTGTTTGAGCAACACAACATGTCCATTAAGATAAAAAGAAACAAAAATAAATTAAGGTTCTACTAAATATGCACGTTTATATCCAGTCTTTGACAGTTTTGAAAGGTTCTTTCATTCAGAAAATGGGTCTACTGCAAATATAACGCAGTTGAAAATAAGCTAAAAAAAACCACCACTCGATATTTCCTGACAACCAATTACGGAATATAACGCATTGCAATGAAAGCGTAATAACAATAACAAATGTATTAGTTTCACAGACTTAAAGCTCAAATAATAAAGATGGTGAAAATAAGATAAATGCGACTGTTGAACCCGAGATAAAAAGATGAAAATAATAGAAGATAAAAAACAAGGAGAAGGAAACATCTGCGAGTGATATATGTTCATAAAGAGGGTAAAAAAATGCGTAACGGGACTAGAAAATAGGTGAAGAGTGTAAAAAAAATGAGAAAAAGGATGAATGAACATCTCCAGTAACTACAAGTGATGGATCAATTAGTACAATTTGCATTTACCAGCAAGACTATTATTAGAAACTAAGTTAAGTTCAAATTCCAGACAGGCATGCAGGATGAAAAAATTAATTAATTCAAATAATTAAGTCTTCAAACAGACATGTATAATGGACCTGAACTCGATGAGCACATTTTCTAATCAAGACTTTGCTTATTTTTGAAAGCAACAAATTCTAATTTGTAGTTTGGTAATGCGATAAATTATACTGTGGCAATTAATTGCTGTTTATTCCTGGAATGAAATAGTGGTGCATAAATGTAGAGTGTAATTTGTTTAGTTGGTGCGGGTTCTTTTGATGTCAACAACATAGTAGTCTCTTTTGATGTTCAAAATGTTAATCAGCTGGTAGTGCACTGCCTGATCACTACTCATCAACTCTACACATAGTGGTACTCACAGTACAAGCAGTGGCGGCTCGTGTATAAGCACCGGGGAACTGCAGCACCCCCAATTTCCACTTCATTTAAACGATAAAATGTAATACAATGAGCCCTTTTTTTTCTTTATTTCTTTAAACTTGTAATGTATATAACTAGTAGCCATCCCCCACTGGAGGACACCCAGTTTATCCAAAAATCTTTGTATGGAACTGTGCTCTTCACAGTTCCAGCGGCGTGGAGTTTGACTGTTGTGCGCAAGCTGCACACAAGGCTGCGATGGAGGGAGAGAGCACTGTGGCTCCCGCAGTGCCGACCGTTTAACTGATGCAGCACCCCCACTAAATTTAGCTACGAACTGCCACTGAGTACAAGTACCAGTATAAGTGTTTGCACTTATATGCGAATATATCTGATAAGCTGGAAACTGTCTGTACTTATACAAGTACAGCACATTGGAATGGATTTCTGGATTCTCCAAATCTCCAACTTTCTTGTTGCTTATGAGCTTTCTCAAGTTAAATTCGAAAACTTTGAACAACTTGAAAAAAAAAAAAAATGCTTGTATCTTATTCCAAAAATGTCATATGTCATTCGATATATAGTATATATAGTACTCGAAATGCGACTAATGCATTCCGTACACATGATACGAAGATTCAAATGCATGTTGATAAACTGAAACCATTTGCAAGAGCAGGTAAATGGGCATAGATTTCCTACTTAATCCCGTAAATGACTAAATGAAACCCTCTTGTCAGATAAATAAAGCTCAACCATAAAAGGGTTTAGCGACATTCATTATTTAAATCACGTATATATAACAACAGAAAGTAACACACACACAAAAAAATAAGAAACGCCTATAGGTTCATGTCTCACATTTTTAAGTGTGCTCGTGTGAAATGACTCAAAGAGAATTAATGCACTACTTTAATCTAATCTGATGAAAACTATCCAAGCGAATGAAAACAGCATCGATTGCATTAACTATCTAACGATTTTTTCTTGACAAAAAAAAATGTGTTTATCGAAGTAGAAAAGCATTAAGAACGTCATACATGTACTTAAAAATTGGGCTGACGAAAAAATGTCACATTTTCTTTATAAAAAATGCTTCTTTTGGAAAAAACTGTACACTTAAGTTGGCCAATGGCAGCCAGATAGGGTTGGTTGCTATGGTAACCATGCACTAAATATGCATGTTAGCAGGAAAGCAACATTTTTTAGATATTTATAACCTAAGTTTACCATTTGCATATTAGATTTCTGATTGCTAAAATGTTACATCAAGCAAGCAAATTAAAGTTATTCCACTACGTCCAAAGAAAATGACAAATCTCTTTTTAAAAAAAAAATCCAATTTCAAAGATATAATGGTTTCCTTTCTGTATGGAAACTAGAAGGAACTGCATTTGAATAGAAATGCCAGTTGTTGTCTAAATAAGACTTTAAATGTCCCAAGGCATATGTTAAGAGATGCAAAATGCTAGATCCCATGAGTCTGATGATACCGAAAATGTCATCATTAAAATTTAGAACACTTTTGAAATTTATTGGAGGTTAGTCCCAAGACGAAATATGCTCATAATTTTCCAAGTGTCTGACTTAATTACTGCTAATTCCGTAGCAATAAAACAAAGTTGACCAGCAATAGTATAAACTAAGCCAAGTCAGGCAACTGGAATAAAATTTAAATTAGCACATTTGCATCACCAGTAACTAGTACACACCCATTTTAATATCCCTCATGAAAATGCAACATACTAAATTGAATAAAAATACGTCCATCTCAGAAACTAGAAGACCAAAAATCAATAATAGATGCACAGATTTTTAGTATTCGGCTAGTAGAAAAGCACAACTTGTTTCAACAATTTCAAATTATTATAATAGTTTTGAGGATATGGTCTCGCATTTCATTTTTATATTTGTTCCTTTTTCATATTTACTTCCAAAATCCTCCCAAGATCCTATAATGGCACTTTCGTTTTACAGAAGACAACTGAATGTCACATGGCGTGTACTTTTGGTGAAAAATACCAAATCTTTCCTTGAAATTCCCAGTAGGCTTTTAAGAAATCCCTCCACTCCATTTACTAAAATACAAAGATTCGCGAATTGCATCTGACAACGTGACGTAACGATTTTATTCTCATCTGCAATATATGCACAGGCTACACTTACTTATTTTCGAGAATACAAATTTAGATTTATATGCTTTTAATTTAAACAAAAACTTGGCAAATACATTACATTAATGGTTCCAGATAGAAGATAAAATATGATCAGTTAATTTTGGATTGACATAGAAAACAAATGGGTCTTATTTAGTTTGACGTCAAGGGCAATTAACCAATAGACAGATTGGGTTACCAGCCAACGCCTTAACGTTAACCTTAACGTTAGAGGTTGGAAGGGAAGAACAACGCATGCGCACTCATGCTCTTCCGTTAGTAAATTGGGTAGTTCATTCCGTGGCTCCTCCCTTCCCGCCTATAACGTTAAGGTTAACGTTACGGAGTTGGCTAGCTCAATCTCTCTATCAACATGCGCTTTTTTAAATGTTATATATTTACATGTAGTGATATCTTAAAATAAATGACATTTAAAATTCCTTACACATACTTTCTAAAATATTCAGTTTCCAACATTTTGGTGACCATCAAAGCCTATCACAAATTATCAAGATTCCGTTGTAAATAAGGCTGAAGAAGTAATTAAATGATTCCTTAAGAATATCTTTGAATATTTGCCATGTTTTTTATGACATACGAGACAAGGTTTTTCTGGCCTGGTTTCGGTTTTCTGGCGCGTAGTTTCACGTTATTGATTTTCCCCATTTTGAATATTTATGAGCAAGTTTTGAATTAAACGAGTATGTTTCCCTTCACCTGTTAACATGTCGTCTTTTTCCCTTTTACTTTTGCATAAATAGAAATGGTAAAATGTACGACTCTCCGAAGAGGTATACCCGCTAAATTAAATTTATTGGATTTCATATGTGTTACACTTGTATCCGTGTACACGATCATCCGAGCATGGCATTTCCGTGTCGCCATTAACAATGGAAGACAATAACTCTCGATGTGTAATACATTTGAGAAAAAAAAAATTACGCAAAAATATATAAGAATTTCTTTGATACCTGTACGTAAATGTTTGCAACTATGCATGCGTGCACTTGTACATGCATCGGTAACTCTGAAGGTTGGCAAAGCGTTGCTTTCCTGTGACACCAGAGACAATGTTGTCAAAAATAAACATTCAAACCAAATGTAGCGGAATTTTGCATATGGAAATGTTCATATCCCAATCCATCAATTGGGAATGAACGATTTAGAAAATAGCAAAACAAGCCATAACTTCAAGGGTGGAAAAATTATACAGAGCTATATTATGTCTCATATATGGGTAAAAACATGTATGCCCATATATGGCGTTTTATATCGATGTATGTATAGGAAAGAAACGTGGAATATTAACATAGCACATACTGTATATTGTAATATAAAAATTATACAGGGTCATATATGGACATGCATTCGCATATATGACTGCACAGTGCAATGAATGATTTTAAAAAAATGTATTTACAGTATATACTGTACGATAATGTGTTTGTTCTAGAAAAAGCCCTTTCAACGCAATGTGATTGACATGTTTATAAATTCATACATTAGAATGTCAAACACGTATTCGCAAATGTTCATGATTCACACGCACAATGTTCACATCGATTCATCTATGTTTTCCAAGTTATTTTTGCTCCTGCCAAAGCGCATTAATGTCCCAGATCTTTTAAAACAAATTGATTAAATTAGTTTGGAAGATGTCTCAAAGATTCCCCTCATTGATGATGTCATTTTTAGATCTTTTTGGCATTGCTGAAATACCAGAAACGGATCGAACCACATTTCGAAGGTAGCCAGGTTTTTACATTTTGGCAGATTTTTCTGTTTTACAAATGGTTTTCTATTTCCTGATCCAAAGCTTAATACGATTTTTGTAAAACCGAGCTTTGGAGCAAACGAAGATGGAATGCATCTAACCTGACATATCTATTAAACTGGTCCAGCAGCAGGATCAATTTCGTACAGGGTGTAGCAAAAGGAAATTGCATTGAGGATGAAGTATGTATTTCTGAGGCCCTAAACCTGCTATTTCTGAACCAAGAAAAAGTCCAAGGGAATAGAAGCACTGCTAGCTTCACTTAAATTTTCTGAATGGTAAACGCGATCAGAAGAAATGTCCACAAACTGCAAATAATTGCAAATAGCACAAAACTGTTGACTTAAGATATCGACACAAATCTTGAAACTGTCTTCAAAGTATTGATTTATTCCCAATTGTATGTCTCAAGAGGTCACATACCCAACTTACATCTAAGCAACACATCCATAGACTTTAATTTGAATGTAATGTCAGAGGCGAACATGGGGGCAGTACAGTTGATTACATTTTATCCAACACAACCAATGTTTAAGTTAGAATTATCAGATTTACATAACACACACCATGGAATCAAATCAAATATGGGTTTAGAACATACAATTTGGAAGGGGGAATTCTTATAGATTTCCGTTCTTATACCAATACAAGAATTATACTGGTAGTCAAGCCACTATTGTAAAACATCACTCTTTAAGATAGAACATGTGTTTATTCACCATGCTTAAAAGTCCACAGCTGTTCTTAGAAAACATTGGCTTTTTGATTGCCTCAATGTTTATTATGGTCATAAAATACAGTGATTTAAAAAGGACAATATGAAAACATTAGTAATTTAATTCCTACAATAATGAATTCACGTCCCTTACAGCTGTTGTTTTGATAATCATAACAATAACATTGATAATTTCCGTGTTGGGTTACTTGAATAAGTTTAGTATTTTCATCGATCATTTAACACAATTTCTAATTTAAAAAAAATCATATACGGATTTATTTTTCTAGTTAAAGTTAACAGATATAAACAGCAAAAAACATTTTCAGAGAAGCCAAATGTTAGCTGTGGAAATCTTAAAAAAAAATACAATCAATTGCCTGAGAGATCAGCTGCGATGACTTTCTACTGGAGTAAATGTCATATTGTTACAGGCTGTCTACAGTTACAGAAATCAAGACCACTGAAATAAAATTTTCACTGGCACAATTGCTATTTTGGGAATCTCAGCTGTGCCTTTTAGACGATGAATATACAGTGAATATTAACTGTAAAAGTCATCGCATAAAATATAAATGTACAGTACAGTTGTTTGCAAATTATTAGATCAATACCGTTTCAACAACTAACCAAAGATAACACCTGCATGAAGATATGCGTCATTATTTCGTAGTTTAATTATTCATTTATAATAACCACTTATCAGTTTGTATATGTTGTATAACATACATTTTAATCAGTATGTACAGTGCTGTTTAAATTGTGCCACATTAACATTATTTTGGTGAAACCTGACTTGTATAGAAATGAATTTTGGGAAGTTGTATACTACTAAATATTACTTATAAATGGCTCTGCAAATTAGGAAAATAGTTTTGTCCTATTTTCAAGATGCTGTATTTTAATTATCAGTATCATTGGCATTGGCTTTAAAATGTATGCAACACTGAAAAAATAAATTTTAAGGTAGATTGTATCAAGATCAAGCATTAAAAATTCAATATTTTCACTAAATCCATTTTATCCACCTCGACTTCAATGCCCACAGCATCAACACTCCACCAAAAACAAAATGTATACAACACTGAAAATATAAATTTTAAGGTAGATAAAGTTGTATCAAGGCCAAGCATTAAAAATTCAATATTTTGGCTAAATCCATTTTATGCCCTCGACTTCAATGCCCACAGCATCAACACTCCACCAAAAACGCGACAAACTAATTAAGGAAGCAAGACATTTCCTCAAATTAATTTGTCGAATACCTAATTTGCTAATGAGTGAGGTTAAAGCACGTGGACTGCCTGTTTGATCCTCTTCACCGAATAAGCATTTCTACAGCGCAAAACTTCAAAAGGCAGATTAATATAAGGGCCGTGCTGCATCATTAAGCGCACGCGCGTATGATTTGCATGAAATTATGCAAGCTGAACGGGTTTTTTAATGCGTTAATTCTATTATTTGCTCACGAGTGGCAATATGTTGAATATGGTTAGTTCTTGAATCTTTCCTGCGGAAACAAAGCATGGATCGTAAGGCAACTTTTGCATCTGTAATTGCATCCTCCCTCATTCGCATGAGTGCCGAAAAGGAGAACGACAGACGTAAAGCCCATTTCACATGACCTTTAAAACAGAACGTTAGGCGAAGATTTATTGCACAAATCCATCAGTAGAAAGAAGCGTTGGATACCTTTATGACTTGAGCTGCTTATGGAACATAAAGTAGATGGTCTCAATATAAAACCTTGTTAGAAACATGGTGGCCAGATAACAATGTGGTTATCATTACCTCACAGTAATTAACTGCGCCCTTCATGCAAACATGGGCACTTGTTGTGTTATATATATTTTTCCTAATGTGTTCATTGAGCATAGCTTTATTTTTGTTGTGAACTCTATTGTAATTAATCAACTTTGTCCATTATAATAAATCTCACTGATAGTAATACTATTATTACTAACAACTACTTGAAGCCATGGAAAGATGAGGTTAGTGTAGGAGTGTAGGGCGCTAAAGTCTTTGGGGCACATCCAAACTTAATACAATTTTGCAAGTTTTTAAAATATATCTAATTTAAATAAGTTAGAAATTAATCATAATTAATGCTATTATTATAATGATAAATATTTCAACAAATATTGATAAAGATTTTTACCAAGAAGATTAATGAATTTACAGGAAGACATTGAAAAAAGGGCCGGAAAATTGGCCTTTGACGTCATTGGAATGATTTTTGGACCAGCTGTGTAGGTTTGTTTGATTGGTTTTCAGAATCAATCGTAGTTTTACAATTGTTCCATGTTCTGCATTTTAATTCCAACTAATCTGATGAAATCCGACAGCTGCGTCGCTGCATGCATCGATGAGTCAAATTACGAGTTAGTTGTCATTGCAATAATTACCCCCAATATTTGACAATATATGCGAGATTCATGTTTGCCGCTGTTCGGCATGATACCGTACCAGTCGATGATTACAAGAGTGAAAGCTATTGGTACGTCAGAATGATAAACATCAAATTCTCCAACAAACTCTGTCACGAGTTAATTCCACAAACGGTCACCCCCCTTATTGCATTTAGCGTAATTGAATCATGCTAATTGATATCGACGCAATCAACGACTGGCCATTGACAATCCCCCTGGCAATTCTCCTCATCATTTTGCTAGCGTGTGTAAAACATCATTTTGCTGGTTTCCTATCACGCTAAATTTCAACCCTACGATCCGTGAATATTATTGAATAGATTTCCACGAAATCGAATGGCTTTCTGAAAATACCACCAATTTTAACCAATCGGTTCAACAATTTGACCTCAGAATGTTTTTTCTCATGAATAACGGTTTGTTTGAAATTCAGAACCAAGATGGCCGTCATGACGAATACATGGACGTCTGCTCCAAAACTAAAATTGACTTTCAAAAAAAATTACTTTCACACAAACCCGGGTGTGATGTTCTTAAACATGGGTTTCGAACCCATGCCTGCAATATTACAAGACAAGATAATGTAACCACTAAGGCAAACAAGTCTGTATCAATATATGCTAATTTAATTTAATTTAACAGTATGGTGTATCCGGTCGTGCTCTATTGATTTTGCACTAGTTTGGAGTACAGTACTTAAACTGTTATCTGTAGTGATTTAATAACCTAAAGTGCTCTCTGATCAAGGGAACTTGAAATAAAGCACAAGTTTCATTCAGATAGGTGTGTTGTGAGCACACACACTACAGGTAACACTTCATGTGTTTTCCATGTGAACCTTTGACTTCAGCTGCAGTGTTTGAAAGCATCTTCTCGCTCACAACAAAAAAAATCTTTCAAATGTTTTGCCTTTCAATAAGCGTCATTTGGTAAACCGTTCCAACATTGTGCCTGGTTAAATTCAACGTCTCGGTTATTTCCACCAACGATATTGGAAATAATTGGCCATGAATAATGAATAAAGTGGGTCGAAGCGTGGCATCAATTCCAACGAACTTCTATTCTGTATGTGCATTCGTTCCAATGCTTTTCGGTAAAGTGATCAGCTTGGATATGGGGACCCAATTTTCCAATGCTATCATGCTGACATCCGGAATCTCCAGCAATGGGGCGAGACGAGAATGCATAATGGAGATTTGGCCAACAAAAAAAAGCCCTTAAAAATTCATAATGAAAATAAACGAGCAGACATGAACGTTTTTCGAAACGAAGCTGATGAAAAAGCGTGTGATTGAAGCAAACCATTTTTTTTTTTATAAAAAAAAACAACTTATTTTTTATTCTATTGTCGAAATCCAGTACATTTTTTACGACACAATCCATTTTCAGCATCATGTCCACGAGCAGCGAATCGTCGCTTAATAGGCGGAAATGTAAATAAAAACTAGCGTCATAGAAGTTGGGTCTATTTCGTTTCATTCCTCCAAGTGCCCATTTCTTTTCCACGTTAGCAGTGCAGAACTTAGTATTACTGCATTTTTCGATATTGGCTCATATCTTGATGAAGATAAAATTTCCATCATGGTATACTTTTAACTCGGTCTCCATTTTCAGTTTGATATTTATGATCTATTCTTTTCCTGTAGTCCTTTAAGTATTAATCCTGCATTATGTAGAGGTCATTTTCAGTGTTCACAGAAAAAGCAAAGTTTTGAAAAACTCGAGTTATTGCGTACTTCTAGAAAAATGCACGTGTTGTTGTCTGTGATGTCAAACTTGTCAAAAATTGTCGTGTTGAACCGATACCGCTATATATTGCATATATCCCATGACATGTCAAATTCATTGACTAGTTTCAAAAATGGCCTTCACCAAGCACAATAAACACATTGGGAAATACATTGTGATGATCTGAACGTATGTTACAACAACATATGTGCATTGTGCATAACCTTCACGTAATGCTGTGACTAAGATTTTTCATAAAGATAACTGGTGATAAAACCAACTGGATAAAACTGGTAAATGAGAAGTTGGATGAGCGTTTATACTTATATACGATCATATTAATTACAAATATCTTATGTTTACTAAGCATTAATCGTATTTTATGGCATATTAAATTTCACTAAAAGAACTTCTTTTTTTTTTAATGACGAACTTAGTAAGGAAATTGGATCATTCGTTGCACAAAATGTACTTGATATTCTTATCGTAATTGCTAACATCATAAATGTGCTATAAGATAAAATCAAGTGGGGAAGAAAACGTAAACTATACTAAAAATAATGAGCAATTTATATGCAAAGGAATAAAAAAAAATGAATTATATTGATAAAATGCAGAATTTAATAATAATTATAGTAGTACAACTTTTACTACTCCTACTCGTATAAAATAATAAAAACACACATCCAAAGGAGATAAAATCACAAGCTTTCACAATACATACTAGTGAAGGCTTTATTCAAAATTTTAAAAGGTTATTTTTCTTAAAAAACAATCCTGATAAGATGAATAAATTATTTGTGATAAACAATCTCAATCTTTGAAAATAAATTATTGTTCCAGAAAATTAATCTTATCTTCGTTTACTAACGTACGAATTTTACAATAAAGTATTAAACTTATTTACAAGCATAAATACTTGCAAATGTAGCAAACAAACTATTTATAATTAATATGATCACTAGCAAATGATAAATCTTGACTGAATTGTGGAATAATAAAACAAACGTCAACATCTAATCAGTAGCTAATAAGCTTAAGAAACGTGTTATCAAAATTCCTCCCAGGTAGTTGTCCACCTATCCAAGTGGTATTCACACCATTTAGTATACACAGTAGCACGTCACCACATGGAACATGTTCCCATCCGGATTACGAGAAATTCCACAATACTGAGCTTTTGAATGTCAACACATGCCCCATATACAGTACTACCAGAAATCCTTTTCTTGAAAACTTGGAAGTAGTTTGTTCTTGCGTGCAGAAAGGATTCCACCCAGAAAATCAGAAAGTGTCTCTATTAGTAGCCGGGCATCAAAAACAGGAAAAGACTTGAATGGTGCACATTCAATTTCTCTGAATGAATCACCGACGTTGGTATAAGAAGCTATCATCGAGTTTATCATTCGTGCAGCACAGTTGGAACGCATGCTCCGCACATCGCAGTCTCCTGATTGGTCTACGCCACGTGTGGACCAGTTGCACGGCGAACAGTTCGGCCTCGCCGCACTCGTGCGGATGAAGACTCAGCGGCTGCAGCGCGCGATCGTACTCCCGATCCCGAAGCCACTGTAGCGGCCAGTGGCTGTTGGCAGCCCCTCGCCCATTGGCCTGGATAACGTGTCCAGCGCCCTTCATCTTTTTAGGAATTACTTTTGGTGAACGCTACCAGAGACGCCAGAGAGGATAAACAGGTGCGAAAGCAGTTGAACCAACTTTTTCAGTGCGTTTGACCGGTATGAGCAACTCTGGAACGACTGTGGCCACGTGGTGACTTTCCATCATACTTGTCAGGTAAGGCCGCTTTTGAATTTTAAAGTTGCTGAGGAAGTTTTATGTATGTAGCGAGCTCCTAACAAATGTTTGCCAAACAAGCAGGGTATTTAGTGAATGATCTGGAAGAATGGTATGGGAAGGGGATTTTCCCTGACCTGCTTTAGGATTTTTCTGACCTACAAATAACTTTCCACATGGGAGATTTCCGGATGAAAAGATTTGATTCGCAGAGATTTTCAACTGCATTTTGTTTGAAGAAAGTTTATACCATGTCAATATCTGCGAACGAATTTGTTAATATTACAAGATTTCCCCTGACTGCCTTTGACGAAAGAAAAACAAGTTTAAAGATTTTTGCATTTTATCAGAAAAAATAAGATTGGAAACCATCAGAAACCTTGTTTGATGAGATTTTGGAAGGAATTGTCATTGTAGATAATTTTGCATTTTATCAGAAAATTGAAGTTTGTACACTATCAGAAACATTGTTTGATGAGATTTTGGAAGAAAGAATTGCCATTGTAGAGATTTTAAGATTTTATCAGAAAAAGAAAGTTTGGTCACTATTAGAGACCTCGTTAGATGACATTTTGGAAGAAGGATTGTTATTGTAGAGATAAGGATTTGAGAAAGTTTCAGAATTTTTAATGTTTTCCAAAAAGAAAGAAAAGCTCAGACTCTTTAAGAACTTTTAGATTAAACTTTTAAAATGAATTTGTCAAGAGTGCATTACAGAAAAACGTCTTTCACAGAGATTTCGGATGAAATGTGATGAATGTGAAAGGAAGAATTTGGAGTTATTCCAAGAATTCATGCATAAATCGTGATGCGTTTTTAAAGCGACATGAGTGATATATGCATTAGCTCCCATTACCTTTATCATTCCTATAAGAACGTTACAGTTTTTCCAATGAAACAACAGACCCTCGTAGCGCATTAAGTTCATCAACAATGTTTGTTTCTAAAACTAGTATAATGAACATTGATGGCGTATGCCATCCAATTTGTTTTTATCGCATGTTCCATGACTTTTCCAGGAAATTACTCATTTTTCATTTGCCAGCTTTTCCTAGAATGCTTTTGACTTAAATTTTCATGATGCTTTTTACAAGGTATTTGCATAGTAGTATACTCTGCGTAATAGCACTTTACGTCAAGCGATCTATAAATTTTAATGTTGCAACTTTCACAAAGTTGTAATTTTCCATTTGATAGATATGCCGAATTTGCCTTTTATGTATGCTGTTTCTGTTGTTGCATTAGGCCTAGATCCTGAGGCGGTAATTTTCCAGAGCATTTATTCCAAAAATGAAAAGTTATAAATAATAAACAAAAAATCAACACAAAAAGAGGGGTCGTCATGGCAACAACAGAAGATCAGTTCACTGATCTTTGAAACTTTGCTGTGGGCTGACATTTGTAATTTGGAAAATTCGCAAATCATTTTTCATAAAACGTGAATTTACACAAGATGAAGTATGACCTCTTCATAACGAATACAACCAAAACATATCGAATTATAATAATTATTGAATCAGTTATTGTTCAAAAGATCCCTTCAGAACTTTTCAAAATTTCCTTAGATATAAATACATAGAAGTCCTAAAATCCTAAACTGTACCTAAAATCCTACAAAGGATGTTTGAAAAGTTAATGGCCTCTCACAGAAACAAACAAATGGAAAAATAGACACGAACTTTTCAAACATTCACATATTAAAGTTTTTAATTTTATTAAAACTTGCCAAAAAAAAGTCCAAGTATAACCATAGGTTAAAATGCAATAAATAGCATATCACCATATTATTCCTAGTATGAAAACAATAATTATTTGGGGAACAATTAGCCATATTCCGTTTCCGCACCCCCTGGTGGCGTATGGACTTTAACCATGACATTTTTCACAGTCATGATTAGCACAGTAATGCTAAATGTCCCATTTGTTTTGGTGAAATGGCAAAGGTCTTATTTACACACACCCGGCTCGGTCCCGTTCGTTTTACATTTATTACTGAACGGATACGTGTACATGGAAATTAAATGCTTGGACATTTTTAACATTAAAATTTGTGGATACTTTTAAATTTGACATCCACATTTTATCGTTGTGTCGTACTGTAACAGAGACATTTTCTTCAAACTTTCTGCAGAGGTTGAATAAATGTATGGTCGTGAAGTTGTCATGTGGATGGTAACGCAAAACCGAATGGAATTTTATTCATCTTTTGAAACCAGATAATTTCCTTCGCTAGGATAAACTCTAATCTTTGTCATTAAAATCCATAGTCACGAGGCAATGTTCTCAATTTCCCATACCAATAGCAAGTCTGGTATCGTACTGTTGACCTGCATGAAGGCGATTGGGGACCTAAAATTAGTTTTTCTTTATTGAAAATATCGAATGACACTCTATAATATAATTCCA
This sequence comes from Ophyiulus pilosus, assembly GCA_033995625.1. NCBI lineage: Eukaryota > Metazoa > Arthropoda > Diplopoda > Julida > Julidae > Ophyiulus > Ophyiulus pilosus. The sequence continues at coordinate 143,863 of JAUJYV010000041.1, read as the reverse complement.
TTTGGTGTACTGTGTGGGCTTAGACGTCTCTTTTAGGAATTAAGAAAATTCCGCTTCGAAGCGGATTCTGTCTGTGGGAGTTAAACTTAGAGCGACAGTTGAAGCACAGAATGACAGGTATACTTTTTCTAGTCATGTGACATCCATGTACTAAACTCGGTTTAATTGAATTGATGGTACTAATTACACATTTGGAAATGTGATGCCATGAATGAATACTTATCATTTGCAACAATTAAAGACTACCAAATAAATGTAATTCAGTGCAAACAGTTCAAGGTCTGTTGCACTCCTGATACTGTCTAGTTCCAATCATCAGAACAGGTGGTGGATAAGATGGGGCACTGGTTACAGACTATGCTGATTGAATAGCTAAACTTAGGCAATCATTTAAATTGGGCACTGGTTACAGACTATGCTGATTGAATAAAAGAAGTCAGTATACAAGAGACAAATCTGACCTAGCTATCATCATTTAAATTGTTATATTTTTAGAAAACTTGAATAAGCCAAATGATGTTCAATAAGCACACCCGCACAAGACATGAACACGCTGAAAACACAAGCTCAGCAACATAACGATAGTTTGCCAATTTCAAATGAATGTTGATGTTGACCCTGATACAATTGTCCTCCATGTTTCGACACAAAATCAGTATCAACTTCCGGAGAGTTGAAAAATGTAAACCTCCCAATAATGAGGCCTCATACGGGCACGATCCCAATAATGAGATAAAAACAACATTTCTATAATGCAATCAGATGCGAAAAAAATGTAGCAATGTCCTGTGGGATATCAACAGCATTTTGAACACAATACTGCAAAATCTGGACCCAGTAGATTGCGTAGTAGTTATCAGAAACATGCTCTTAATCATCACATGTCATAACAAGAATAATTCGTGTTATTAAACTATACTTTCCTGATGAATTATAATTGTCAAGTCCACCCAAACCTATCCAAGACCTGTTCATATCATTTATTCATACATTTAAATATAGATTATCTTATAAAGCTAATATTTAAGTACTACTGGAACATCACCGTGAGTTTTATTATTTTTATTTACAACTAGTTCTTTGCAATGAAATTTAAAGAATTTTAATAAAAACTGAAAAAAAGTCATTGAGACTTAGGAGACCATATCCGTTAACATTTGCTCTTCCAAGAGCGCAATGCATGATTAAACTGATGAGTTTTCAGTTCTACTTAAACGAATGTTTTGAATGTATAATATCGTGTTTGAACTACTCGCAGTCATGCTCGATGTCATGTCAAGCGATTATTTTCGGATCGAATCTTGATTAGGAAGTTTGTTAAGCCCTACATTTATATTGATTACCGTATCGCGACTGCAGATGCTCTAAAATGAGTCTGGAAAAGATCTAGAGTAGTAAAGTACTCGAAACCTCGTGGCACTCTAAAAAAAAAACGCAAATTGATTGGTGGATTTAATGTTTTTTCAAGGGGCAATTATTTGCCTCATAAAATTTAAGCAGGCTCATTGCAACCGACTTATTTTATCAGATTTCAGGGTTTCACTGTTTTATATTATCAATGAAACAGCGTTCTCAGATAATTAAACGCTGGTCTAATCACTTTAATTAATCGAGCTTAGAACTGTATATAGTACGCCTAATTGGATTTCTGTCGCAACTTTCTTTGCCAATTTAATCTAGTAAAATACATTTGACGATTATGGGACAGCAACACTAATGAAAACACCATTCGAAGAAATACTGCCAGAAGGGGTTCTACCAGAGTGCCTAAATCTTAACCGTCAAAGGGTGTAAAAACCAAAAATAAACCCAGAACTAATAAATGGACTATTTTGAGCTTCAGTTTAGTTTAAGCTATGGGGAAGAGATAAGTAGGCGAAATATGGGGATGGCAAAGTGAAAAAGGCACCTTTTTTTCAAAGGCAAAACTTGGAAAACTTGCAAGGTAAAAGAGCATAACATGTAGAAACTATAGCTCTTAGCTTCGTTTCTAAATAAAACCATTTCCAAAATATTCAGAAAATTTCATTCCATAAAAGCAAGGTGTTGGTCTCCACAAATTGGATTCGAGTAACCACAGCATCATTGCAGCAACACAAGCATAGGATAGATTCTATGATCATGTTCTCCAGTCTTAAGTCAAGAAAATCCCAGCCTCGAGCGAGCATGTCAATCAGCATAAGAAGCATTCACACATGGAAAATCCCATCCAAAAAAAAAAAACAACACAAAAAACTGTTTCCTGCTTTTGTGGCTAAATATTTTTCCTATTTAATCTGTGTGCAGATGAGACTTAAGAATTTAACAAGAGCAAAGCAGTAAGTCTAATTAACATAAAGGGGGACGGAAATGCTACTTCTGGAGTTAAGCCAAATACCATGTATGATATTTCTTCAAGTTTATAGTACTATACATAAATAGAATTAAAGTTTTGAAAAGTTTGCTCTTTGAATCGGAAGTTAGTTGTCATCCAGGCAAGAAAACTCAGTTTGTTACAAAGAGCAAATGGATTAATGCCACTAAAAGTACATAGTACCAATTAAGCTAATTGACCTCAAAAATTTCCTCGTCTTTGCCCTTCAACACTACACAAATAATAACAATCACAATGACATAATAATCAATAAAACCCTGGGAGATTAGCAAATAGACTTAATCAGGATTCAAATTTTCTTTTATAGTTAAATAAGCTACTAAAAATGTATAATGGTTTGATTGCTTTAAATGAGACTTGCAAAATAAATTCTAAGAGTTATTGCTTATAAATTTCCGGAAATTATTTAATGCATTTCATAGATATTAAAGGAAATTAGCAAGATAATAATAATAAAATGGTGCATAAAAACCTGTTAAGAATTTCTAAAAAAAAACACTTCTTGATGGTGAAGGGAGTCCTTGACAATGTTGCCATTTCCACCAAGAATTCAACAATAAAAAAAGTCCAGATCGATGCATCAAATAGCCAATCGCATTTTTATAGAATTTTAAAGGCAATTCTGTTTCCAACCAACATAGCGACATAAACGTGGTTTTCGATCGATGAAGTTGTATTGAAATGTTAACTAATTATTTTGAACGTTTTGTATGACATTTTATAAGTCTATTTAATAAGCTTCCCGTTGTTTGGCAGAAAGCTTGCAAGGGTTTCAATTGGGGAAAAAAGCATGATATAACCTTTTTAACCTTGTCGCATTTAAAAACTAGGCAACGCCGTTTTCATAGTAACCTAAGACTGAAATAGCATCCACTTACAAAACTAGCAATTAATAGCGTTTAATATAAAATCCGTTCGAAATACTGAAAAAGATTGTTTCAAATGTATTATTACTTCAAAGCATATCTATATCTTATTCCAATCTACATGTACTTGTTACTAACAATTTACATTGGTATGATAACTTCTAATGATTTAATGAGACTCCTGTAGAATAACACTCAAGTTAATTTCTGGAAATAATTTAAATCTTTCATTTAATAGATATCAACTGATGTTAGTAGGATAATAATCTTAATATCCCTCTACATAGTGCAGTATGTCCAATTAGCAGTGTTAATTTATTAAATGTACATGTATACTATGTTTCCAAACGTTTTCCATTTAAAATGATGTCATGATCATGATCAAACATCAGATGAAACATTTTACAACATTGTAATTTGAACAAACAGACTTAGAACAGGATACCATCCAGAATCTTGTTATACCACCTATCATTCCAACGTGCAATGTCAATTGTTATCGGGTGATAAAGAGTTAAGTGCGGTCATCCCCTTTGACCCCATTTTGGCGGCCTATTACCACCGTGTCGCAACGGCGCCTTAGCACAACGAAGATGGCTGACAAGATATTACTTAATTGCTTCTTTTACAGCCGTTCTCTGCATAAATAATCCCCAGTTTATAGCTTCCCATACCGATGTGCACACGTAGCATTAGATTAGAGAGCACCCTTAAATTCGTGATAATCACATAAGTTAGCCTCCTGCATGTCCATGCCCAAAGACTTCTGTTCCATACCAAAGGGTTAACACTGTATTATGCGAGAATGTGAAATTTTATCACATAGGGAAAAGGTTACGGAACCAATTAAGAGCTGATTAAGGGTAATAACATCTTTTCCAAGAGAAGGGTGGGTTGGAAAAGGGCAAAAGTTGCTGTTCGGAGCAAGTATAACTTGTAGAAAACGCATTGTCTCTACCGTTTCGAAACCCTCGACAGAATTAGCAACGTGCTGTTGTTATGCCAACATGAAAATACCAAAAGGTGCATGGCAGAAGAGATGAAAGAACAGCAGCCTCAAGTGGATGTTGGATTTTGCATCATTAGCCGGTAACAGGGACACCTGCAAACAGGTTGGAGGAAGAAAAACATCTTGCTAATTTCCAATACGGAAGGCACAGTGAATTTTTAATGAGCACTTTTTGCTGGCGTGCACGAAAACTGATAAAAATACTTAGTGGGATTCCATATAACCGCACAGCCACCGCAATCTGGATATTCTATCGTGGTATCTGGGTGAGGAGCTTTATCAATCCGTAATATTGGAAATATTTCGCGTGAGATAACCAGAGGACTTGAAAAGAGGCATGCCCAATCACCCCTTTTCAAAGCAAACTTGTAATCAAACTCTAATATAATGAGGCCAATTTGACTGTAAACCATTATTCATGCACATGGCAAACAAACAAAAAATGTGTAGTCATATTTAAAATATATGCATGAATGTAGGAGTGTCCAGTAGCCTTGAAAATTGGAAAACTGGAATTTTTATCACTTCCTAAAAGTCTGGAATTACGTGTTACACAAATTTATGCCCACGTTGGGAAGTATATGGTATAAAATGAAGCAAAACTAATTTATTATTACTAATTTAAACTAATTTACTCTTTTGAAAATGTGTGTGGGAATTTAAAGTTGATGGAGGTCCTTAAAAATGTAAACTTGTAATCCTTGAAATATGCTTGGATTTTTATCATCCGATTTACTGGACAGCTGTAAATGTTTGTGGGTGTCCATTGGACCAATGGAGATGGTCATAGAAAATTTGTTATGCCGGTTGTTATCTTTTGGATGTTCTGATGTTCTCGAAGGAACTGTTTAACTTCATAATAAGAAGGGTCGTTGCTTCCTTGGTTAGCAGCAGATCCATCCCTGTTGGCCAGTCATTGCTTACATCAATTCTCATCAAGTTGCCATCTTTTGGATGTTCTTGAAGGAACTGTTTGCTTTGACACTAAATTAGCCACAATTTAAGCTGGTATAGTAATTCCATATCTGCAAATACATTCCCCTTCTCCGCTACATTATGGCCGTAGCATCCTCATCCTGCGAATAAGGCATCGTAATCTTAAACTTATGACCGTAAAGTTGTACTTAAACTACCCGTGACATTGGATTTCATCACTCCACTGCTATTACGCCACAGCATTTGGCCATAAGAGCAACAGTTAGCTATAAAAGCAGATTGCTCGGATGACCAATTTTATGGTATAACTTATGATTGGATTTGTGATTACATCCGGTTTTTACGGGATAAAACCCCCCAAAACGCCCAAGATACGGTGGCAAACAACATTAATTCATCGACATCGGGGGTTGCCTTAGTTTTACTTCCAGTATTTGTATATTTTCACGTGGTTTTTATTGCAGAAGTACAATATGTACAACGGCATGAAGCAATGGATCCTAATTTCCCCAAACAGCGCTCTTTGGTTAATCTAATAAAAGCAAGCTCACAAGTTTTGGAAATTACGAGAATGATTCATGAAAGTTTTAGCTGGCACCATGTTTGAAAAAACCGTGCTAGTCACCTGAAAACTAGTTTTCAACGCTGTGTCCTGCATATGTGACACAAATCTGTACCTTTATCCCATAAGCGCCAGAGTTGATTGGCAAGAAGAAAAAAAAAAAAACCCAGATGCTGTGATGAAATTCTTGTACGGAAATCATTTTCTGAAAATCCATTTTGGAAAGCCGAACACGTTTCTGGAGGACAGCTGACGCTGATATCGACGAAACATTGGATGGAGTGGAGGAACTGGTGACACCTTCTCTTCATTGCCAAAGCACGTGATGCCGGCAGCTAGGACCCATGCTCAAAAATCGATGCAGTAATATTCAGTTTTTTGGGTTTAGAATTGCCTCGTTTAACGTTTCGGATCTTACCGAATCGTCAAAGCCTTTGATTTGAAAGAGAAACAGATGTTACCAGATTATGCCAATAAAGCACGAACACCAATCCAGATCCATGGAACTCGGTTAACGAAACCAGATGTAAAACCGTAGAGAATCAGTCAATCCCCACATATATGAAAACAAGCTTCAATACTACCAATACACCCAATAAAACCATATTCATTGACTGCAACATAAATGCCGCTCCTTGTAAGTGCAAAGAAATGGTCCAATTCCAATGGTTGTTACAAAATATCGATGGTAATGAAATCTCATGGAGCCTCAAAAACTCTGCAGCCACTAACTATTAAGCAGTCCCCAAAGTTTTTCACATAAAAATGTGTTTTACCCATTTCAGAAAGCATACCTAGCATCACAAAGTATCGCACAACACGTTCCTAAATCTCCAAGTGCCCAAAGCAGACAATGATTAATTGCCCAGCAGCATAACCCCTCAGCCATGGGCATCCGGCAATTAAAATCCGCTATCAAAAACCACAGAGTGGAACGCGTTGCCGCGGTCTTTAATTAATCCCCAGCAATTGCAATATTGATTTACTGACGTCATCGGTGGCCATTAATTAGGCAAAAACCCGACTTAATCAGGACTCCGGCAGCCCGGGTGCTGGAGTGTGGTGCATTGATGGGAAATTACCCCCGGTCGTATTGAATTAGTTGGGGAGTTGTAAACCTGCTGCTATCACTGCTTTATTCTGTCGTCCATTGATTGAGAACACGCACAAACAGAAGATCAATAGGGCAGAGAGGATGCAACATGTAGTTTCGCACCAGTTTCCCACATCAGGGCCGTTGTTGCTCATGGTGTAAGTGGTTAATCGTGTCGCGTGTCCAATGCAAACCTTTATAGCTCCATTAGAACCCCATTAAATCATAAAAAAGTGGATGATGCTTGCAAAGCAATACGTTGACCAAACAAGATTACGTGGTGTTCAAGCAGATTAGTGTTTTTTATCCAAAACCTGTCTAACAGCTTGACCACTAAAATCCATTCTGAATGTCTGACCATAAATTACGAATGCTGAACATCAGTGAAGAGATATTATGTTGCATGTGCTATTTTTTTGTTCAAAGTTTCACTAATACTCCACATATTTAGTATGCTGTAATAATCATTAATAACGTCTGCAATCTACCAAAATAAGTAGTTTTAAAATCCAAAGGGTCAAAGGCCACCTGTAATGAAACCCCCCCGTGACAGTGATTTTAAGGACTTTTTCGATCAGTTTTTAGGTTTTTAAGCTTCTATCAACAGATGAAACTAACGGTTGATTAAGACTATAACCATATATTTAATCCTCCAAAAATTTACAGTTTAGAGCCTGACTATTTTAAAAATAAGAGAAACCTATCGTAAAAATGTAGTTTGTGCCGCGAGAATTTGAAAAAAAAAATTAAAAACACTGTTATATACTAATAAGGATATTTTACATTTATTGAAGACAATTTTATTTACCTGTTATGGAATGTTTCATCCAAACTTCAGCAACATCAGAAGCCGACATTTTGATACCTGCAATACAAAAATCAAAAAGATATCAGTTAATTATCGAGTAATTTTGATATTCAGTATTATATCGTTTCACAGTTCAATATTTAGTATTACTGTATGCCACGGGCTTAATTAAATTTATAATGTGGTGAAGCAATGTTGCTTTAAAAAAAAAAATTAAAAAATGGCTATACGATGTATTTCTATTGCTGTTCTTTCCAGAGTAATTAACCGATTCCTTTGTAAGTATAGATTACATTTTGGAATTTCGAATTAGGTACAGTACTACGAAAATCCCATCAAAAACGATGAACATTAGAATAATTACATCCACCTTCCAAATTAAAGATTTCAGTATTAAAGTATAACACAAATGAATAAAGGTCAAGCTTCACATCCATATTCAGCTAAACAATTGTTTTCGACGATGCAATTTAGGCTCTTGGCAGAATTTAATTCGTTTAGAAAATTATCTCAAAAGCATTCTACCGTGAATACATTGTTCCATTAACCCTTCTGGGCTTAACCCCGAAAAATGTGCTTTACTTCCGACTTGGGTAATTAATAAAGCATAAAGAGCTTTATGCTTAATGGCATTAAAGAAAGCCTTAGAAATACTCTCATTAAGAATAAGCAAATTAATTAGGCGAAATTATGTTTGAATGCAAGGATGCTGGTAAAAAAACCTAACATTTTTCCAATAATTATTTTCGAAACAAAACGGTAGAAATTGACATCTTCAGTTGTGCATAATAGAATTTTCTGCATAATTAGATTTGATTAAAATGAGTGGAAAACAAATTCCTCATATTTTGAAATGCTTAATATAAAGCAGAATATCATGTAAAATTTTGAAAATAACGACAACATGTACAGTATGGAATATCTAGAGTTTGCAAAGTATGTGTTGCCAAAAGCATGTTTTGATAGCATGTCATTAACGATGCATTAGAGATGCGCCCACATCAGAAGCAACATTACCTACAGACACTACAGTATTTATGGAAAACAACAAACATAACTAATCTCGAGTGATAGGCTTCTGTTGTTACAAAAAATCGTGCGTAGGTGGACTGCACCAAGTTTTATCAGAATTTTGGATTGGTTTTCTGCATAAGGAGGTACACCTACGACAGTGGAAAACATGCAAATAGTGGGAAAAATACTTAAATGAACAACATCCATGATTAAAAGTGCAGTACCTGTGACCGTACCAAAGGTGTCAAAACTTAGTAATAAGGAAGTGTTGAATGGATTCATTAAGCAAGTGGCAAGGTCGGTTGTTACAAAAAAAAAAAGCACAAATGAGTTTGAACGCCTGATTGGATCCCGTTATTTCCATGTCGAGGGCCTGCTGTGAAATTAATTAAATTTTTGTTGAAATGTATTTATGATTCCGCATTGGCCACGCTGCAATATCTGCAGAAGAGGGTTCTTTCTACGCAACCAATCTTAACGAGTTTCTCAGATGAATGAGTGCAACTTAACGATATAATTGCAAGAAAAAGAAAAAAACCAACAACAGTTACCTGATGGTGAAATAAGCCCGGTTAAACATCTAGAAGATTTAGGTTTTTTACGAGAGAAAACGAAAGGAAAAGTAATTATTTCTAACTATAAAAAGAAGACCTTTTAATTGCAATACAAGAAGCCGATTTATTCTAGGAAAAGAGAAGCCCTTTTCTCAATAAAAAACTGAAATCGATCTTGAAAGGTAAACAAAAGGATGGAACAAAATTAAATTTAAAACTTTTAAGAGATAACATGTTGATAGTTCTTGATATAAACTTTAGTTTGCCGGAGGCCCGAATACGATATCATCCTACTTGAATTTCTGACAAAAAATATCTAAAAATCCCCGTTTCATGATACACTTCACGTATAATCTATAATATGCATACAGGGTGAAGCATGTATAGTATGGCTGGTCCTCTTGAATATCGTCCATATGAAAGCAATACATATGACTCAAACCAAAAATAACATAAGATTTATCTTAAGAAAATTCATAAGAACATTCCCTCGTTGACAGTTTTTTATACTGCAATTAGGTCACTTTAAATTTCAATTCCCATATACGTATAACTTTTAATTTGCAAACTTGCGTACAAGCATACAAACCATTTGACGGGGATTCCAATTTAGACCCTAAAGAATATCTGCCACGTGTTTGCCAGTGGTAAGTTGGTCCACAAAAAATCAATGGTGCTTAAGCTGAGTGATGCTACTAATTTCTATTTAATGACGTTAAGTGAAAGGACAAAAAGTCACAGCACTTACGTGTCTACATGAATAAAAAAAATCAAAATCCAACTAGTGCATTAGGCGTTGATGACTGAATCAGTCACTAAGCTTGCAATCAAGTTAGCTTATATAAAAATAAAAAGCAAAAGCTTGTCCCTAAATATGTAGCTCATTTTAGTGGACATCTTCCTTCCAAGTAGGATTACACAAATCGCCAAACCATCTAGTCAAGTTTTGGTTGTCAAGAAATGAAACCTGGTCTTGCTTCACACATTCTGTATTTGGATTTCCATTGCGACCCATCATCCTTAAGACCATTGTTTTGTGATCCCTAGACAAAACGCTACTTCTGAAAGAAATTGCTCTAGCTACTAATTAAGTAACCAAACATTTCCATCAAAACAAATATTTTCAATGACAACAATTATTTCTTCATTGATAGGAGCGTAAACACCCTTTCACGGAAAAAACAATTTTGATAGTCTGGAAGAATCAGGATTACCTCTTGTATATCAATTCTTAAGGTAAATGTCAACCTTAAGGTAAGCATCCTTCTATAGGCAGCTAGAGGATCATAGAAATGCCTACTAAAGCCTCAGCAACTGTTTAATCCGCTCACGTTTCTAGGGGAATTTCGATGAGGGATTCTCTTGGATAATCCCACGTATCATTTTCCCAAAAGCCTTCCTGTCTTTTCCTGTTATCCCCAGGCCCTTGATCCTGCAAAAGTTTTTTTTTTTTGGTTTACCGCTTGGCAGAATTGCTCACCACCGCGCCTGCGTGGTGGACAACTCCGATTTGTTAATCGCCCAATAGGGATAAGAGCTAACGATTCAGTTACGCACGAACTGTGCTAGTTTTCAGAGATTCCTCCAATTTTGATCATGATTTAGTTGAACGTGAACACGTGTAGTACGTGTGCAGCATGGGCATTTGGAAATTAAATACAAATGCCTCGCTAGAGGGTAAACTGGGCACGTTTAGTATGCGTTTAATGTGTGGAAGGACACCAACATTTAAAAGTAAGAGTACTGACTTGCAGAAACATGAATAACATGTAATGATAATTCCAAATAATTCTAAAACCATTTGTGGATAAAACCACTTGTTGCACATTTCTTACTAAAAGAATCTTTGATCCACTTTTGGTTTCCAAACAGCCTGATGAACACCCCAAACATTTTTATTGGAACATACTTGCTTAACGTTTCAACAGTTCATACTGTACAGTACATACCAAGTCTTCATGAATAACAACAGCGAACACTATAAGAATATTCCATGAAAATCACCATTTGAAGGGATCAACTTTGACCCTCTGTTTTAAATCCTTGCCATTGCTTAGAAAATACCATTTTTGGTTTGTTCTACCATGGTACACACTTTTTATGGGCGCACACTTTTCTGGAGTCGCACCCCCACTAATTTTCGCTACGAACCGCCACTGCTGTGCATATTATTTTGTATACGCTCATGTATTCATATCAACATTCCAAATATCCTCATTGGAATGTCTGGAATGTCTAAATACAGTATATACCAGTCTTCACGAAGAACATCTTCAAATTGCCTTTGAAATGTTACAGGTGGAAATGTATTGGCACATATCTATGAGAACAGAAATATTTCCCGTATAATGGTTGCCCATATTAAATTCTATATACGCCCATGTATTCTTGTCAATGATTTGAAACGTTAATGAAGATAAGAAGGGGGAAGTGTGGACTGAAATGAAACATCGCAACTGTCAAACCATCACATTATTTCTCGTTATCAATGCCAAATTGCCAGTTATAAATGTGGCAAGTACATTTCACGTGTAATCCCAAGCACGCAAAACATGTCAATTATTTGTATTCCTTTCTTACAAACAGAGCATAAGGGGAATATATTTAATATTAATATATCGTTGAGGTATACAACAACAAGGGGAAACACGTTAATTTTGTTGTCGTTTTTCCGTCTGTCATTAAAGGCAAACAACCCGTTACAAGAAGCACTAATTGTCTTTCTAAACAACATTTCCGGCTAAGTTATAATCGCCACTTTGCAGGTACTTAGATCTTCTAAATGCCGGGTTTATGGACTCGCACGTGCGCAAGAAGGGACCGCAGCCGCTTAATGGACATCTTGTAATAAAATTTTAATGCGGCTAAATTAACTCACGTAACAACGTTTAAAATCCACGTGCCTTGGAAGCTCTGCAAAGTGTATAATTCCAGAATTAAATTTTCCTACAAAATGCCGTAAATTCGCCTGTTACGAGGACAACTTAATTTAATCATCCTGCAGTAAAGAAGCTGCATATTTTTCAATAAACCTTAATTACCAGCAGGGAACATTGTATTATTTTAGCATAAAATGCGGGCAAACACGATTATATCGTTTTCACAAATATTTAAATGTTCACGTGCGTGTTATCTAAAAAACTTTAAGCCATTTTAAACAGTTTTACTTTTATATGATTTCATCACCACCGAACTATTCGTCACATTTGGGTTAATGCTTCTTCTCATAGTGCTTAACACACATACAGGTATTTAGGAACTCCTTGCAGGAATAAACACAAGACTCGTACCTCAGCAGAAACATTCAAGATCCAGAGTGAAAATGCACAATGTGTTCACAAAGTAAAACTAACATTTCCAAATGAAATAAACTGTTGTTGAACATGTTTGTATGCTGTAAGACAGTCTTATTCCTCTTCTCCGAATTTGCTGTCAGACTCATGAAACGTTTCTCCTTCCAAAAATTAAACTAGTTTAACTAACTACATTTTCCTGAGCTCCAGGATAGATTCACAATTCACACCAGTGGAGAGGCGTCCGTCCTCCTTCGTTTCTCATCCCGTGTACCCCCTTGACCCCTTGTTGCGGTCCAGCTGACCTCGGGTCGCCACCTGGCGGCGACTCTTTCCGCGTGTTGCCCCTAGCGGCGACCTCGGCCCTCGAGCACGCAAGGCATACGTGCGATGCGGGGAAACTCGCTCTAGGTATGTGCAGGGGCCCAAAGTCCGTTGAGCGGCCTGCAACGGGGTGCACTGGTATGCAGAAGGGTCAGAATGTCGAGGCTGCTGACCTCGATCGATCCCGCCTTACAAATGCACATCTCTTCTTTAAAATATACGCCGAAATATGTTTCTGGTATTGTTCTAAACACGTTATTCCCAAATTTCTTTAATAACATATACATATGTTCACTGTATGTCCTACTGAGACAATATTTGAACACTACATTTTCAGGAAAACCAAATTAATTATATACTTTTGAAACTCCATAATGGATTTCCACTCTATGAACATATGTAGGCTTTGAATTAATGACTATGCATACATGGCCATGTAACGGTCATATTTAACCACTGAATGCCTATAGAAATCTTGTATGCATAACATATGTATCCATAGAATGGCCATATATGACCATTTATGGATTGTATTTAGCTTTTATATGCCCATATTTGCTCTATCCTTGGACTTAGTCTTCACGTTTCCATCTATGAGTCACATAAGCTAGGTATGGAGAACATACAGTACTATATGCTCATTCATGACCATATACGAACATGAAATTTTATGGTCAAATATACAATATGTCCAGATGTGTCCAAGTATTAGTCTAGTCATATATACTGCATGTCCATACAGAGCCCATATATTGTTTGTTTCCATCTTGGAGAACATCTCGAATGTTGGCATGTACTGGCACGGTTCTGAAATCTAACGACATTCCACATTCGTTATAGGGTTTTTACGATAGAAGAACCTTATTACGATCTAAAAACTTTGAGCTCTATCCTTAAACCCATTCGAGGTTTCCGAATCCATCCTAATGCGTTATTGTCAGATAGGGTGCATTTCTGTGACAAGAATCGGCTTTGGCAAATGGAAGACAATGTGCTTTCTTTCCATGTCAGGGTCGAACACGTCAATTCGAAAAAATGCATTCTTGCGATGGCAGGCAAATGACCACTGCGGTCAGGGGACAAATCCGAAATCCGAAACGTCCATTCTGGCAGCGACCTTCCCATCATTTACGGCTGCCTGGGTCGCTGTTATTTTATTCAACAGAAGCTTTTCTGGAAAACTTTTGCTACTGACTGTCAATGCAATCCGACTGCTGATCTTTGATCCTCATTTTCCGAGGCACTTGCTCGGTGTTGACCCCTGTCCGCCCCATTTTCCATGAGAAAGCAATTTTCCTGGGAGGAGTCCATGCCACAAACGGACTTCCAAAAAAAAAAAAAAATCTTGTGCACGGGCGACCATTTGTGGGAGTTGCTCCTTTTCCACTGCCATATCCATCCCGACATTCTGATCCATTGTTCCGATAATGAGAACTTGTATCATGTTCAATTTCCTTGCGGCGCAAATTGATTTTGGCACGTTGCTACAGAGACTGTAAAGACATGCCTTGGAATGGTCATGCACAGAAAACTGACATGAAGTTACTATTATAAGGGAATGAACTGAAAATCGGCTCAATTTTATAATTTATCGGTTATCTGTCTTTTCTTCCCATCAAATTCTATTTTATTATTGACTCGGATTGAGATGGGCATATATAAAAAGATGAATTTGCACATGCATGAAATGAAGGAGCACTTACAGGTAGGTACACATTGAAAATGAAAACGTCCTAAAACATGCCTTTGACATTTTAATTTCAGATTAAAATGTGGCCTTATTTAATTTTAATTTGCAGTAATTGAACGAGTATTTTCTGCCATTGAACAGTACAGTAAATCAAGTATTAGATCAAATATTTTCAACAAGTATTTGCACAGTATATTGAAGCATATTGAACCACGTCCCCAATGATGCCAAATTTATAATGGTTATGTAAATACATTTCGACATAAAGAAATACTAAATAATTCATACATAACATTTTTGACTTAAAAATTGTAAGAATCTGACTTAAAAATCCAGAAATGATATAATGGTAAATTTGATTTAAAACATTGATAAATGTATTCGAAACATATTTAAAAATACCTTTCGAAATATAATACATTTATTATTACCGATTATAAATATTTTAAATTTGCATGATCATGCATTTGCACTTGTGCAACACAGGCATGGAGATTGTGATTGAACATTGATGTGGATATAAATATATGATATCAGCAATAGTTTATAGTGATAAATTGAATATCCTTCAGATGACTTAATGGATTAGTTCGCATTTCAACATCTAATATCTTTAACTGACTATATCTTACTGCTATAATGTTTCTGCCAAATGTATATGGCTCTGCAGCTAACGTTCAATGGATTGTTTAGAATTCCCTTGACAGAGAGTATGGATATAAAAAGATAAATTACCATAAAATGAAATTTTCAGCAAGGCAGTATTAACATCAGGCAGGGGAATCGACAACGCTATTGAAATAAACACGCGGTGCCGTGTTAACAAGTCATTATCGGTTGTTTCGAAACGATGCACGTGGGCATAGGCAACACCAGGATAATAGAAGAATAGTACTGATGAGCTTCCTTAAGTCGCTGTCACAAAACCATTCGTCACTACGATGGTAATTTTATTGATTTTGATACCTCTTTCTAATTAGACGCCAACACAAGTAGCGAGGAAATGAATATATACGAGCGAAGTTAACAAATGCAGTGAATTGTAATGGTCGCAGATACACTATATGTTACAAATCATCTATGCTAATTCAGACACCCGGTTCGACCATGCAGAAGTTTGAAAATGGAAAAAGGGAAAAAACAGATTAGAAAGAGCAAACTTAATCGTTACATCATTTTATAATGTGACTGGTATAATGCCATATGCAAATGTCTGGCAATCCAAAAACTTGTAGCACAAACCAAACTTCACCAACTCAGATTTTGCTTGAAACAAGATGGATCCTTATGCTAATCATAACTAAACAGTATACAAACACCAGGTTGGGAACAAATTTAAAGTAGGCAGGTTTTACACTAACTCAATCTTAAGAAAAGTTTCCAAATTATAAAAAACGGTATTCTCCAGTGTACTTCAATTAGGGAATACACTTGGCTTAAAATTCCTAGTAAAAATGAGTGGGATTTTACATTGGGATAACCGATACACGAAACATTTTTGGAGGTTTAGCACCCTGCGATGATAGCATTTCAAAATACAGTACACATGCACATCACATCAGATCGTTTACAAACTTTACGACTCTGTTGACTGCCCCCTACCTACAAAATAATCAAAATATGTTACTGCAAAAGTGCCTCTGTCATGACGGTGCTAATTCCCAGTTCATTCCCCCGTTCTCGTATGTTGAAAGCATCAGTTTTATGAAGTTGGTTAAAATAACAGCCCGCATTTTCCAGTCAGTCCAAGTTACCAATGCAGATATACTCATCTGCATATTTCAAAGGAGAGTCTTGTGGTTCTATCATCTTGGTTGTTGTCCAACTAAAACCCCAGTTAGATTTGAAAATATATAAAAAAAAATACCTCCAGAGGGGATTACCACGTGACACATCGCCTAGAGACGTTGTCGCGACAGGAGATGAAAGTACCCATTCATTAAACAGTATTGCCAGCATTGAATGTCACCAGTCAATAAGCCGTAGTGGGCAACGACTCGCGAATGCCTTTTTTTGCCATGCTACAAGACCAGAGAACGTTGCTGGGACACATTCAACGTACCCGCAAAAGCCTATTAAAGTCTCTTTGGACAACGATAGACGACCATAAACAAAGTCCATCGTTGTTGCGTGGGAAGCGACAACTACGAGTTGCTTGTTATGAAAAGTGAAAATAGGAGAAAAATTTGGGCATTTAATGGAAAAGATCGGTTTTCCATATCGTTTTATGGTCGAAGACAGGCCCAGACATGGGTATGTCCACAGACGCGTAAATAATGCTGACCGAACTGCTGAAAGCATTAATATAGGGGCAAAAACCTGTATAGAAATGGACGAGCGACGTTATGCGAGAGTTGTTTTGGGATATTTCTTCCTTTTTAGCAATCAACAAAGTCGTAAAGTTTCTCAAAACTCTAATCGCAATTTTGTAGCTGTAAGAGTCGATGACCTGCATTGCCCATCCAGCATCTTTTTGGATGGTCTGCAATCCCAATCTAGCAAAAATGATGACATCAGTAAAATCCCAGAAACATAAATGCCTGTTTTCAGAAAACATACAATGAAATCCAAGTCAGAAGTGGTAATAGATACCAAAAAACAGCAACCAGGATTACCCAGCATCTTTTCGGACAGTTCGCAATCCCTGGTCTGTCAAAGATGATGGCGTCAATAAAACTCCAGAAACAATTTGAGAAAAGACACAAAAATCCATCCATTACAGAAGCGGTAATCGACACCAAAATACGACAAAATAAACAATCTGCATTGCCCCAGTATCTTTTCGGGCAGTCTACAATCAGAAATATGGCAAAAAATAAAGACGAAAGTAAAATCCCAGAAGATAGAATATCTGTTTATAAAAAACATACGGAGGAATTATAACAAAAGTAGTAATGAGTACCAAAATATAGTAAAAATTACGATGGAATTTATATGTTTTTGGTGAATGCTCTGATTAAAAATAAACATGGGAGACAAAAAGTTGGTCCAAACAGTAAATAAGACAGAGAAAGTCAGATCGAAAAATATTTAATTTCCGTTTAAGATTACCTTTAAACTATGCAAGTCTCGCCTATATACGTATAGACGTATATTGACGGTGTTTATTGAAACACGTTTGATGTATGGATTAATCGGGGCTCTTTTTCCCTGACGGGTTAATCCTAGATTAGTCAAGGGATGAAGAATGCGGTTATTAGCATACCATATAGCCACGTGTACAGCAATGTGCTGAATTCTGTCAAACACGAATTTTCAATTAGGATAAAAGGGAAATTAATTAAGAACGCTTGTGCCAAAACATAATTAATTGTTTTTGAAAATGGATTTTAGTTACCTAAGCCTAATGACAGCAAACTGCACTATATATGCATTCGTTTCTGCATAACAATTTCACCTTGCTAATTTATATGATTTAAATGCAATCTTAATGGAACTGCAACTGACAGTCAAGATTTCAGAAGCTTGAATAAGTGTAATAGATTTTTTCTAACCAAGTTGAACTGAAAAGATGGAAGAAAAAAAATATAAAATGCATTGGATAAATTTACTTTTAACACACTGGTGTCACAACTTATGAATAATTCCAGTTGGTTCAAAAATCTGACAACCAGTACCTCAATCTTACATTTCTGCAGAACAAAGATTAAAATCGCGTTTATGAATTTCTATTTTTGAAACATATCCTTTTTTCCAAAGTAACCGTTCTCGTAAATGGCTTTCATAAAGATTTGCCAAAAAAAAGTTTGTTTTTTTGCACATTTGTTTTCCCATAATGGTGCAATTTGTCCTCTTTACTAGAACCAACAGTCGATATCCACAGTAGCAATATTTCATAACGACAGTTTTATAGCGCGACAAACGTGTTTACCGCACTTATGAGTATTGTCCAGCAGTAAAAAATAATTCTTTAGCTACTTTAGTAATTCTGAAGCTTTGCATGAACTCGTATATTTCAGCTTCAACATTTCATTTGGCTTCTAAACAAAAAAAAAAGTGCTTTGTGCATTATTATAGCAAGGAAATTTGTTCCTTTAATAATCTTTTAATAGTTGATTTTTTATCTTAGAAGCCAATATCTGGGGCATTAAAACATCAGCTTTTTTTTTGCATGGTAAAGAAGATTGAAACTGTTTTATTTATAATCGCCAAGTCTATTTCGCTGAAAGAATCGTTCCTCCCTTTGCTCGCAATTAGGCAACCAACACCATTAATTTTTCAGCTTAGTTGAAAATGTAGAAAAAAAACCAGCTGACATTATCATCGGGAATGTCGTTCTAAAGCTTCTGCAATAGCAATTTCATTCTCTTAATGATTGCATTTGGCTTTATTCAGCAGTAATGAGAACTGCATTAATAAGCCCTGCTTTTCACCAGCTCCCAAATTGCAATAACATATTCTTGCACAATTTTGTTTGCATATTAAACAGAGCAAATATCACGAGGATCTATATACGGTATACATCCGAGTACTTTCAATTAAATCCGTCTTCGTTCGTCTTGTGCACGTCCCTACAAAAACTAGATTAACGCATTCCCATTCGTTGAATAATTATCAAAAGAAAAGTTTTTGAAACGTATTGAAGCCCTTTGGCAATTTCACAAAATCAGTCCTGATTTTCTAACATTGCGTGCATCGAAACTAAGAGGTTAATGAAAAGAGGTTGTACAAATCAATGATATTTCAACATTCTAAGAAGTTGTATTCTGATATAGTTATACTATTGCTTGACAAAATGTTAATTTTAAAGAAAAATAATTAAAACCATCAAATTTGGTTTTGAACATAAATTTTTACACACTGCTACTGTACATTAAGTTTTCGTGGAATGGTGCCTAAAATGACAGCATGTAAAAGTTCGTATAAGCTAGAAAAAAATTATCATCCATTGATCTGAAACTTTCTCCAACTTTTTTCTCTGAAATGGAATTATGCCAAGGATGACAAAACGCAGAAAGGTTGAGAGCAAAATCTGTCATTCTTTTTCAAAAAAAAACTGAAAGAAACATGACAGATAAGATATCAAACGTCAATTTTTTTACTAAAACACATCACTGCTATTTTACGCCTACAATTTCCATACAGAATTGTGTCATTTTACAAAGAAACATAAATGCATGAACTAGAAAAGCAAATGGAACTATTTTTTCAAAGGTCGTCTCACCTACTGAAAGCCCTGAATATAAGATTACTAAAGACGAAAGCAATCACTGCATTTCCAAAAAATCAGAATATTGGTATTAACACCGACTATGGGGGATGAATTCTAGACCAGTTTGGAGACCATTTCTAGAGGGCTCTCTGTTAGCAATTTCCGGTTTCCATGGTCTCATTTCCGGTCAACATCGTCCACTTTTCTGGAAGTAGGACCATATTAACAAATGCAGAAACCACTAGATAAGACCAGCCGCCAAAGCATTGCTGCGGTGCAGGGTCCTCACGTGTTATGCCCATTTACAACGTGACTTCCGTTTCAGTTACTAGCGCATCGCAAGCAAATGGCCTCAAGACAGCATGGAATAGAAAGTTCCTTATGTTTCCAAAGCAAAGTCGATCTTACCGAGACATTACTAAACCGCAACTCGTTTGAACAAGTACACGAGGCTCCTGAAGTCCCGTCTGGTGACACTCAAATATATTTATGGCCATTTCATGGAGAGAAAAAGTGATAAAAGCAGTCATAAAATCGATTACGAAATCAGCCGCAACACGCCATCGGGTTGCCTTTTGCGGCCGTCAGCGCCAATGTGTTGGGAAACCCCTGGAGATTTCCATATGTTTCAAATTTGCGAGGAGAACCTTAGTAAATATACACTCAATTAATGCATTTTGGCATCCGTTTCTCCATTTGGTGTGTTGCAAAAATGGCCTGGGAATTCGATTTCCGACAAACCACGACAAGTCCCCTGTGCACACGAGACAACGTGTTAAAATGCATTTGCTTAAGCAATTCAAGATGAGGTTTGGGCATGAATGGATTTCTATTTGCATACTACGGCATGGTCATGCCATGGTAATACATTTCTGGTCGGCTCTGTCGAGCTCATGGGACCCACATTTAACTGTATTGCATTACGCAAAATGTAACAGAATTATGAAACCACATACAGTTTTGCATCCTTAATCACCATAAACACGTTTCCGCATACACAAAGAATTTCCAACAATGTGTTAACATTATAAAACATTGTCATTTATATCTGGACAATGAAATACAGTTTTTGTACAATAAATTGAGACATTCGTTATTATGAATACACTTCATTATATACATTTAGATCATTGTAGCAGAATGACAGTACTTGTACGTAAAAACCATTTATGGATGACTCTTCCATAATAAAACTGTCCAACATTATTAATAAAACATTTGTCCAAAACATTGTAAGTTTCCATATGCTGCTAAGCACAGAGGATCACCGTTTTCAACATATATCCTTAAATAGATTTCTCAAAAGTCAAGGAGTTTAAATAACATTTTCCTTATTGAAATACATTTCAGCTGCATCTGAAATACAACGCTTTCCAAGATGTGGGAAAAGCTAATTACGTCCGGAATCCAAATTCGCTTCTAAACACACAAGGACATGTACCAGAGACCGAACAGTACGAGCTACAAAAATGCATCCAGCAGAGATTTAAGTGCCTCTTATCTTTGAAATTATCAAAGTTTTATTTCAAAAAAAGCATCATGCCATAACGCTCCAAAGACTTAAATGAAAAAAAGCATTTGTGGACATGGATAGCAAAAGCACACGACCATCTTGAAATTACAATGAAAAAACTACTAAACCAATAGTGTGTTTTGCAAAAAGCGCAAATGGCTCTACACTATACCAATACTTAGCACCGAAATATGACGCGGATTGATGCGGGTAATTTTCGTCCTAAGAATTTCGTTTATCGGATCAAAAAGCGCATATCTAGTAAAGATAGTCCAACTTTGAGTTGCACACAAGCAGCTTACATAGAGCGCAGAACAGGCTGAACAGCGATCGATACTCCTTGGTTGTAGATAATTGAATGTTATCATGTCCTTTCCATTGGGAAAGGGCAACTGGAAATGTTTGTTGTTAGAGCAGTGCAGTTTTGAATCGAAAGTTCTGTTCCAAGAATCCCAATATACCAACAAGTATGGCTTGATGATGGACATAGTTATCATACACTTCAGTATTCCATGACTTGTCTATATCCACTAAAAAACACTGTCCAAAATCGAATGTTGGTATTCATGAGTGGTGATGACAAATGCTTGTCAGTGTTATGTCTGCACCAGAAATTTTCGCAATGTCTGTCCATCACTCTATTTGGAAGTGGTAATATTCACAAAGGTTTCTGTTCCAGCATGTTCTCAAACTTATACATTTCGTATTCATCAGGTAAAGACAAAAGTATGAGTGTCAAAGTACATTATATATCAAAAACACATCAAAAACACGAGTCATGCTCTGTTAGCCCGCAACATTTCAGACATTGATTTGCCATTAATTATGACAAAAAAAGTTTGTTATACTGTATTTAAATTTCCAAAATCCTCCCACGAAATCAAAACTTAGATGTGTGGATTCCTCTACATGTGTTGAAAGTCAGAATGACAAGTTTTGTCATAT
The DNA here is from genome assembly GCA_033995625.1 of Ophyiulus pilosus. NCBI lineage: Eukaryota > Metazoa > Arthropoda > Diplopoda > Julida > Julidae > Ophyiulus > Ophyiulus pilosus. Next base: position 121,730 of record JAUJYV010000041.1, on the reverse strand, counting down.
CATATCCATAACGCCCACATGCTGCTCACCATAAGATTTCTCAAGGGCAATGTCACCTTATTTATGACAGATTTTTTTGAATAAAAAATGTAGCCTTTCAGTCAACGCGGAACTATAATACCCTTGCCAATATGCACTTGCCAGTTTATATCAGCATGCACATGTCAACATTTCCAAGCATAAAACCAACTATGTCTGATGCCACTTTAAGATCAAGATGATCCACAACCAAACGTCACTCATTTCACAAACTTAGATAATATTTTAATCCCCAAACATGTGCGTTTCTTCAATAATCCAGGAATTTGCCAATATATTCACTATTTTCTTTTCGAGCATATTAAATCAGGGAACTTGGTAAAGATGTGATTAAATAAAAATATATTCATTTTGCTATAATGCGATCGATTTCTAGCTTTTGGGACCTGCACATTCAATTTTCGGAATAAATTTGATATTCTGCAAGATCTCTTTAACAAAGACATGCTTTAATTCTGTACACTGCTGCTGCTAAGAACGACGTTTATAAAGGCAGCCACACATGGGCCAACCTTCTTAATTTGTTTTCTAAAATTTAATCAACAGCCCGCCTCGTTAATTTCATGCCGTTTATATTGGAAAATAGATTGCGTGGGGCCAGGCAAAGAAAATTTGCATTTTGCTGAAAACGGGAGCAGACACGCACAAACTCCAGTTATTTACCTTCTTTAATTTAATATTAAATCTCATTTTCGTCTTGATTAGTTTTCCAGAATACGTTCCATGTGCCTCGCAACCTCACCAAAAGCAACGTCTAGCTGCAGCTTTAGCAAACACGTTTTATAAAATTATTACAGCACTATCTGCAGTATCTTTATCGTTAAACATGGTTAATAAACCTTAAGTAAACTGCTGGTTTACAATTAAGGTTTTCCACATAACTTTCACCACTTTCAATTAACACTCCAAAACACGTTAGACGCTGAGAAACAATCCAAAATGGTTTTAACAAAATGTGGTGGTTTCGTATACGAAACTGTTAACAATTTCATATGCACAACGTGGATGTCTGAAATGTATGATCTGTCTGAAAGAGTGCATCGTGTTTATTTAAATGAAAATATGTATAATAATAATATCTCGCTTGCTGAAAGTCTTCTTGTATTAAATTCAATTATAAATGAAGGTATTTCAATCATAGTTATCTCAACCTACAACTTAAAATGTCTTCAAACGTTTGTGTGCAAGCGTTATTGGCATTATGCCGAAATTTCATGAAACAAAAATTACTAGCAAAACCCAAAGGAAATCACACAAAAGCACGCAGCGCTTTTGACACTTTTTCTAACACGAACAACTGATGCGAACATAATGAAATTTCATTGCGTTTAGATAAAGTCGTGTCAATATTTAAATTCTTCTCACATGTTTTGTGCCTCCGCCGATAGGCTACATCTCAATAATTCAAACAATGGCTTAATAATGCATATCACTTAATGAAGAGGAGATATGTGAAAGAAAAAGTCAAAGGCTGTTCAAAACTACTCGCTCACTATAAAATAATTGAAAAGTTTTTCCTGACACTTGTGCAATTTGAAGTTTTAATCCGGTTAAACTTTGGAAAGATTTTTATTGGTAACGAATTTACTTAGAAAAAGAAGTTGCTAACAAAGTATAGCTTAGTATCAGATTTATGTTAATTTATTATAAATTGATTATTTAGGGAAATGAGGTTGAATGTACTTCATCTAAAAATTTGTTTTATAAATCTAATTCATTAGATATGCTCGGTCTTAACAACGTTGAAATCTTTGGCTCAACACCAAAATAAAATGCAAGTTTCTGTCGATTGTTTTGAGCTTGACGTCAGATGTCAAGGTCGGTCGTTGCAACTGCAAATGCCAAGTTGTAGTTGTTGGATACCATGTGTCCGACCATGACACTAGAAATCAACTCGATTTCTTGGAAAATGTGCGCAATGCAGACAAAAAATGGCATGTACTCTGATAAGGTGATATTACAGTTTGCAAAGAAAACATCAAAGTGCTGGTATAGAGTAGAATGAAATAAGCCATTAATTCTCTTTATTTAAATATCATAAAGAAGTGTATCTAAATAATCTCAATTTTATGGAATATACAGTGAATTTATTAAAGAAGACAAACATCAAATCACTTTTCAGTAAGTCATATCCTTCGCGGATAATCAGCTAACTCAAACCCTTTAATAGTAGCGCCATCTAACAATAGATAGCATTCCTAATTTTTTGCAATTTTCCATATTAGGGTAAAATAAAGACACGTTTAATTGAAATTAACATGTTAACCGCATAGTCGATCACAAGTAGCAACATCAAATACATTTTTCCCATGGCTGATTTAAGTAAATCATGCATTCAACACGTACCACGTGTTAGGCAATCATGTTTAAATCACTCAAGTATTTTCGCTGGAATGCTATAGCATGATCTAATTTTTTGTGTGCAGAAAAAGCATAGCTTGAATTCCCAGATGACAGGGTCTTCAACCTGACTTAAAAAGCCACCGCTGCGATGATATGCCATTGGCATATCTTCTCTGATCGTAGTAAGCTACCAGATTTTCTCTGTTTCATCAAAGGGATTTTCTCGTATCTCGCAAAGAACGATCGCACGTACCAGCAATTTGCAATTTTTACAAACAATTTGGCCTAGGGCTTTATTAATCTTTAGCTAGAAGAACATTCTGAAAATATAGTTGCCCATAGCTACAGTATTTGGATCTTTCCTTTTCTTTATTATCTTTTACTAGGAGTCGTTCAGAAAGAAACTTGTACAAATTGCTCATTCACAGCATGTAGTCTCTAAAAAATCGCCATGGAGAAGAAAAAAAAAAAGAAAAAAAAAACAAGGCCAAAAACCTATGGACTTAAGCGTCAAGTAGCGAAAAAGTAGCATTTCAACAATGTGACTGGTGCAGTAAAGAATAAGGACCTTTTAGGCTTAAAGCAACACGCATGAGAAGTGTTGTGAACATACTTCAAACATGTTTTCGAATCAGAAGCATCAACACCAGCACCAGAGACTACAAATAATAACAAAAAACTGTTTGTCAAAAATTGCTATATGCATATTTGGAGAAAATACACCAGAAGTTTTGCATTGCGAGATTCTGCTGCAGTGCTTTTGATAGATTAACATTTTTAAATATAAATTTAAAACTACATAATTTAAAAAAATCTTTTACCGGCTATGCATTTATAGTTGACATGTTCCCAACACTAAAATAGTTCACCACGTGTTATTAATATACATGAATTTTAGGTTGAACAATGGGATATTGGTGATAATATTGACCAAATTTGGGCTAAATCCAAGAAATCACATTTAATTACTAAACTTTTCAAGTTCAAGACTTTGCAGCTCAACGTTAAGACAGCTGACTTAGGCTATTTGGGGATTTGCTTTCAACTTAATCCGATTACTGTTGCGTGGCTGTTTCCACTAAAGGAGCTTTCCGCAATCAGAAATGCAGAATCGGCCATTAATACCTCTTTCTACAAGCAACTTAATGGAATTGATGGATTTGCATCATAATCAAGGACATCAACCTCACCACAGTCTGATCTGATTAAGACATTCAAATGGCCCAACCTGAAGTTTAGATTTAGTGTCAGAAGACGGAAAAACAATTTTTAAATTACTCCTCAAAAATTCTGTAAAACTACTCTCTGAAAAGACATACTCATAATACCGAATCCATTTAAGTCTAGTGATTTTTAAGCCAACGATCGCACTCTGCATAATAGAAGAGTTAAAAGTATTTATCAAAACGTTACAGAGACTGAGTTCCATTAGCTAGATTGTGAGCACTAGGACCAATACTTGAAAAGAAAACTGGTTGAGGATATTCAGTTTACCGAAACCCTTCGTTTCCTGGCAAAGTTTTTAGCAGAATTGAAGAGTTAAGTGATTTATGAGAGGGCTTATGATATTTCTCATATTCAGTAGCCCACACTTCCATCAAACTTGTTGTTGAAAATTCAGCATTACTCATCAGTAGGAAATAACACAATACATATCTATTAGAAACATTCATGATAATTAAACAAAACATTTTAGGCGTCATTATGTGTCCCATACTTTCGTCCAAGTATAATTATCAATGAACTGGTCTGCGTAAACTATTTTAGGTCACATATGCGGTGTTCGTCAAGGGGATCAAACATCTTTTCATTCCCATTCAGCTTTATTAATCACTGCTGTTCGGCTGGCTATGCAACGCTGAGTCAATTAACTCAAATGCACCACGCGTAATTAATGGACTGAAAACTTGCCACACGTAATAAAATGTGCAAATAAGAATGTCCTTTAGGTCTCTGCAACAATGAGAAACATTATGACATGGTAAATGTTGTAGCAATTATTAAAATCATGGACATTCGATGTTACAAATTCCCAGGGTGGCTATGAGCAAACAAACCCAAAACCATGTACAATGCCACAGACCTATACCTCAGCCATTTAATTATGCAAGCTTTCCAAACAAAACACCATTAACACATTTTCAAAATTAGCTATTTGCGAAAGTGGCCTCCACGAATGGCAATTTAGGGCACAACTATACCCGGACGCACATGTTACACGTAAAACAAATTTCCTTCAGCCTACAGCCATCCATTTGTGAAACAGTTGTAAAAGTATCTATTGTCTTTCTAATTAACCCTAGTTCATGTAAAATTAAAATGGCTCCCAAGATGGCGAACCATACAAGCAATTAGAACCTTGCAAAAGCCATGACCAGCATGCTTTTCCTGGACTAAATCAATGTTCGTTAGTAAGGAAAAAAAATCTTGCTTAGTAGCGAGCTTAATTTGGCTAGGTATCAACAAAAAACTTTCCAGAAACGACTTTCACATTAGTTGTTTACATTAGCTTGTTTGTCCAACCAATTGAAGCATTTGGCACGTTAGAGACCTTCAAATTGGTGGTTGGCAGCCTTAGCGTGCCTTGAATATCATATGTTTTTGATTTGTTGATGAGACTGCACAATAATTCAGCGGTACACAACATTTAGACTATGAAGCCTTCATCAAGTGCTACAGTTTGAGGAGTACAAGTGAGATTAAGATATGTACTAGTATATAATAAATAAGCTGCGGAAAGTGGATTACAAGTGTAGAGTAACAAGTATAAATAATATAGCCACCTGTACTTTCCACACATTACATGTTAATTATGATTACATATTTTAACCAACCTTTCCTGGAACTAGCACCACATTATTAATCATCAAACATATTCTATATGTGTTGTCATTTCTAACTTATCTTTCCACATCAAGTAATCTAAACATTATCCGAACTTTCAGATGAATTAGGCCATCACAATTCTAAAAAAAGCCCATTTTAAAAGCCCATTGTTATACGTGCATTAAAAAGCAACAGAACTTTTCATTTTTAAGTGGTAAGAAAGCCAAGCAGCATAATAACGGAAAATCATTTCGTTTTAAGAGCCCATAAAATATATACATATAATCGCAACGTCGGCATCTAGGGCAGAAAAGATAGAAATATATGCTTAGGCGGGTCGGATACTCAATTTCTGGCAATAATATTCCAAAAAAAGTTTCCGGCATTAGAGAGCATCTTCACCCCCACTGTCAGTAAGCAATCCAGTTGCCAAATTGATAAATTATTAAAGCAATAATAAACAATTCGTATACTGCGCAGCAATAATCAGATTTATGAGGAGGGCATGCGCGGGCTTTGTTAGAGGATGATTTCAGTAAATAATTCGGATCATGGGCACTAAACCCGAGTTGTAAACGCCTTATAGCACCTATCTATCCTTGAAAGGTGGGGGTGATAAACCCAAAATTTGGCCATAAAAGGTCCCCATCATTGGCGCCATAAAACCTCAATAAACGGGACGGTTTCACCTAGAATGGCTGACAATCCAGAGGCAACTGGTATCGCAATGGATTGGGGGGCAATTAAAGCAGTCATTGGGCAAAAGCGCCAAACTGCATTATAAAACAATCAAGCTTCGTATCAAATAGCACATCGAGTAATCATAGCCTTAATCAAATGCCAACACTGCACAAAATAAATTGCACCCCCATAAAACGCTCATTGAGCAGCAGTTCATATCGGAACATTAACTCTCCGTGCAGCACCATCTGCAAACAGATGAGACAATGCGTACTGTCCTCGTTACAATGACATGACCATGTTCGTAAAATGCATCATCGATTTGTAAGAAAAGCGACATTGTTCATCGTGTCGTACGTGTCTACTGTCTATAATAAAGATAACTGCGATGCTAAACGTTTCTAAACTTAACTGCGGTTTAAAAAATGGGAATGCATTTGCAAAAAAAATTTCAGTTTTAGATAGCAACATCAGTGAGACAATATTCGCTTTGTACAATTTATTTCTATTTCTTTAACCACTCTTGCAGCAAAATATACTGTAAAATATGTCTAAGGAAAGCCATTATCTTTATAGTTGGAAAATAATGGACAGCGCGACATGCATGCATTCATGACAAGACAATGTCTTTATTATCGTATTCCTTAGTTATTCAGCAAAAACTATTTCAATCCATGTTTCTTTCCGAAAGGTAATTCCCAATGGGACAATATAATTTAATTTTAACCATTTAACAGTTTACTGTAATTTTATAGCAGTCTTATCGGATTTCATTTTGAAGCTAGCCTTAGAGATGATTCCCCAAGAGTTTCAATATTACATTGAAAACGTACAAGACCTATCCAATTAGTTTTATGATCAGTTGCTCAATGTCAATGCAGTTCACTGGTCAATTTGTCCAGGCATTTAACATACATTTTACGTAGATATTACTCAGTTATAACATGAGAGCATGATATAAGGATTTATATGATGTCGTGAATGCAACATGATTCTAAATTAGAAAGTCGAAGACGTGCAAAATGTAAGTTTGCACAAGGATAACAATCAAGTATAAAATATTGTTAAAAGTTTTCATTCGAAAGCTTAGACAATTTCTAACACTACATTGTATATTTTTCTAAGTGCCCATAATGTCATCATAGATACATTTTAAACTGAGATTATATTATACTCTGCAAAATCTCTCGAGGGTAGTAGCTGAACAAGTTTTAATTTGTGTCATCAAAGTATCATCACGCATTTTTACGAATTTAATTAAAAAACAGTGTTGAAACAATGTCACAGTCTTTAGGGACACTTCAAATATGAAAACCGTGCATAAAGCAGCCTCCATATCACAGTATGAAATCTGAAGCTAGGGGACTAGGTCTAGTTTAATTAATTCCATCAGTATCAGACTGCACTACTAATTTAATTAAGGGCAGCAAAAAAAAGCTTCAGTAATCATCCCTAAAAGTCATCTGCCTATTTCGCGAAAAACGTGGCTTGGGTAATTGAGGTGTATTTCATCCTTTTAGCAAATATTTTCTTCCATAAGGCCCACGATGAAAATAAAAAAGAAGATTAAGGTCCACTAGGAAGTTGGAAATTGAAAAAGTTGTCCAAGTTTCCGTTGACGTTGATATTCGATCAGAAGCAAGATCGCAGAGATATAAGATTCTCTATAGGGGCTCGAACCTGACAATGTCCATACAAGAACCCTCTTCAGTCATTTGCAAACTTGCGATCAAGATTGCGTCCGTCTTCAATTTCATGTCGCGTATAGTTAATTCAGTTTGGACGGAAGTTGCCACAGGATTTCCAGAAACATTATTTGATCATCTCAAATAGCAGCGAAAACCATATTATATTCACCAGAAATACTTGCAAGAGTCCTTCGGCGCTAACTCCAATAATCGCAGATTGATCCATGCTCTCTAAGGTAGAAAATGGTCAAAGTTCATCCAATGGAAAGTCAGTTTGATTGAAGTCAAACACGATTTTGAAATTTAACATATATAAACATCATGTTTTGAACAAGGTCATGTCCCATATCCACAAAGGCAGGAAGTCTACACAATTTGATATGCCTGCAGTTATGATGAATGAAATAAAAACACAGCTTTTAAGAATGCTTTTCCATTTCTTATTTGGGCTGTAGTACAATTGCACCGCATTTCCTCCAAAAACACGTAATCCAGTTTTATAACCTTAAAAGTTCCACTTTATTGTTAGACATGATGATGTTGGCCTTGATGTGGCCATTTAAACCAGCATTCAATCTAATACAAAAACTTTATTTAGTTCTCGCCATTGTGTTATTATTGAGCGTTTCGTACTTACATTTTAAAACTACAGCTGGTTGGTATAAGCCACTAATAACACAGAGTATGATATAGACGACTAAAACGCTGGTTAAATAAATGAAAAATGACTACACTAAAAATAAAGGATCTGAAGGTTCCTTCTTGATGGAAATGTAAAAAGTGAAATATTGATGCCTAAAACTTGCAGGATATAATCCCATTAAATTTAGGAAAATCTTTAGGGTATTGTAATTAGAATGTTTCCATAAAGAGGGCAAGTAATAAATGGTAGACTGGTGCTTTCTGGGGGCTACATTTTTAACAGATCCTTTTAAAAAAATCTAGCACCACTACAAGGTTTCTACAGTATTAATTAAGCCTTGATTAAGGTTATATTTATTGACAGTTTCTTTAGGTTCAATTTATTAAACCATACTAGAGGTTACCGTTCTAAAGATTCTTTTTGTGAGCCATTCTTGAGATTCCATTCATTGAAAATTATGAGGTTCTATTGATTGATTATCTGATCTTAGAGGTTCTATTCCTTGAACCGTTCTTGAGTTTCTATTTATTGTATTTTTCTTGAGGTTATATAAAATACCTTAAAGGTTCTGCAAATGTGGCAACCTATTGATCCTCTAAACTGTCTGAATATATGCTTTTTGACAGTATACAATAATTGGAGTAGATATTATTACCGAATCGGAAGAATGTCAAAAATTGCAACTGGAATCCAGCAGAGAAATGCAATCTTCAAATAGTATGCAGTCACGAAACCTGCAGTTGCCTTCATATATCCCTTAAGGACACTGTTGCAAATACTATTTCAGATACATGCAGCAATAATAAGAAGAACAAAAAAAAGAAAACGACATTGGAAACCCAGCAACTATCTGGATTCCCAAACAAAAAAAAATACATGTACATGCCACACATTTAGCAATACAATTGCAAATAGCACAACATCGAGTAATTGAGAGTGAAAAAATGAATATTTCAGAAAGTTCGGACAAGGATCGATAGTGCTTTACACCACGCGACCTTTAAAGTCGGACTTAGACGCACATTTTTCAGACCGTTAAGGCCATCGGTTCCCTCTCAGAGTTTTGCTTCTCAGCCTCCTCTGGGACCCTTGCCTCCCCCGCTGCCCCCAATGAATTCGATTGCTGCTTTCTTCGTCATTTCTCAAATTGTAGGAAAACATGCGAACTGCGACTTATTTTCATGGAATGCATGGTCTCTCCATGCCAGGAATGCATTTCTAGTAAAACATTCTCGTTTTTCGTCAATCCCAAATGGGATTCGCAAACATAATTACAACAAGCAATGTACGTTGATAGCAAGTCCCTTCAGAAACGCATGAATGGATGGTGGAGATAAGATTGCCTTTCTCTCATACTTGACCCAAAAAAGTCATTTTTCAAATCAAATACTTTTTCCAGTACGTTAAGAGCGTGTGGAAACTTGAGATAATGCGCAAATTAAGCCAGATATATGTACTTCTAGCAATCGTTCCGCCTGAAAGGCATTGAAATACCATTTAAAACGCCGTCTTAACAATGGTGTTTTTTACCCGAAAGAATCTGCTAGAAATCTACGAATCCTGGACGTAATGAATTAAAAAAAAAAAAAAATTAAAAATCCGGCTGGGTGTCAATGACCTTAAGTAGTTGTACTAACAGAAGCCACGATTATTGAAATTGCAGAAATATGACACCCATTTGTTGTTATCGATCTATAACTCGTGTTTCAGACAGGTTTCTGATCACGAGGATTACATTTCAGTATAGTAGTGGTGATTAATGATTCCAGTTATAATGAAATTCCTGCAAAATAGTACAAGAGAATATTTTCGAAATTACTTGTTCAGAAAGTTCAACAACTAAATGAGTATAAAAATGTGACATTCCCATCCAAAGTTTGGCAAAGAAGGAATATCATTACTGCGCAAGTCATTGCACTCATATATAACTTATACTCACTCAACATGAAATTTAGGTCAAATAAATATGAACACGGAATATGTATATATCAACAAGGAAATCTAAGTTTATATGAAAAGAATCCCATCTAAATTTCATTAAAAATTAAAATTGCTTATCTTTCCAAATTGGAATTCGGTTCATGAATATTAAAACTATGAAAACTATGGTAAATTTAAGCCTGTTACGCCGGTCCTTCTCACCTGGGATCAAAACTAGATTAAAGGTCAAGCCTGAATGTTTAGATTCAGGGATTCGAGAGATTTTCTACGCATGGTTCGATTGCTTGTGGCACAGAGTACCCTTTATTTGCTCTGTGAGCAGGAGGGCACATGCTCATGTCAACCAGTACAAGGATCAATATATAGCTAATCTGATGAAAATGATAAGATGCATAGAAATGAAGTTCACTGTTAATAAACCCACCATACAATACACAATTATTTGAGCAACAGCAACACCTTAGTTAAAGATAAAACGCCGACAACTAATAAAGGATATAGGTAATAGACCCTGTCTATGCCATTTTTGCATTACAATGTTGATGTCGTTAAACAGGACTTCTAAAAGGTTTTGGTAAACTCAGCCTTCAGTAAACTTACGAAAACAGGAATGTTTTAAGGTGATTTTACGAGGCTTTTAAAAGTAGCATATGGGTTTGCGTGCAAGCCTTTAGCAGCTGCAAAAGATTCCACTTAAAGGCAACAAGCTAAACTAACAAGTTCTTGTCTTCTAGGGCAATCAAAACACTAAAACCGTCAAAAGAGCACTAACATTGAACGAACTAGACAAGAGAATTGTGGAAAATGTACTAAATGACATATATAATGAAATGGACACTAATCAGCAATTAATTCAACATATTACTGTTATCCAACAATTCGCGCATATATTCTCGTATATTTCTTTATATGGGCATGCATGAGAATATACGGTATGCTCACAAGCACTGCGAGCTCTTATATTTACATTCCCTTAGTAAAAATGGCGAACAATTAAGGCAAGATGTCTTCACCGTTTTTTCCATTAACTCATCAACGTTTATGCCAATTTGCCTCGGATGCAATTAGCAGCCAAAATGTCATTAAGACAGCCAAACAACAAAGTAAATTCCGTTGAGACAGTCCCAATTAAAATGCATGTGCGAACTCCTCGTACTATTTACAATGGCGGCGAATTCACGGGGCTGATCCTTGAATCATCAGCATCATTACGGTAAAAATAAAATATCATATTTAAGGCTCAAATTAGCCACAGCCTGCTACTTCATGAGGGGATTTAAAGCTGTCATCAGCACATTTTGCGATGTAATTGCAGCCTTTCATAATTAAAATGCATCGAAGTCCCCAAGGGGCAGTCAGGCGTCATTATGACAATGCCAGAATTTCAGCTGCCGTAATTTCGTAGGACAACATACCAAAAGACTGGGAAAATATCTATGGCATATTTAAGCTAGTACTTCTGCGCTATATCTACACAACTGGACATTAATGTTTCAGAAAAACTATTGCAGGTCAACGTTTTCATACAATGCAGTTTTGAACTTCATTTACCACTAACTTTGTTTTTCTACATTGGTCTTTGTTACTGACATTTTTACCGTCAGAATTAAATAATGACATGTCAGACTAAATTATCGTTAACAGCAGTTTTTCGGTCGCTAAAACTGCGTCGTTTAAGCAAATGATCTGTGAAATAGCATTATTCAGTTCCCATAAAATTGCCACCATATCAGATGCCATTTGCGGCATAAAAAGCGAACTAATGGCCCGAGCACCGAAACGATATGCCTCAGTGTGTTTAAGCCTGTCCTACTTTGGTCTCATGCTGGAAGGTTTCCAGCGAAGAACGATGTAGGAATTTTAGATTTTTTGCATGTTCGTATTACGTGTTCAGCTTTGAACAAAGTAATCAAAATTAATATTCTTGAGTATAAATACACACAGTGTATTCAACTTGTTGATATATCTGCCCATAATTTAATTTGTCAGATTCTGTAAGATATCAATTGCAGTTAATGGGTTTCGCCCCAGCAAACACTGCAAGCAGATGTGCACATCAGTACACAAAGGGGCTTATGACACCCAAGGCTTAAATGTTTCAGGGACCATATTATTAGTTTAACCAGATATTGAGATATCACTGGATCAGATTCTGCTAAATTTTAATTTCGACTGCGTTGGCTTCACCACATGGTGATAACGGGCAAGCAATCACTGCAAGCATAACTGTAATGTAAGGAAGCGCATTAATTATTACGAAGGGGCTGATAACACCTAAGGCTTAAATTATTCTGAGGCTAAACAGAATCACGCTTATCCAGATATAGAGATACACTGCGTGTTTAGAATTGTCTGATTATCACAGCATATTAAAGAATAAAAAGGGGATGTTTTCACATTACTTGTTTCTGGTGCTAAATTATTGAGATTAATTATAAAACTAGATTTTTAGTCTCTGCCATATATATTTGAATTTCAACTGCACGGGTTTTGCCCCTGTTTTAACCGGAATGGGCAATCACTGCAAGCAGATGTGTAATGCTGAGAAGCCCACCAATCTAACAATTCTTTATTGAATATATTATTGAAAATAGTATTAAATGTTTCTGGTGCTAAATTATTGAGATTAATTATAAAACTATATTTTGCAGTGTCTGCCATATTTCAATTTCAACTGCACGGGTTTTGCCCCTGTTTTTATCGGAAATGGCAATCACCGCAAACAGATGTGTAATGCTGAGAAGCCCATCAATTTAACAATTCTTTATTGACTATATTATTGAAAATAGTATTAAATGTTTCTGGTGCTAAATAATTGAGATTAATTATAAAACTACATTTTCAGTATCTGTCATATTTCAATTTCAACTGCACGGGTTTTGCCCCTTTTTTACCGGAAAGGGCAAACACTGCAAGCAGATGTGAAATGCTGAGAAGCCCACCAATTTACAATTCTTCATTGAAAATATTATTGAAAATTGTATTACATGTATAGTCATTATTAAACATTGAATCTTCTTTCATTGTATATGAACCTGGTAATTTCCATATTACTGATTTCGGAAACTCTTGATAACAGTATCTTTTATACATTCTATTCTATAGTAATCTCGTTTTTACCAAATTCCCAGCTTATTATTTCCTTTTTTCTAAATTTTTAAAGACACCCAACGCCTTATGAAAGAAATCTAAGAGCTAGATAAAAGAATTTTTATGGATACGACTTTACATAAAACAGGTTTAATGGGTCCATAGACTTTTTACTTCTAGTCAAAAAGAGTTTTCATGAAAATGAGAAAAAAACGAGTAACGCATTTCTGTAGACCCAAAATTGTAACCTGCCTATAGGGAGGAAGTTTCCTTTTCACTTTTATTAGTTTGATGGAAATGTCGATAGACACTATTAAGTGCATGTGTCTTTGTCATTTCTTTCATTTCATCCCTGCTTTTTTTCTTCTTCTTAAAAACAGTATTTTTATCTGAATCATTTCTTGCTTTATTTGCTATCGAAGAAGAAGCATATAGCAGACAAAGGGCTCTTGGCCGCCCGCCATTATTCCCAACCCTCCCTAAAAATTCCTTATAGCCAAAGTATCACCCCATCAACTGCACTACCCTGTGAGAAATTACACTTTCAGTCCATCCTATAAGTAATTTAAAAAAGAAACGGGCAGTATTTCACGATATTTTGAAATTGGACTCCACAAGCGTCGCTCATTCTCTGGCGTCACAACCGATCAGTTAACCGTCTGGAAAGTACCAGAAATGGAACTGTTGATGGGAAACTACTTGAAGAAACTCAAAACACTTATTTCAGGAATCATTCTTGCTATTTAATATTCTTAGATTTTTCCATGTAGGTTTTAAAGTTTGCTTAGTAATCTAAAGTCATTGCTACAACAGTTATTATATATCAAACGTAATAGTTAACATTTGAAAGACCTAGCCCAAATAAAACACATTCCAATGTTGCAACTTTTGATATCTCACCAAGTTATAACTAATGTCGTTAAGTGCATAAGCCAAGTCTGGCAGTCTAACGTTTTTGTATTCATCGCTGTCATAACTATGACAGCGAAATATCAGCAGTACAGTGACAATGTTCCTTTCAAGTTAATAATTCGCAATGCACCACTTGTAACTTGACGTGCATCTTAACGTTAATTAAATATATGAACCCTCCATCATTCTTAGATTACATTGGATTGTTTTAAGCTGTAGACAACCGGAAAGAAATTAAAATGAGCAAAGTCATCCCGAGTTAATAAAATTACGATGTCATGAGTTTTTTTGGCAACTTCCTGAGAGCTAAGTCTAGTAAAACTCAATTTAAGAGAATGCAATTTTATTTTATTTAAAGCACTATGCCAAGATGGATTAAAATCAAGGTAACAAAAAAGGTAATGAAAAGCAATAAAAGAAGATTACTCCGTGAATTCAGTTTTTACACTTCAGCTTCGAATTACCGGTATACGTTTTTGGAAAAGTTTGCCAATGGTTTCATCTAAAAGGCTGGTTCTGGAAATGAATTTTCCGCCCTAATTTCTCATTAATTTGAGGGGGATGCGTTGGGTTATTAGATTGTTGAGATTAAAATGGCTGTAATAATCCCCAGCATTAAGCTCAATCGAATGTAGTAGACACCCCCTAGGCAACAATGCCAAGACTGCAGACTTTGCTGATGGAAAAACAGAAAATTCGAATCGGAATCCTCGAGTTGCAGATGCCCTTCAGTCAGCTCCATTCCATCCATTAGAGATGAGAAGTCTTGCTGAAGTAACACCCAAGGTGTTTTATGGGCCAACGATACTGCAGTCGCTACTCAATGGTCTACCATTTGGAGAAATGCCAGTCAATTGTTGCAATCATTTAAAAAACAATTCCCGCTGTTGCGATTGTTCCGCAATACTTAATCCTGATTCGTGAGCAATGCGGCAGTGGACAACGACAATGGGGGGTAGAAAGAGTTAAGTAAACTTTCAAGTGCTTTTACTGGCCTCAATTTGTATAGTCATTTTGAAAAGCTATCTTAAGACAAACTACTATTACCACTCTGCTATGGATTAACTGGCGACAAAGTTATATTGGATGGCATTATCAGATGACGCAAGGATCAAAACAGGATCCAACCGAAAACGGTGGCCAATTTAAACAAACAGGCATTTTGTTATAAAGATTGGATCACGCGGGTGGAAATATTATTAAGGGCCGAATATGCCGTATTATGTCTCATACACTGTATGGTCATATATGATTTTTTCATACACAGTTTGAAAACAAATAGGGCCATACAAGACGTGCATGGGGAAACAACATGTTCTAGCTACCCCACGTTTTTCTAAAATCTTAGTCATAAAAATTCTGTTAATGCAGTTAAATAGGAATGTTGTTAAATTTTAACAACGACCATTTTTTCATGGAAATTCAAATAATAACTTTTTACCCGAAACACTTAGGACAAAATGTCAAATTAGTAAAAGGAAGAGAATGATCTGTTTATATGAAAACAGCTATATTCGTCTTCATTGGCAATTAATTAAACTTGTTCCAATGTTTTTTTAAAAACCGAGGGAAACGTTAAATGGTAGCTGTGTTGCAGCACAGTCCTGCACTGCAGTGAAACGACCTATATTTAATTGTGTATTACGTATTTACTGATATGATTTACAGAGATGACATGTTATGCTGTATCCTCAGAGTGATATTGCACAAAATTAATGGCAACATCAGCATGAATCAGTGTATAAAATTTGATGTTTGAATTCCTCAATCACACAATACATGTTAATATAGGTCGCTTCACTGCAGTACAGCACTGTGCTGCAGCGTAGCATCCATTAGACATTTTGTTCTAAGTGTTAAGGGTCAAAAGTTATTAGTTTGATTTCCGTGAAAAAATGGTCGTAGTTAAATCTAACAACATCAGTGGATATCCCTATTTAACTGCATTAACACAATTTTCATAACTACAAGATTTAAGAAAAGTGGGTGGCGAGGAATTCTGGTCCACCCTGTATATGTCCAAAAGATAATTCATTCTTTTCTTGTGTACTATGAATCAATTTTCGTCTAACATACCCCAGTATCTGGTGTGAAGGAGGTTTCATGCATGCTTTTAAAATGTGCTGATCATGTGCTCATGAGCTGCTAAAACTGCTTACTGTGCAATGGAACATATCAACGAACAAAAGAACATGAAACGATGAGGATGAAAATGATTATTATATCGGACGCTTCCAGCACAATTATCATTTCATTAAAACTATACAGAACCTATTGCAAAATGCAAGGAAACCAAAATTCGTACTCAGTCGTTTAGAAAAGTGAATTATATATAAAACCGTAGCTAAAAAATTCATTCGAGCATAAATTAGTCCTTTGGAACCGTTTTTGATCCATAAGTAAAATTTCATCGAAAGAGTCTCACAATTAATTAAATAAGAAAGCATAGAAGCATTCTGGTTGCTTAGGAATGACGAGTCAGGCATGAAAAATACGAGGAGTATAAGGAGGAATAAAGTAACTTTCTCAGGGACTTTGAACAGCAGGGCGTGCTTGGAATCCGTATCTTTACCATGTCATTATTCGAGAGGATAGCTTACGTTTATGTCAATTTTCTTTAGCTCAAGGAAATCTACGCCTAATTTTGACAACGCTCGTTACTTCTGCCATCATTTGGCAGTAACATTTGCATGGCAAATTTCAGTGGATTTTAGGCTCTAGTCCAAATAGCAATTAAGTTTATTATTACAGCGATAAATGTTCAAACTGCAAGGCCGTAATATTAATGCTTAAAATTTTTCCAAGTAAATAGATGCAAATTAGGTCTACGTGTTCCGATTATAGACTCGCATCATGGCAGCATTTTACAGATTTGACATGATGAGGCGTTCTAACAAATGTTATTATCAATTTGGTTGAAACTCAAACACGCCGAAGACTTTAAAAAGCAAATTGGTACACGTGAATTCCCCCGAAATTGAACATTTGTTACAAGATCATAATTTGGATTCCCTACTTTAGAATCTTTAAATTAATTGACTGAAACTAAGTCAATGCTGAAAACTACCACCGCATTCACATTTTAAGAAAACATGCATGTGACGTTTACTGGATAAGCTCTAATTTTAAAGTTAATTTCGTTCAAAAATAGTATGTTTTAGAATACTTGCTTCCTGAAATGATGTATTTAAAAAAAATTAGCATGAATGGTGAAATAAACAAAAAAGCGAATGGACCTGTATGGACCAAACCTACCATAGCTTAACAAAATCTAACCTTTGATGGTTTGGTAGTAAAAACTTCAGTTTATTTTTTGGAGATTTCATTGAGTAATCTTTTAAGATGATATTTAGAACCTAATAACAAATATAGAGGCATGTATATTTTGAAAAAGGCTCCATATGGTATTACATATGTCTAGAAGTCTACTTACTCTTCCCTTTGCAAAACTTTTCAATGCGTTGCAATTTGTTCACGCTATGGTATTCGGGCGTTAAATTTCGGTAGAAATTATATTAGCCTACGTTAGATTTTAATGCATAGGGCGTTAGTAATTTATTAAAGGGCTGGTGCATAATGCATTCTTAATGGCCTTGAATTGTGTGCCCCCGGGTGACTTTTCGTTTGGTTTGCATGAAGTTTCTGCTGAAATATTCATCAGGATGCGCTTACGGATCATGTCTAGTAGAAAGGCAGGAATTGGCTAGGGCACAATTTGTCATGCATTTTTTGCTGAATTTCAAAAATTTCGATGTGTATGCTCTTTTGAGTTGGAGCAGCATTAGCATATTCTTTTACACTTAAAACAGTCGCCCAGTGTTTCGAAAGTTTTGAAAAGACTGCAAAGTAATGCAAAATACTCTGGATAATCAGCATATCACAAAAAACGACTTCATTCAAGATCACCTTAATGCAAAATATAATAATTTAGAAGTAATATCGAGCATACGAATTCAATTCAGTGCCATACTATTAGCATGAGAATGCAAAAGTAACATAAGGTGAAAATTACATTCAAGAGCACCCAACATCATCGTTAAAGTGAAGTTGCATCAGCGCTGGGCTATTCTTGATCATATCGTGTATTTTTATTGATATGACCAAATTATCTATCATTAAGGCTCTCGGTGCCTATTTACCATATATGATATTTCAAGCGAAAAACTACAGATAGAATTCTACTTTAAGAAACCATTGCACATCAAAATCTTGCAGAACAAAAGTGATTTTCAATATTCCTAACTTGTGTTAAAACCATTTACAAAATCATGCTTTTTGTGCCTTTTTTTACTAACCTATCCAAAGGACTCTTTTCAGACGAGCATCAAGAATAGCGTTCGATTAGCTAATGACCGTGTTGGGAATTTGTAAAATAGCGTTTAATGGGGATAACTTTGAGCCGTCGCGAAAAAAGGATCATGTGGCTTCGTAACCTCATCAGATACCCCTTGTTCCCGACTATTTACTTATCGATTTCTGTAGAAAATTCCCGAAGTCTATTTTGCTGGTGGTGTTTTGGGGATCGATTCCTCCACCATATCTCCACGTTCGCCTCTTTACATTCTAAGACGTGTGTCATTATAAGCTTTATCCGTGAAATTTACACAACTTTTCTTTACAGTAATACAACTTTGGGCAGATGCTGATTGCTTCTGAACTACAGGTAAATACAATATAGTACAACCTCGCGTATTTGTGTGAGGTCATCAGTAAAAGCCCAAACCTCACCTGAATAGAAAAAATAGCTCATCAATGTGATGAACGGAAATTACCTGCCATTTGGAATTTATTTGCTGATTGTAGAGTACTGAGTTAAATTGAGTTGAATTGAATATAACGGCGAAGCAAGTTTGAGTAATGAGTAAAAAAGCCATTTCCCCACATTGTTCTCAAACACAGAAAATATTATGCTGCTAAGAATCAGTTCAATTCAATTTAATAGTACAGAAATTGATAATAATGAGGATAAAATAATTATATATGGTCATATACGCCATATATTCTGTATGTCCATAATGGAAATTGGAGACGTCCTTGTAACGTACGGAATGTATGATTATACTGTACATGGCATATATTCCCATATGAGCCATATACATTATACTTTTTCTACCTGGATTGTTTAGAGATATTAAACATTTTCGCCAAACAGAAAAGAATGTGAAACATATATGTGAAACAAAACTCAAAACGTTATGATTACCAACCAAACTAAGCTCAAGTTTAATTAAAAATCCAAAATATATATAAACGTATATTTTCCTAATACCGTAATGCATCAATTTCATCATTAAATGTGATTTACAACCCGAAGCTACCCGTTGACTTTAATTTTACGGAAGTAAACAAACCTATAAATTTCAAAGAAAAATATGAACTGTATTCCTCAAAGGAAACATTTTTTTATTCATTACCTTATTTCGAAAGTAATTAAACCGTTTTCTAATAAATTAATCTCCAAGGAAATTATATCAGGGATTGGAAAAGGACGAAGCATGAATAAAAAACTAGCAAACTACAATAAAAAAAACCACATTCTTCTGATTAGTTTGTATGTTGTATCGCTTCTTGAATTTTGAACCCAACACTGCAAAAGTACATTTTCTCGATAATTAAGATCTCACCCACCAGAGATTTCTACCATATTCGTAAGCAAATCATAAGTGGTTTTATAAAGTTATACATTTCTGGAATTCTCCAAAGGTTTCAGAAAATTGTATTCTCTAGAGATGATGTTTTTTTTATCACCAAACAAAAAAAAATGTCAGAATCCTAGCAACCATAATTGCGCAAATAAAAGATCTTATTTCGGTAGTCATCCAAGTTCCCCTCATTATACCAAGATTCCCTTTGAAATGTATACAAATTAGGATATGGTATACGTTGAAGAGCCCATTAATCCTTTGAAACATGTTGTCAGAAATGTGCAATAGGACCCAGAAAAACATACCGAAGGAAGATGTTTCTGAACACACTACAGTTTTCTTAACAACACCTTTATTTCAATACATCCAATAACTTTAGAGGTTCTTGGCCATTAGTTTGAAAACTAATCTTGCCAAGTTAATCTGGACAAAACCTTAGCAAAAACAAGCGACCAGCAAGAGCTCGCTGATGCAGAAACATTCGCTTGTCAGGAATTAACAACCTCGGACAAATCAGTGGACACCAGAAATCCGATGTAAAACAGTCGCTGATGCGGAACAGCAAAACAATTGTCTAGCATCAAATGACAGTAACTCAGGCACGTATGGTGACATTCGAAACTTCACAGTCGGCCTTTTCGATACGAACTAACAACTCTTTGATAACACAAGTGAGGGGATCCGGAGAACTGTAATGCTCAATAACTGGTCCAGTCTTGCCTCCCTAATCGGATTACCAAACTCGACGAAGGTTTTAATTCGTAATTAGAGTCCAGTTCCGCCCGAATTGCGTCCTGTCTTTGCCGCCAAACAGTGTTGAAACCAGGCCTAATTCCTTTTTAAAGTTCATTTGAATGGCAAACGAACAGTGGACAGGTTAGTTGAAATTGTCCGTCAGTACTCTGTTGTCATAGCAGCAGTGTGCCTTCGGGGATCTGGTCTTAAAGGTAAGCTCGTCAAAGAGTTGATTCTGAAATTTCCATTGTCATAATTATCATTTCCAAATGACCATTGTGTCAATTATAAATTATAATCATTCAGGTCCTCTGTCCGAGTTTATGAGTGGCTAGCATGCCCAAACTCATGCAATACATCCCAACCGAAAACTGTGGAAAACTACCAATGGCGTATGGTAAACAATTGCCTAAAACAACATGTATGTCCCTTCATCTTCAACTTATAGACTTCCAAATGGTCCATGCAGTACATACGTAGTTATTACATATCCATACATATAGCTTTTCAATACGGTTTTTTATAAACCTATTTAAATACTGGTTGTCAAGACATCCAGGTTGAAAATGTATGTCCCATCTACAGTCATACAACATATTAATCTTTTGAAAATCAAATATGGGCGATTCTTAAACTTTGTACCTTTATACATATAATGGTCTCATAAGCCAAGAATGGTGTACACTACAGTAGATATATTAAACTTCAAAACACATTTTGAAATCTATATACAGTATATCGCAACACACCTCTGCTAGGATTTCTATTTAGAGAATATTCCATCAAAAAAGAGACAATTAGATTACTACAGATTAAACATTCTCAGTAAAGACTACAAACTTTTCTTTTCATGCGATAATGTAGATGCTTAGCAAACTACCTCGCAGGTTGGCCAACCAAATCCCATTATGGATAAAGTACTAGAAATTCGATTAGCATTTTGATGAATAGAGAGACTGCAATTCCTTTTGAGTGTATTGCGAAAATTGTGGTTTTTAATCTCGTCTTCGGGTTTGCGGGTAATTGGAATTTGGAACACCAAATGAATTTAGCAATTTTTTTTCCAGATTAAATTCCACCTTTCATATCAAAGAGTGTATATATGGGCTTACGCATGCTGAAAAGGAGGTAACATGGTGTTGGTCCACCTTTTGCTTTCAATACACCCCAATCCATTATCCTCATTGAAATGGACTTGCACAAGCTTTAAAAAGTCTCAAGTAAATTGTATATCATTTTTCGTGAAGAAAATCGTTAACCATTTTCCAATTCCTTCACATGGCTTGTCATTCAACACACACGTACTGACCTGAGATTCTACAGGGTGTACCCAACAAACATTGCAAAAACATTAAGTGTTGCCAACTGATGTTCTTTCCATGAAGTCAACACCAAAACATTAGTGTGCATGTATGCAGATATCATATGCTATGTAAGCAATTGTGTATGACACTGTCCGAACTCCCAGACACGAAAATCAAAGTTGAGATCACAAAGATCTAAAATTAGAATTTAAACTTATCTTCATTTGTCCATATCATTGTCAGACCATCAAGGTCCGAGTCCCCAAAACCAAACGCGAAACCGATCCCTTTTTGCTTGTTAGAGCTCCTTGTTGGCGTGTCCACCCAAGACTGCTGTTTACCAAAAACTACCCCGAGTTTCAGGGTCCCACCCCGAATCTCGAAAACTCAGGAATGTGGTCTTCCCAAGTGACCACATTCCAAAAATCTCGATCTGTACTTGACCCCGACGCGTGAGGCGAGGTCAAGAAGCTGAGACGCGTGGCGGGTGCGTGGGTCACATTTCTTTGTGAGGCGGGGACCAGTTGACCCCGTCTCACAAATTGCTACCAGAAATTGGACACATGCGGACATGTATGGCCATATACTAGGTGTATGCATGGATTTAACGTCGTATACAGTATGTAGTATTTCATGGTCACGGATACATGCAGACATACCTGTATACATATTCATGACACCACATTTGTATCTGTCCAAACAAAGGCATACGGGAACAGATGGTTGATAGTAGAGAGTTTGAGCCATCTAACATTAACGAAACGATAACGATAACGTTAATGAGAAACAACGCGGGAAGTCCGGAATGTCATTGGAATGCCATGCTTCGCATAGGGTAGTCCTTGACATTCCGGTCCGCCAGCGCTGTTTCTCGTTATGGTTACCGTTATCGTTTCGTTAACGTTGGATGGCTGAAACTAATATACGGCCCATCATTAACTGCATATGGTGCATTTAATAATCACCAAGGGTCAAATATGGTTTACACATGGCTAAATCTAGTTCATACACGCCAATATATAGCTTTTCCAGCCGGGTACTTACATGGGAATGGGGTATCTCACATACAGAGGAAAATTCGTGTTTGAAGATGACCATGCACATATTGAACATGCTCAATAAGAATAACAATCATCTGATAATGACGTACATTATAAATTTCACTAATAGAGCATGACATGACGTTGTATAAAAACGTTAGGATTGAAAAAAGGAAGTAATTTAAGAAGAAGTGAAGCAAAACTTCAGTATTTCAAAACCGACCAAGCAGTTAGATTTTATTCACTATGTAGACTACACTTTTCAAATTTGAGTCATGTTAAGTCGCTATTGTTTTATATATATAATCCGTGTCGGAAAAAGCTATTCAGCCATTGTCAGTTATTAATTAGCATGTCACTTTGAAAACATTACGTAAGCACTTTCTGATACTTTAAGTGTACTGGTAGGTGTAGTGGAGTTTCAGAGCACAACATGCATTCTTGCAATTAGCTCAAGTCACTTGAATTCCAGTTAACTACTCACGATTCGTGTCACAACAAAACACTGTTGACACGACGGGGAGTATTTGTTTCTACGTAGTATGCGTACTTGTATAATCTGAACTAACGTATGTTTGCAGTAATCAAATGCAAATAAAAAGGAAACTACTTTTCTACATTCAAATCGAGAAAAAAACCGATGCCGAATCGCTGCAGTTTTTTCGCGGCAATGCTGCCAGGCACTGCAAAAAGTTGATTCATCAGAATAAGAGCAACACACGAGGGGATTCTTCCGCAACAAGTGTTGACACACTCAGGCAGAATTTCCATCATAAGGTATAAGGCGGCAGTATTGATTGGTAAGCAGCAGTGTTTGTCTGCATTCATTTTGCGGAGGTTCCCGAAGGAACCATCGTCTACGTTAAACGAACATAGGGCACCTCAAGGGCCAATAGCAAGCAAGGACTTTCCACGCTGAAAGAAAAGCTAACCATGACAAGAGCTCGAATAGTTAGTACGTATATGCGTTATATTGCCCATAAAAAGCGAAATTTGCAAGACCTAGCTTCTCTCAAAGTCCCAACATTTTTACATTGGAATAAATTTCAAATGCATTTTCATGAAAAAATTTCATGAACATATATATACAGGTACAGATAAACTAAAATTGGATGAAAAGCTGAAGTGGAGAAGATTCCACAGGCCAGCTTCACTTTTAGATACTGCATGCGCAATCTAAGTGAATGCAGCTTTCTGGCGCGAATTGAAGCCAACCGTTTCATACATGGTTACTCCTGAAATCAAAATATTTCGAATAAGTTTCGCGTATAGATGAATGTTGGACAGCTATCCTCAATAAAAAGTAATAAACTTAAAATGATTTGTGGCGAAAAGAAAAATTTCATTCGTGCAAATGCATTCGAAATATTTCTGTGCTAATACGTGATGATTGAATTAAGTTCTGATATGCATTTCAAATGAATTTAGCGAAACACAGTTTTGTATTTGTATAGATTTTTAATCAAATGCACATGCACGTTCCCATGCATTTTGATGCAATATTTCATAACGTTCACTGAAATGCACGACATCATCAATTCAACTGGGATTTTTTAAACCACCAATGATGAGAAAATTGTTCCAAAAACCTGATGAACATAAATTCAATTATGAGTGATGCCGAGCGCAAAGTGAAATTCGATTATTTGTGCAAACACGAGGTAATGACAAACTCATCAAGTAGAGGACAGATTGAAAATCAGTATACAGCGAACGCATTCACCTTCGTCAACTCAACTCTTCTGTGGTCGATCAGAAACAAAGTTTCGAATAAAGTGAGATATTTAAAAGAGCTATTTTTCATATGACATCATTGCCATATATCACCCAGAAGCAAATTTCACCCAAACAAACTGCTGATTGGGACAAAATAGTTCTCACAACTATTTGAACGAACTGCAGATTCTACAACAAAATCTTTAGTTGGAGAGTACAAATATCCATTTTTTTTTTATAAATCTACATCATCTCAGATTCCTGCATCGCATTGATTCGTTTTTCCTTATCCATACCAAAAATAAAACCGTTTTGAATCTTCAAATAATGTTTCATGTTGCTATAAAAGGGTGTGATAAAGGCGTGAATACAATTGTCTTTTACGGTTAAAAGTTGTTGCAAGCCTATGTCGTTTTCGCCAACTTGAAAGCTATCCAAAAGAACAATACTATAAAAAGTTTTGCATCAATCGATATTCACATGGGGAAAAAATCGCTTAGTGTTCCAATAAAATCAATTTAAGTTGAGAGAAATGTGAAAAGAGCGTTAGCTGTGCGTGACAGCAGAAAACTGCTGCTAGAAATGATGTATTTCAGAATAGGTTCCTAAATCGTTCATGTCATTAACAAATTGAACGATACCTTTTATGCAAATGAAGAAAATCTACATGAATTGCCGGCGGTCATTTTATAAACAGATTACATTTAATGTTCATTTAGATCCGTCATTGCTAATGTCTCAGAAACCGCACGGAAAACTTCGAGGCAGAATGTAATTTAGAATACCTTTTTTTGACATTTATAGTGTTCCAACAACATCTGTTTAGTTGAATGAGTTTTCTTATGTTAGTTTTAAAGTTTAATAAGTTACAAATGAAAACTCCTCCTTAACATTCACACACCTCCACACATGACATATATGTTTATGCAATACATAAACAGATTTTGTCAACCTATTTTATATACCTTTTATAGAATTCATTGAAATCAACATTTCCAGCTAATGATTCATGGTTGAAAAAAATCTGCCAATTATTAATAATAATTTAAGAAATTGAACTATAAAAAAATCAATAAAAGTATAAAAGTGAGCCATAAATGGTTTCTCTTATACTACTGATAATCTCATTATTTTCAAAACTAAACAAACATTTTACAAAATATGAAAGGCAGCACAAACATCTCATATACCGTATATAAGAACTTTTTGAATTCATATACCATACAAGTGCATGTTCATATTTCTCAAACAAATGTGAAAATTATTTCAATGTTTCTCAAAACCAACCAGGATTTTTTGGGAAAAAAAGTATTCGGGCTGCGAGATTTGTTGAAACGACCACAAAATGAGGGTCAATCTCCTATAATCCGAATCCTCGACGCATTTCTTCTCTGGCTATTGGGGAACGTAGGCGTTTGTTTCCACATTAACAGCTCTGATGGAGCTAATGAAGGACAAACGGCATTACAAAGGCATCATGTTGCCATTTATCAAAACGAGCTTAAATCCATCCAGCAATGGCCGGATTAAGCGAAATGAATGCTCCTAACTCCATAGCCCGATTGGTTTTGACGTCAGTTGCAAAATATTTCGACTTTCATCATTGCCAATAATCCCATCATGGCGTCGTTAAGCGAATGCAAATGGCGCTATTAAGGCAGCGTGGTTTCGGAAGAATTAACAGCGCCGTTGTTAACGGGACGTGCCAACTTAATTGGTGTAACTAAAGTGATACGCCGCGTAAACGTAGCTGTCTAGGTTTGATTGGATTTTTCAGAGAGGCTTGCGGACTATGCTTAGCCACGTGGACACTGCATTCCAGCGTTATGGGATTACCGCACTTAATTTCAGTTTGAGGATTTGGATTGGTCATAGTTTCGCCACTGGTCAATAAAACGAAAATAATACCAGCCACAGCATCATTTTGTCGACCATGTTATATTAGAAATACACGGAACATTTTCCCCAACAAACTGGATAACTGCAGCTTTACGGCCATTGCAAAATTCTTCAAAGTTAATAAACCGTTAATAACTTACATTTTCAAAAAACCTTTAGAATGCAATTTAGTGCTGGACCACCCATGATACTTTTAGTAACATTCTTAAAACAATATTAGAAGCGTTTCCTACAGCATTTCGTTTTGAATTTTTTCAATCAAGATCATTTAAAAAAATGTAATAAAAAGTATGAGAATTTTGACTTAAAATATATTGACTGCATGTCAGAGTTTTGTAGATTGTTGTATTAAACTCGTGTTACGGATTCCTACGCAGATTCGTTGTGTTTTAATTTGTGTGGTTAGCGGTTACATCAAGTTCCATGAATTCGCTTTAAAAAATAACTGGTGATTAAATCTAAAAAATCGTAAGGTGGTTTACTTGGCATACGATGATTTTGGGTATCTGTTTAGTCTATAATAACGGACATGTAGTGTAAAGTACAATAACATGCATTATACTACTGTGTTCATTTGAATTGAAATTTTCCCCTGATGGTTGGCAAACACTGTTAGCTTCAGTTTAAGCTTTGCCCCTTGAAGATGGCAATCACTGCAAGCTTCGGTGCAATCATTGTTTGCCTGTTTATGATTTTCCGGGCTGCAACGTATGTTATGTTTCCGTTATTGCTTGTAAACTATTTTTTTACCATAGTTGCTTTATTTATCATAATATTCACCATATTTATTTACACACTTGTATAATTTTTGAAAAAAATGAATTTTTAAAAAATGTATTTGTAGGGTCATGTTTTAATAATGTAAAATCTATTTTATAAATCAACACCTATAGCTTGAAAGCAAATATTAAGAAATTATATAGTTATATCAATATTAGATTGTGTAAAACATATCAGCGCAAATATGCACTGTAGAATTTATAAGCCTAATTAATTTAGTCTGGACTGAACCAATAATAACCGATGATACAAGTAAGAACCTGTTATGACGGCTAAGACCACCAGTTTCAACTTTAATCTCCCTTAGCACTATCAGGGACAAGACTACTTACTGTAATCATTGTTTCTCTTCGACCAAGTTTAGTCCTTGACTTCAGTTTATCTTTGTGTAAACAACGACAGCGTGTAATATTATAGACATTAGATCAATTTGTGGCTGATAATGTCACGGGTTAGAAATGCAACTTTTCATCAAATCTCCCCCATATCTGCCCATCATCGTTGCTGTGGGTCACCGCCGATTCGTTGATGCGTCCCTGACACGCTCTGATCTCAAAACTAGTCTTTGTTTTCCAATCTCTATAATGTCACGAAGTGCATCCTTCGAGAATAGTCTGTACCAATTCCTTAATAACATGAAACGTGTCCGAGAAATGTCAACACAATCTCTTTGGACGCGATCCATCAGTTTTGACTTCCTTGACATTGCCAGAAACTTATCAATATTGCTCTAATTTCAGAGCTCTAGTTCACAGAGCTATGTTTCTATATTTCCCACCACAAAAAAAAAATACCATCATCTACCATCGTATTTCCGAAATTACATTGAAATTGATGACATTTCTTGGATTTCCTATAACCTCTCCCTTGTTTATTGGTAGCTCAAAAGCCTTCCATCTAAAATTTCGTATTTCCTTCCATTTGGCTTATGTTCCATAACGTAAAACTAAAACTGGGATCTGTTGGCCATCAGAATGAGGTTTCCTATTGTTAACTTCTTGGTTCCAAACTAAAAACAAGTAATTGGGAAACTTACCAGATCACATTGATGGTTGGTGGGGCACAATGCCTAAAATCCAAAAAAAAAGCACTTTTGTAGATATCACGGTGCGATGTTTGACTAATATCATCACTGAATCTTGGTGAATCCTACTGCAACCTGCAAGTAAAATCGAGAGTATTACCGCTAGGCAGTAAGCTGTTAACATAACGAATCAAGATAATCTTTTCAAAGTACAATTCCATTCAATTAAAACAGAACGTGAGACACGCTAAAGTAACAAACATAACACGTAAAAAAACAACCGCAAGAATCCTTATCAACATCCAAATTTATGTTAGTGTTCCTTGAAAATACTGTTAATGACTAACGTAGAAGTGAACCTAATTACAGCGAGTCTTTTGTCCAATTCTCACATGAATCAAGATTCCACCATCAGTTAGTACCCTCCAGTAGGCTTATCTCTAAATTAATGTCTTCCACATAAGTATTCTGGACGAGTTGTCCATGCTAAAAGACGGAAAGAGTGTACTGCAAGATCCTCAATCAACTGCACCATGCAACATCCAAACATCATCGTTTAGATTACATGTGTAACCTAATTCTACAAGGAGGAATTTAATTAAAAACTAAATAGCGCGTTACATCTAAATGTTTTATTTCCATGTGCGAAACAGTGTGACAGTCAAGCGTATTTATTCGACTCTATTGTACTTTCATTCCAGATTTCGTAATTCCGAAGAATCCTCGCAAAACTCAAGGATTTTCCGGGCCTTCACATTTAACGAGGTAAGCCATATTTCCTGCTTTGCTTAATGCAGATTTACGGCTATGCTTTGGTGCATTCGGAGAGGAAGCTTTATGGTGATATTTGGCTTCAGGAAACATTGTTCCAAGCTATGAAGAAAACCAAATAATTTGTTAGCTTTCTGAATTTATCTCCCTACAAGTAAGTTTTCTGAGAGCAGTCAGTGCACCACACTAGGAAACAACACATAACTCGGTTCGGTGCAATTATCTGTAACAACAGAGTGCACTTATTATTTCTTCTTAATTCATATATCAAATTGGGAATTGTTCTGCGGAACTGCTCAGCCAACCAGTGATTGAAGAATCCTAAAAGCACAAATTCCCAGAGGACATGGACTGTTGGATTTGGCAGATAGAGACCTCTAATTTTATCTCTCCAGAACTTTTTTTTGCTTATTCTATATACATTCTCCTTGATAGTTCTACTTGAACGAAAAACTAACTTACTGAACATGGACACACGTGATCACCAGTTTAGTTCGATATATATTTCTGATTTAAATCTAGAGTACACATGTAACTATAGTCTTGCTACCAACCAATCAATTTATAGAGGCAAGTTTTTCCATTGCATGCACCGATTTAAGATTCCATTGAGGATTTTAAACTAAATATCGCCATGGGATTTTTGAAGTCAAATGGCCACTTGTGATAAAAACAAATCAATAAGTTCAATAACAGGCTTTCCCGTTGGACCGCAGTACAAGGGCACCATCACCAGTTTTCTGATTATATGTATTCTGGGTCAGCATCGCCTGGTAGTGCATGCCTATTTAGCAATGAATTTCCAACATGGCTGCGTCCTTACTTTACCGTCGCTAACCGTAGCATATAGTATATGGGTATATATGTTTATTACAAAAAATCAATAAGAAAAACTTGAAACATTCTTTGAATTTTCTAAGAAATGCAGAAAATCTACAACAGAATATTTATTCGATGCAGAAAGATAAATAAACTGTATTATTGTTATATCAAGTATGAATTTCTAAACTGGAGTTGTTGTTTTAAATCGATGGATACATTTTTCATCTTAACCATAGCAACTTTACCATCCAACTTGTTTGCGTTTTAGATGTTTTCCCAGGGTAGGAACCAACTATTGATAATAAGAAATCTAAGCAAAGACCTATCATGGACTGTGACATGGACTAGTTTGGAAAGAAAGCTGTATCTTCCAAACGCTTAAATTTTATTTGTCAAGATTTAAAAATCCAATGCCCTATCAAGACCACTCTTAAGGGAATTGACGATTCTCATGTTTGGCACGTGTACGAAGAAGTACCAACAACTGGAGTTTTGGCAGCCGTTGGTAATTGGAGTCGACATTCCTCAGCTCATTTGCATATTCGCGTTTGCCATGAGTGGGTACATAATATATATTCAGTGTGCAAAACACGATTTTCGCTGACACTGCTCGTCATTCAGAACAAAAAGAAAAATCTAATGAAATGTACACGAGTTTCCCCCTCTCTAAACGGATGCTTCATTCTTTAGTAAGTAAGTGCAGTGAGGCCCAAGCGCTTTCAGTAACGAATTTAAGGGAAGTGGGCTGAAAAAGAACACAAACATCGCCCAAAAAGGGAAGATGGGAGTCAACCTACCCGTAGGTTTACTGTCCTTAAGCAGGATTTTTTTTCTGCTTTCGTTTACTTGTATTTATTGTTTCAAGTGCTAAGAACGCCACTATGCAGGTTGGAAGAATGACAAAATCGATGTGTTTTCGTTTCATTAACGCTGAACAATTCAAGTATCATGCCCCAAACTTGTTGAGGATTACTCGAAAATTCACAAACTTCCGTTACAAGAAATTCTGTCATTAATTTTGGTACGGGGCATTGTGAAATACAGTAACACATACTTAATTTGTACGCTATACACCAGTTGTTATAGTTAATTATTCTATATATGGCCATCCCAGAAATTGTAAACATCAGGGAATAAGGGAATAAACTCGTAAGTGCATGTATGATCATACGATAGGCCATATGCAAAGGTTTGCCCATAAAAGGAATATATATGGACCAAAAAAGTCCGTAAATGTTCATTCATGTATAAAAGTTTTCCATCAGGTTGGATAACATAAAAGTAACATGTGAACAAGATTAACTGGGATGTCTACATGAATGAATATGGACCATAAATGGCAATATATAGCCAGTCATTCGGTGGTTATAAATGGTGCATGTAAGGTTATATATACCACTCAAACACTTAGTAAGGTCTCATACATGTACATGGCTATACATGTCACATACTAGTCCGACCATGTCTTTCCATCCGAACTGGACCTTCAGATCTTTGCTATAGTTTCAGCTTCACACAAAAGTAAAAATCTATGTACCATCTGATAAAAGCAGATTTCGTAAATCCCCAGGAGTTAATCTCCACATGTGTGTCCTGATAGTTGCATAATCTGACGTATAAACCGGTTAATCGCTTCTTGCTCAATTACGCCCTCAAAGGCGTTAATAGACGAGCCTCTCAAGGCAAGAAACAAGCTAAGAAGCCCCGTTTTTATCGACTATGATACTCTCTCATCACATCTCGAGCGCTTAATTAATCAAATATTTGTCTGATGGCGCCCGGCTTTGGGGGCTTATTCGATTCCCAGCATGCTTGCTGTAAACAGCCGATTACAGCGAGATAATTGTTGTTCAAATGTTAGATATGCATGGTGTCCTAGGGGAGCTCCACATTGCATAGGTTCCTAATTAGCTTCCTGTGCCTAATTGAAACGTCTGATACCTGCCTATCTTGTTTATACGAAATTTCGCAAGAAAGTTCGCAGATTCAGTGAGGAGCTTGCGGCGCTTCGCAATCGATGCTAAATCAGGACAGTTTTTGCACAAAACTGCAATCCATCAAAACGAGTGGCTAATTGCTTTTCTGATGCACTTAGTGCCTAATAATTGCGACCTAATCTGGAATGGTATCCTTAGCCTTCGTGTAGCATTTGTGTAACCGTGCTAATTGCAGCCAACGATCGAAGCAGCAAATGGCTTCTTTATAAAATTCAGCAGATATTGTTTCCGGAATTCGGCTGCTTTGTTATAAAAAATAAAAAAACAAAAATAAGCGTTCAATTGTTCAAAAAAGGCGTGATAAACACGATGGTGAATTCAGCACAACAGCGAATCTCCGGAGTCGTGATTTCCTGAAACGACTATCGGAATTGACTGAGTTAATGAATTGTTGAAAAAAGAAAATGTAGTTGATGGAAAAGGCATGTTTTGAAAAGCGATTGCAATTTTCTGTTTTTCATGTGTGGAAGTTATGAAATACCGTAACGTTAGAGATTGCAGTTTTCTGAAAACCATTTTCTGACAAGTTGAGCTGAACGTCGCCATTCTATGATAAAGATATAAACCTATCGGGAATTTGTTAAAAGCTCAAAATAGAATTTGTCGAAATTGGCAGAAATGCAGAACACTCATAAATAATCATCATGATAAACATTTACATTACAAGCCTAATAGTAATTTATGTTAACAGCTGAACTTGGCAGACATTTAAAAATTGTACAGAGTATTTCTGTAGATCATATTCAAAAAAATATTATCCAATTCCTGAATAAATATCCACCTCCATTGAATACTTTTAATAAACGAATAAAAACAGTATCACAAACACCTTAAGTTATGAAATCCAGAACATAACTAGGTTAGCAGGGAAACTTGATGACGTCAACACTACATACATGTAATTAAAGAATCAGAGTTCGTGTTTTCGTGTAAAAATCAACTGATGAGGCCTTTACTGAATTCAATCAACCAAAGAATACAAAAAAGGTTAATTTGCTGAATATGTTCAAGTTCCCTAAATGTCTCGCACATGCATCTTGCTTGAACTTGGAAGATGTGGTACATAATTACTTAAATAATAGCTTTCAGTCACATTAGGGACATCCTTTTCTATAATTCCGGTTCATTTAGAGCGTTTGTAGAAATGCAAATTGCTAGAAAAAATGATCGATTTTTCTTATCAACGTCTCACCAAGCTGCAGAACAAGTCATCAAAAAACGTACAAAACCTGCAAGATCACAACCCGCATATCCGATTGTAGGCTGTAAACAACGAGGAGATAAAATAGTTATCAAGAACAAGTCAGCATATATGCGTTGGTTCGCTGACAAAGTCGGGAAAATCCTAATAAGCATATTGAAGGAATGATTACAGCATATGCTACAATATTGTTCCTCTACATTACCTCCTCTAACTTGTATGCAACGCGTTATTTAGCCCAACGTAAAGTTATAATTAAAAACTAGTTGGTAATATGTACCTTGTGCTTTTCATAGTTGTAATTAAAAACGACTTAGTACACCAAACTTTGTGCACCTGAGAAGAAAAGTGGAAACTCGCATCAAAATATGGTTCACGGCACGAAATAATTTAAATTTCCCATTTACGAAATTATTATGTATTCTAATTACATGTTTAATTACCAGTATATTGAAATTATTTTCGGACTAATGTGCAAACTTTGTGTTGTTTTCAACGTTGGTATTTTCACGTATTTTTCAATTGCTCAATAAACTTTTTTCAACGTTGTGCAACCTTACTACATAAATCATATTACCGAACACATTAACCCGGGCTTGGTGCAACCCGCCTATTTATGACAGTTGTGCTTATAGCATAAGCTATTTTCACCTATACTTGCAATCTTGTCTTTACCCATGAACTGCAGTTATGGGAGGAAAAAGCTCCATAACTTCAATTTAATATCCAGGCATCAAATGAAATTGCCAATGTGCCCCAGAAATAGTGACCTCATGCTTGTTGTGGCTTACAAAGTGGCAAATCTCGAGCCCAAAGTTTAATCGAAAAAGCTGGTTGTGCCAATCTCTAGAAGTTGTCGAGTAATCTGACATGTTCAACTAAAGTGAAGCAATATTTCCAGAGTTCGGCAAATAAATCACATTCCGAATGATGACGACAATGATGCCAGCGATTTCTGCCAGATGTTCAACAACTACAGCTGCCTTTCTCCAATTTATTCTGTATGAACATCCACAACATGCGTTGGCCATGAACTATAACTCAAAAACAATTTTCATCCTATGCCCTATGGTTGTTGAGATAAAGTGTCAGTATGTCTTTACTTTTAAATTTTCATTGCACCATTTTTTTCAAAAAATATACAAATATGCAAATAAATATGGTAAATAGTATGATAAATAAGGTAACTATGGTAAAAAAATAGTTTACAAGCAATATTGGAAACATTTAAATTACGTTGCAGCCCTAAAAATCATAAACGGGCAAACAATGATTGCACCGAAGCTAGCAGTGATTGCCATCTTATAGGGGCAAACCTTAAACAGAAGCTAACAGTGTTTGCCAACCATCAGGGGGAAGTTTCAATCTAAATGAACATAGTATAATGCATGTTATTGTACTTTACACTACATGTCCGTTATTATAGACTAAACAAATACCCAAAATCATCGTATGCCAAGTAAACCACCTTGCGATTTTTTATATTTAATCACCAGTTATTTTTAATGCGAATTTATGGAATTCCACACAAATTAAAAAAAACAATGAATCTGTGTAGGCATCCGTGACACGAGTTTAATACAACAATATACAAAACTCTGACATGCAGTCAATATATTTTTAAGTCAAACTTCTCATACTTGTTTGAAAATATGTGTTACAGACTAATGCTCCTATTCAAATCGTGATGAAAGCAGTCTGTGTGGTCACAGCAATGTTTCCCTTATCTGACCTATAGCTAATTGCTATCAAAACTTCGACTTTGGAGAATGAATACCGCTCAACGGCGATCGATAAGGATCCGCCAGTATAATTCGACCATTTCATCAGCAATTCTACAATTAATGAATTATTCCAGAGCAGTGACACCATCTGGTGAAACCGACCCATGTCCACACTTTCTGAAGTGCTAGCTCCATGAAATCAATGATCAACGCTTGTTTACCAAGCTTACTAAATCTAGCATCCATATGGATTTGCAATACACGGTCTGGTCAACATCGAATAATATATTCATCAACGCCTGGACGCTTTTATTTCATCCATTATCCTAAAACACCATTACGTTAAACTACTCTATGTGGGTGTACAGCAAACATTCTCGTTTCAAATCCTGTTGTTTTTCCTATTTTATTGCGCACCCTAGCAAAACTCAACTAACCATTGTAATTTCCATATTTACTTATCCTATCAAAACCATATTTAACCTTTTGAGAATGTTATTACCAACTCTGCCTTGGGGGAAACTGTATATGTACATTTCGTAATTTGTACTTATAGGTATTTTAGAAATACTAAACCTAGTAGACAAATTATCCTAAACAAATTATATTCATCAATAATGTATTATGCAAGTGCAGGAATTAGATACGGTACAGCGACGGGCAGCTAGAATTGGGACTGAGCAATATCAGCGGGATGTAAGGGCTCCAATGACCCAATAGTTACCAATTATGTGCGGTCCCTTGCATTTGTGTTTGTAAATACCCTACGTGACCTTTTGTATCATTTGTATAACTGTATATTATTATAAGATCCCCTATCACATGGCATAGTGCTGACTGTAGGGTAATATAATTGAATTGAATTGACGTCTTCATGTTATATTGCTATTTCCATGGAATATCAAACAGATGGCGTTGCAAGTATCAATTTCTGATTCATGTACATGATGCTTGAAATCGGTCACAAATTGATTTTTTTGATATTGTACAGGTGTCCAATTTTCTGTACAGCATATACATCCGCGGACTACCCCCAGTTTAAGTAGTGTCCGAGTTACACAGATTGAAAATTTCAGTACGAATGTATTTTCAAGTATTTATTTTCAAAAAATCTTCAAAGATTTGAATTCATTTTTTCGATATTAGCTAATCATCCGCAAATATCATTTCTATTAAATCAGCAAACGATTTTGGATACATCCACTCTACTTTTCTCAAATAACCATTTTGCTTTCACCACCCACATAGCAATCAATGAATGAATGAATTCTGGATTCGTAGATATATCTGGTACTCAGTGGTGTAACATCAAAGAAAATGCAGAAAAAAACAACCCAATTTCAATTTGTTTTTATGTTGTAGAAATCAAAACGTATTTTTTTTTATAAACACAGCAGTCGTGTTACCCACAATCAAAGAATGTAACTGCCCATGGAAATGTCTTCAAACAATTTCGGATTGTTTATTATATCCAATAAAATGCGGCTCACGCAATCTTGCAACTATCATTTTGTTGGTCATCTTGATCATAATATTCAACAATGATGTTTCGAATGATATTTCTATGACTAACTGAAGTCAACACGCAAAAATGCTATCTATGGACTTTTCAAAAGTTGTAATCTCTTTGTAATTCACATCTCGTTTCCCGTATGTCTAACATATGCCTAACATTTACTATAGAAGTAGACATAATCATTCAAACGTTCAACTGACGTGAAAAGCAATCTCATGAATATGCAGTATATCAGATTCCACATTGTAAATGCAGTATATTGCAAAATATGTTGATAATAAAACATACCAAAGTAAAACGTTAACATAAAAATGTATTGTATCAGACGTCTGAAATAAAACTCTAGGCAGGATTTAATGCAATATGATTTGCAATAAAATACGGTGACACAAATGGTCAATTACTGAAAGTGACTTCCTGATTACATGCTTTCATTCCGATTGGGCTATGAATTACTACCAAACTTAGATCGATCAGTGGGCTAATGCGATGTTGAAATTGATAATGGCAGATCATTGCGCTTATGTGATTTCTCGCGAAAAAATGCAAACATTCAACCAATGTCAAGTTTGGTTCAATCCTGATTCCTTTTGCCGACTTATAATTTCAGTCAATACAGGGCATTTTTTTTAACAGGCTCTAGAGTTCCAACGGATCAATACGATATGATAAAAGTATTTCAAAGCAATAATTGGCCAATTAGAGGGATTAAAATTTCATTTTCTTGGCGAATTATATATTACAGCATATCAAGTATTGTTTTCTTACAGCCTGCTTTCTTGAATTCGATTAAGCTAATTAGCCTCCAACAATATTTTCGTTCACGATTATCCTTCCAGATAACCTCTTATGCCTTGCATAGCCATATAAATAAAAATGTCATACATAAAAATAAAGTTTTACATACATATACGTGTTTTAGAGCATAAATTGATGTTACCTCTTTTCTGTTTTTAACACAACTCCCAACATTAAAATTTCCAATTGCAAAAGGTTCATGTAACATCAGTATTTCTGCTAAGAATTGTACATTGCAAATCGAGACAATTCGCTCTAATATAACTTTTATATCTGTGCATGTGCACGCATTTGACTCAATAAAACGCCTGTAATTGTATTATATGAGCATGCAGTCACCAAATTATTAAATTAACACTCGTAGGTCACCAACATTGCCTGCATTGGGCACATGTGTCGGATTAGTTCAACCTCCCAAAATCTGCATTTTTGCAAACTTTTATTGAACTTATACAAGGCAAAGTGAAAAATCGATTGCAACAGCTTCGTGTTTTTCAAATCGCTAGCGCTTCGAATTTCAGAACGTAGTAAACGTCTTCGCTCTGAAATTACATGTCGAGCAGCAGTAATCACAGTCTTTTAGAAGTGCCGAGCCTCTTCGAGATTTTTGAATTCGTTCGTAAATATCTTCGCTTTTGTCGGTGGTAGTTAACATTCTCTCGATATTACGCCAAGAGAGAAAACCGTCAAAGAGAAACCGTATAAATTCCACGCATGTTAGTTTTCGGTTCAAATTTCCTCTTTCTTGGAAATGTTACAAAATCTGCTTTTTGGAGATTGTCGTTATGGCAAAGTTGTCACCAAATAAAGTTTCTACATAGCTATTTCAAGTGCTCAAGCGCATAATCTTTGCCTTCCAGTCACCATAACCATAATATGTCAAATGGTTTAAAATAACCAAAAAAACCATACATTATAAATAATGCATTTATTTAGTTTATGAAATTGTGAATTTTTTAAATTAAATTTTAGCACACTTGCCAAGTTAAAATGTTAATTCCTTGTCAGTCTTGTTGTTGTACATGCGACAGTAAAATGCAAATGAGGAATAACATACTTTCCTAATTAACCAATGATGGGTAAATAAAGGAAATGTCATATGTGGACATACCAGAAATTGAATGACATCCTTGTCCATAAAAGGTCATATATTGCATACCCTTGTGCACCACATATCTAAGTCCATATTTTTTTCATACATCGACATAAAACGCTATGTAGCTAGGCTATACAAGTTTTCAGACATGTACATATGTGGGGCATAATAAGACACATATGGCCCTATAATTCAAACATTTTTTTACCGGGGCGGAATCCAGTGTATTAACTGTGGAATAACGTTTCTCCGCAGTGGAGATGCATTTGATATTCATGAACATGGCATAGCTAAATAAAGTATACGCATTAGGGATTTTCCTATAACAAGCTAATATAGCGCAATAAAATTACAAGGTCCATAAAACACTTAAGCTCAACGTTGCCAGAATACAAATATATTTATTTTCTGCAATGCGCACTATGCATTCTCCAGCAAACCTCTCATTCACTTCAGTTGTGCAACCTTGTTGAAAAACTGAAGCCATGTTAATTGACCTACAGCCAGACTGCAACCACTGCTAATGTAAAAAAGCAACATTGCACAACAAAATAATCACATAAACCACAGTAGAATTATATCACCACGTTTTGTTAAATTTCGCGATTCAGCTCTGTAAATTATTGATGAGAACCAATTGCGTTTGCCAAAACTGCGTCTGGCAAAACAGACAAAAAAATCTGTTCGTGACGCCCCATATCTGCATCACTTGTAATTATTTTTACGTTTGTAGGGGCTTAGTGCATTAAGTCAAAGAGCACTGTTAAAAGTCATTATTACCCTACCACGATGCCGTTACTTTATGGGAAGAGTTTGTGAATCAATAGCAGCACTAAAGAGAGCTCTAAAATACAGCCCTATTAAGGAGCACTTTCACTTCCTAGGGAATCCCAATTTAATATCTGAGTGATTTTTAATTCAATCAAACGTGAGCATAAGATCGAGTTAATGCAAAACTGCTCGCTTTGATCATCCATCATGTTAAATTAACAGTGGGATGTGGCAATCCATGCCCGTTTTCAACAGAAAATACCACGTGTTTAGGAGACGTTAGGTAGCCATAAAAACTAAGTTTTTCATTAGGATTAGTTTGGCATTGTTACGCACGGAATTCAGCTGCATGTCGACGATCGTTATTACACAAAAGCTAAATAATGTAGTATTCAGCAGTTATTCGAAACACCACGCTCAAGATAATCGTATTTTTTGGGGAACGAAGGTGAAAAAAAATGGAAACAATGCTTCTTCTCTTGCATTACTACGACATAATCGTAGCAAACAAAGCTCTGCCAGAGTTAGAAAAAAACATATTTGGACGACAAAGGTTTGAACAATAGGCAAGGTCTGATAAATGTATTAATCCGGATGCATGCAGAATATGATTTTGGGGAACCCAGGTTTACACTATGCGGTAATTTTGCCGGATCGGTGCTAAATGGGATGCTGGGTTTATACACTACCGTGTACGTATAAGCTCATATATAAGTCTATATACTGTACGTTGTATGATATCCTCCATTATTTATGTATGACGTGTGATGTCCATTTATGAAAAAAAGCATGGACTTGGCCTGGGTGTAAAAAAATTATGCATGTCCCATATGCAAATATATTTGACATACCATTATATGTACACTGCCCTTTAAATGTGAAATATCCAACCCCTTGTACGTTGGCAAACCATGCGTACACATGTTAGCAGTGATTGCCCATGTACAAGGGGTAGGGGTATTGATAAAACGTCTTATTGGAGTACATCGTCTAGTTGTACAGTACTATAGTAGATTATGGAAATTATAAACTATTATTAGAGACCGTTATATACCGTATATAATCTTATATGGTGATCATTACAATAGCGCACTTGATCATTTATGTGCAAAATTATATTATGTATCCATATTTGGCATATATACATACATTCTATGCATATCGTGTCATGTATAATATTCACACCTGGGTCGTTTTAATTTTAGTATTCTGCACCTTCCAACATGCCATTTTTCAAAAACTGGTTAAAGGATCTCCTTTAGAATTTTATTTTCATTCAATTGTTTCATTACGTTGCTATTGTTAAATTCTGAAGCAGGAATACGTGCATAGTTAGAATTATTTCATTCAATTGTAAGCGATTCAAAGGTTATATGCGTATTAAGGTGGTTTCCTTTTATGCGAAAGGATGGGCGATTAGGCCTGGTTAATAAACCGCAAGAAGGGAATACCAAACGGAAATTGAAAGATTTGTTATAGCAGAAGCAGAAAGAATTTCGACAACAATGCTTGTACTTGACACAGCTGCAGCGCCACTAGAAACCGCAATAACCTCTTTAAACTTTGCAAACCTGAATGCTCAGTTATCTGCAGCATAAACCTTGATTACGCTGCAAGCATTCTGAAAAATATTTTTGTTAAGTCTTCTGTGGTGTAATGAGTATAGTTTGGAACTTTTTAGAGCGTAGCAAACATGCCTTCGACTACCAAATTTCTTAAAAGTTATAAAATGAAAACCAATAGTCTAAAATGAAACGGTTACACGTGTAGCTACAAAAAATGTTTCCATTTGGAACTTACATTTTGGTTTGCATTGCATTGTGATTGTTACCATCATACACAGTATACCATAAAGTATGAAAGCAAATCTAACTTTATAAATGTAATAATGTAACATTTTCTTCCACTGTCCACAAAATAAGACAAATTGATGGATTTGTTCACCAAACCTTAACTGCAAACAGAATGTATCTTACAGTCACCGATGAATTAAACATAAGATGCATCTTTTGTTGATGGCATGCTTTAAACATGAGATGCACCTTTCGTTTACGATGAATTAAACATAAGACGCATCACATTCAGTGTTAAAATTCAACAATACCAGATGCATATCAATGTCTTATTTGGTGGTGAAATATAGTATTTGGATTTGCACAGTGATGACATTAAGAGTTATCGAAGCTCTTAGCCAAAGGCGACTGATGGAGTTGATCAGAAGTCACCACATGCATCACCTGATTGATCAAGCATGCCATGAGGCCATGACATCACTCCCCTTCATCGATTGAGCAGGAGGTTGAAGTAAGTCAGGGAAGTCAGACCAAGCATATCCTCCATCAAGCCCGATTGAAAATTGAATAAGTGGTTTTACATATTCCGATGTACCTTGAAGCTGCTTTTGGATCCCCACCCTTGGAGTCGTTTCCATCAAAGTGAGTGCAACGTAAACAGCTCCTGAGGATAGAAATCAACCTCTTATGCATGGCCTTTTCCCTGGGCAACTTCCGGAAGTTCCATCAGCGTCCGGTTCGTCAGCAATCCCCATATCACCCCGCCACTATTATGTTGGGGGATGCCAAACAAGATAAAAAGGAAATTACATCCTCTTCTGTACATTCCATTTGAAGCCAAACTCGAGTCTTGGCATTCTGATACTAGTGACTGTTTCACCAAACTTCAGACTGGTTTTAACGGCAGTTTTATATTCGTGGTGGGTTTTGCTCTCTGAATCCATTGGGCAATCATCTTTATGATGTCTGCAAAAGTAGCTCGCACACTTTAATATATGTGTGAATTTCAAATGCAAACTCCCTCGTCTAGTATACCACGGAGATACATTGGAGTATTTTCTCGGCACTGATGGCCTACCACGTGACAGAGGTTGGGATCCTGATCACCATCTCCAACCCTTGGTTTTAGGTAGTTATTGCCACAATAAACGGCATTCGCTTGCGGATTAAAGTGCAGCTTTCACGGCAGTTTAACGACAAACATCTGCCATTAATGAAATGACAGTGAAGATAAAATTGCGGAGAGGTGCTACAGGGCAGTGCTCGACTTGAGTCTATCAGCACTTGCAACTGTTTCAATGATGGCCATCCAGGTTATAACTGCCATACTGTGGTATTGCTATAAATTATTTGGACATATATAGCATCAAATGTTTCCGCCTCAAAACAACTACTCAATTCAATTCTCTCTTCAGCAGCACTTTATCAAATGTCAAGTGCGTTGAAATAAGAGTGCGTCCACAGGTGTCCTTTTTTGAAAAAGGTAGAAAGTTAGAATATGCATTACATTGTTATTTCTGTACATGAATTATGTAACATGAATATATTTTTGATTCTTTGAAAATATTATATGGAAAAAATTATATAGGGTCGTATATGTCATACTACGTATGTATGTCCCATTAATGTCCACATGCGGTCATATCATAAATTAAACACGTATGTTTATGACATTATGCCCATAGATTGTATATGCGAAATTAAATTACGTCCATGTATGGTGACCATGATATCCGTATGTACCAGAGCTTTCTTTCATATATCGACATAAAACGTCATATAAGACCATATACTGTATATGTGACATAGTATATAATGTTTTCACCCGAGATGGAGGAAATATAGTGACATTTATTTGTCATGTATTTGACGTGTATATGTATAGAAATAAACTTACAGTGCCATAAAAATGGATACAGTTTTATAACAAAACTGTGTTCAACAAACATGGTGCTTAATGTCCAAATAGAATTCATTAAAAACCCGTAATGTCACAACTGTTCCTCTGCAAATAAATGCAAATCAAATTTCACAATTCAGTTAAATTAAGATTTAATTGAAAAATGCTGCTTGCTCTAACCTAAAATATAATTGAATTTAGCCAGCCATAACAGCAAAAGCTAAAACCAACCATAAAATAGAGGCAAAAACGACATTTTAACAAAGATAGTCGTTGTGGAAGTTATTTAAAGTATTAAAAAAACGGGCGATATGGAATAGCATGACAATGTATTAGTATACATGTAGTAGATAATAATAGTTGAAAGCATAATGGAAATTCGCCTTATGACTCAAGCAACCTTTTATGAAAGATTGTTGGAAGCACTGATCTATGATAAGAAAATCACAGAGTAAACAAACTACATACTTTTCCAGATAAAACGAGAAGAAAAGTTACATCTAAAAGCATGCATAACATGAGCCTCTCGATGCATTTCCCAGAAACGTTGCCGCGTGGGTAAAAAAAGGCTTGTAACCAACAGCCTGAGGAAATACTTGCAGAAATGTTGATGGGTCAGTGCTCAGTTTCGACCTGTACAAATACATCCTTCCTAAATAAATGCCAATTGCTTCAGGCTGTCCTAGCTGCTATCAAGATATACATCAAGTGGACATGATCTATGGAAGTTTCCATAGATGTTGGCAGCAACAGAGATTTAAACTTCAAAACTTTTTAAACTGGACTGAAATATCTTTGAATCGAAACAAAATATTTCCATACCTATTGTCTTACTCATGGTTAACTTGTATATAAGTTAATGCAAGGAATCAAGATTTTAACATTTTGGAATGTGCAATTAGATTTGTGTTTAAGAACAACGATTCAAAGAAAATGACAGTTTTTAAAATTATTATCAAGTAGTTTTGTATAAAAATGGAGAATAATTCCAGATTGATATAATCCAAATATAGCGGCTCCACCTGATGATACATTGCTAAACGCGTTTACTCTGGCACTAATCTGATAATGACACATCGCCACTCCCATAATTGCATCTTTATGCAAATGCACGCAATTAAACGCTGTACCGATAAAGGGAAAACCCGTATAAATATGACACGTTGCTCTTACAGCTGTAAAACCATCTTAGTCGATGGCCACTGAGCGGTAATTTCATTAGCATCGAAATGGCCCTTGCATCCATGCACCGCGCCTGTTCCACAACGCATCAGTGCACCATACCCAATGACCAATAATGTTGATTAAAATCCACCGTGTGGGGAAATTTGGGCGTGAAAAATGCATTTGTTTAAACCACACCGTAATTCACGCTGTTGCTGGGCATCCCTGGTCAATTAGAGCTAAGCACTTGGGAAAACATTTTACTGATGAATTTTATGCAACCCTTACAAGAACCTTAAGAAATTTTAATTATTGAAATTCTTCTGATAGACTGAATTTTTATTTGCATCATA
Organism: Ophyiulus pilosus; assembly: GCA_033995625.1. Classification (NCBI taxonomy): domain Eukaryota; kingdom Metazoa; phylum Arthropoda; class Diplopoda; order Julida; family Julidae; genus Ophyiulus; species Ophyiulus pilosus. The sequence goes on along the minus strand of JAUJYV010000041.1, from coordinate 77,518 downwards.
CAGAAAGATATATTGAAAACCTGATGCCCATTATAATATTTATATTAGTTTTATGATTGCAAGCACTTATCTAGTATGATACAATATTCTGCAGAAACATTCCATGTTTACGAGGATTGTGCAGTATTCATTTATTAATAGTATTTTTTGTAATCCTTATCGTGAAATGCCATTTCAAAATTCCCCATCTGGGTTGCCTAGAACATTTTTTTTGTTCCCATAAAGCTCAAGTTTCAACTTGAATGTTCAATGGAAAAGTTATCTCTAGAAATACTCAAGAAAGTTGCACTCAACATTTCAAAGTTTCATAATTGAATTAACAAGGGCACTTTAAAACGATATCGTTTCCAGTTCGCCAAGAGTTTTTCAATGATGTATAATCAGGTAGGTTTGCATAGAATTAAACACAATTACAAATCTGAAGGCTTCGTTAATCATACTGCCCTTAAAAGAAAATAATGAAATTTGATATTTTTTAGACATTAAAGTATACTTTCATAAAAATTCATGCGCTTCAGATTTCATTAAGATGACAAACTAATGCACTTCAACATATGTATATCACAGTTAATTTTCGAAATTTCCAGATAGTTCACATATCAAGTAAACAAATTAATTATGAAAGATAATGCGGAGATTATGTATAATAATGAGTGATATACATGCGAATGTATAAATAATTAAGCTACATTAACAATGATGAACAAATGCTGCATAATTAGTATACTCCATTATGTTGAAACATCACACTGAATAAAAATTCGCTTTATATTTACAAAAGCATTAACTGCATGTTGTATTTTATATAAAGCTGCTTAACAACGCATTGGATTTAGTTTAAGCTCAATGTGATATTTGCACAGCAAGTATGGGCAGTAAATATATTTTCATTTGGGTTTACATCAAATGTAATTACACCGGAATCTATTCATGCGTAGTGTAAAATACAACATTTAAATTTTATCTAAAATTTGTAGTTATGAACATGTAATTAGCATAGCAGGTAGATTATACATTATTGCAAATAACAGTAAATAGGGTAGAACTTTAAAGTTTACTCAAATCGTTATACACAAGTTCCAATACACCTATATATTTTAGGATTTGGAACTCGTATGGTTCTGTGATAGAAGGTAAATACTATGTTAGTTTTCTGTACAATTATTGAAAAATCAAACAATGTACTCCTCTCGCAATTCCAAGTTGAATTTCAAATTTTAGAATATTCATTAATAACGTTTATAGATAATGTAAATCCAATTTTCATAGAAAACATTTGACAAATGCACTTCGTAAGTACATTCCACAAATATATCTGGATAAAATACCAACAGAAGAACTACCAATTCGGACGTATGAAGCTTAAAACACATTTAGAGCACGAATTTATGCAACAATTTGTTGTGCATATACTGTATTGCCCATGTGTGTAGAAGAAACTGTTTTCCAATATGAATTTTCGAATTGAAAAAAGCCCAAGTGCATAGAACGTTTTAAATCCCGTTCAGCTAGCTGCACCCATAAAAATTCAATTTTATTTTTGGCTTAATCTTTTTGGTCTATTTGTTCAATAAGCAGATGTTTTGGAGATGCAAAGGCATTAACGCGTAGTAAAATCGCAGGTTGGATCTGAATCGAGTAGCACGAAACGATGGAATCTTATAAAGGGATTAAGGGAAAAAATGTGAGATTTAATGTTCCAACAAAAAAGGTTTTAAAACCTGGGGCCGAGATTTAGAAAGATGAAATATTGTTAAACCAGGAGATCAGCAAGGCTTGCTTGAAGAAAACAAAGAGCCAAAATGTAATGAAATTTAATGGAAATGGCAAAGCAAACTGAAATCTGCGAGCAAGTAACCGAATTTGGGAGAGGATTTCGATCAAAAATTGAATCGATTCTTTACACAAAAATAGATAAAGCGAATTCACGATGCTGCGCAGATTTCGAAATAGTCGAAAAAATCCCAACATTTTATTTTTTATTGAATGACGAGATTAAAGTCAAAAAGTTTTTCGCGATTCTAAAAGCCTGTTACTGCTAGCCTAACTCTTTGATGATTTTAATGGAGTAAAAATCATTAAATGCACCAGCTACAGACCTTTTTATATCTTTATTCAAATAAATGACAAAATGATAATATTTAAAACTACTTCATCTCTCTTTGTTTAGAAAAATCTTATAAAAGCTTTTTCCAGTTTTTCGCCTTAATCTATTTTGAATTTATAACAAAATTTCCGTGTTTTTCATGCGTACTTAAAAGTGGGAAAAAATAGCTTAGAGCAGATGTTCAATTCGTTAGACAAAACTTTAACAAGGTGCAAGTATCATAAAATACTGCATTTTTAACATTTCGAGGAATTCAAAATGAAACTTCATTTTATTATGATGCTAATTGTTTTAAATTATCCACACAAAAAATATGAATAATTGAGTTGAAATTTACGATGAGAATTTGGTTAAAAATCAGTTATTGTTTTCACATAATTCCAGTCCCTGGCAGTCATTCACCAGCTACACGCGTCAAATCGTAACAATGCCCTATAGTTATTCCGTGCAGCACGAGGTCAGAGGTTAGCAAAATAATCGTCATGAGTGCACCTTAGAAAATTAAGCCATATATTAGATGCACATATAAAAGCATCATTTGCTATATAACCTTTAGCAAAAGAGCTATTGGCTGGCATGGCAATGACATTCAGAGTGCTATTAAACCTCTTAATGCCTCATCAGGATAGCGCCGACCGCCACTCATTACCGCAATTAACGGAATACAGAGATGGGTAAGTCTATCTAGCAAACACTTTAATGAGCATTTTGACTTAATCGAGAGCAGAAAATTAGTTAAGTTGCAACAATGAATTAACGATGTTATTAGCCTCGCTTTAATTTCAGACTGGTGTTTTGCTAATGGCCCGTATAAGGAATTAACGATATCCTTGACTTACTACAATTATTCATTATCCAGTAGTATATAGCAGTTACTTTTATTTAATAGCACCATTAATTGTAGTATAATTTTTAATTAATGTGTTGTCTAAAATACAGTGCCCAAAATATCTCCGAACAAAAACAAAATGAAAAATGCACGAATAAAGATATATATATAAACATTCACACACGTTTGTTTTTACACTTTGCACACACCCTGTATATTTCAGAATGCACTGTCATTCTATAATGTAGAATTGTACTGTATATATGGCATCTATCTCACTTCACATACAGTTATTTGCGAGAAATTGCTTATCAATTTATTTCAGCTCAACAAACAAAAGCTAAAATTAATAATATACAAATATTGGGAGCATTTTCAATTATGATATAAGATCTGATATCATTTCGAGCATGCATGTGCATTCTGATATGAGCTATTTGGATCCTTATCTAAACTTAGCACACGATTTTGTTAAAAAAAAATACAATTAAAACGTGTTTAGCAGATTTCAAGGCTCGTCCCTTAAATTTTCAAGGCCCCTCTCCTGTGATCAACACAGACAGTAAATTTCAGCATCAACCGATACTTAACACTAATTTCGAGCATGATTCGCAACTTTTGAAAGGTGTTACAAATTGAAATGCATTTCCCGGATTTCCCTATTTTTAAGTCCTGGTTTAGCATTGTAGTATGCACTAAATTAAAAAAGTTCTGTCCCATAAAACGTTAAAACTTCAAAACTTAGAGAAGACGAAAGATGCATCAGATTTGAGAATTCGAGAATCTTAAAATACATTAGATTTAAATCATTAACTATAGGATTTTCTGAATATTTCTATAAAGAACCAGGGTACAAAAAAAACGTCTTCCAAGTCCATGTATTTACCAACTAATATTTGTATATAGCTGCAGGTTATTATGAAAGCTTATAACAATATTTAAATTCTTCATAAAGCTCTTGATTCGTTGCATATCTGACAACATCCTGACGTGGAAATTAAGCGCCGACTATATGAACCATGGCTGAGATTTGCGGCTTCCAGCACCGTAGCACCAAGGCTTCTCTTTTCAATTTCAGAGTTGATTATTTACTGATGAAATATGGCGAGTGCATGACTCGACTACTAATTCCACGGACCGCGAGATGCGAACTTGGCTTTTAAAGGAGGCTAGTGCTGTCAATTTCAATCAAAAGCTATATGAAAAGTTGTCATGGACCGAATCTAGCAGAATGTAGATTTGCATTCCCATTCCATTTTCCCCATATAGAATTCTGCATCATATTTGGTGGTTAAGATATTCCATGCATACGATATGTGACACGGTCTTGCTTTTGATTTATGGTGTCTTAAAAGCTCCTTGTAGCCCTGCCGTCACAAGTCAGAAGCAAATAATATTCTGTTGCGGACTTATTAAGGCCAGCTGATTAATGATTGAGAAACTCTTGGTCTGGATGACAACAACATCCGAATAGGAAATTGAAACCAGTGATGCCAGATGTTGTATACCTTCATCAAGCCATTCACCCAATCCCTGCTTTCCATCAGCCAGAATCAGTAACCTATCTCAACCGCCCTCCAATAAGGACGACGTCCATAAACCTTGATCAAGAAGACGACATTCTGAATGTCCAATTTCTGCAGGAAAAACCCATTCCAAGAGAATTTGCAACGACCAAGCAATAAGGAAATGTTGAAAACGAGTGCATTTCCTGAGGCAGAGTTTCTGGCGGGGCACATTTGCTGACAGACATGACAGCCATTGCTTAACATGACGACATTGCTTTAAGATATTTGCTCGGAATGATACCCAACGCGAAAGTTGCACTGTGTTTCTGTGGGATCAGATTGGCTCGAGGGCCATTTGAATCCGGGCAACGACCCAATACTGCCAGAATTGCATAACGCGTGCCCTATCTGAAGCCTTCGGGACATCAAAGGAAAGAATTCTTGAAGAAGAAGGCGGTTGTTGTTTATGTAACTGCGTAAATGGAGTTATGGAGTTACAATGTTTTATCATTATGTTTCATGTTTTAAAAAGTAAAAATATATGTAAAAAGTGTTTTGGAGATGAACCAAACAAATTTGCAGGAGAACATAAAACGCAATAAGAACATGGATATGCACTATTTCACGTTGTAGAATTTTTGATTCCATACATAAAGAACCCAGGTTACATATAAAAACACTGTACCAAATTCTCAATTATACTTAAAGTAGAACAGAGGTTATACTATTTTGCACATGAAACTATACATACGTAAAGTAGTTGTAACAAGAAACTTAATTGGTACTATATGGAACTCGACTATTTGCACAGAATCTCAAGTTTCCACCATACACTCAGTATTTTCCACAAGAAACTCAATGGTTCCACACGGAAATGTTCTGCACTAGAATCTCATTCTCTATGGAAAAACACATTATCTTACATATATAAAATGTCAGACAGTGTCCCGAAGTTGCATCCCGCGCAATCAAAACAATATATAGAAAAATGAGGTTCTACCTTTTATTCAATGTAGAGTCCCGGAAAACCAAACTGATGTTTCAAAAACCCAAAATGGCAAAAAATCTCAAGAGACCACTGAGGCCTGTCCACTCAGCCTTTCCAAAATCCACTATCTCGGGATAGGACCACCCAGCTTCTTTGCCTCACTCAAACCGACACCCCCGATTACCTGTTTCGGGGTCTCGATCCTGAGCCCGAAAAATCCTTAGAATGTGGTCGTTGCAAGTGACCACATTCCAAGGATGTCAAGTCGTGGCCGATCTCAACGCGTGACCAATTCCCACCATGGAAAGAGGCGAGGTCACGTCGTGTGGACGCATTGCAGGTGCGCGGGTCACATTCCCCTGTGAGGCAGGAAATATTTGACCCCGTCTCACATAAAGTAGCATATTTATTGATTGGTTGGTTGGAGTTTAAAGATCCAAAGACATCATAGCATATTCAATAAACTATTAACCGTGCACAGCGATATTTTAATAGAGAGTTTGAGCCATCCAACTTTAACGAAACGATAACGATAACGAGAAACAGCACTGGCGGTCCGGAATCTCAAGGACTACCCTATGTGAAGCATGGCATTCCAATGCCATTCCGGGTTTCCGGCGCTGTTTCTCGTTAACGTTATCGTTTCGTTAACGTTGGATGGCTCAAACTCTCTAGTATCTCATGTTAAGTACTAAAAGTTCAATGGTGTTAACAGACACACTAATCGATCTCATCTGAACAGTGCCATACATATATACTACATACTTGTCAGATATCATCTGCAGTGATACAGTGAGTTTTACAAAAAGTACACTGAAAAAAACAAAACAAAAAACTATTTGCCCATTCGCAGTCTCAATGCAAAGTATGACACGGGATGTCAAAGGCAATCTAACAATGCATGTGCTCCACTCATGTCATCATGTCAACATCTTGCTTAATACCGTACTCACAAAACTGACGATCTATGTGACCACGCATTGACTACAAAATCGAGTTTATTTGCAAACGTAGCCCCACTGACCCGCCTTCCAAATGACATTCTTTCTGGTCCATTTCCGGTAGAGTTTCGAAAGGACTGCTTGGTCCCAAAACTCTCCGCGCGCAATTTTATTGAATAAATTGGCAGATTGCGTTTGAGATGCCCCCAAGTACCTCATAAAACGAAAAACGAAGTGTTCCCGTTGCAAATAAGGTTGCCGGCATTGGTCATATCGCTAGGCAACTGCGGCCATATTAGGGGACGATAAAAAATGCAGGCCCGAAGTCATTGAAAATTTGAAGGAAAATCGTTTTTTGGGGTTGAAATGTTAACAAATTCCATCTTTTATATCGGTTGCTTATCTTGAAGGCCAGGAGAAATAAGTGATGCGTAAAATAAATGTTTTTATGATCACCCTGATATTCTTAACAACCTGTATTGCAGAAATATCTTATTAACTTGTAAAATTGAAAATTGACCAAAAACCTCATGTTTAGTCTGCAAATAAGTGTGCAATAACATGCACTCACCATGACAGAGTCTGCTTCAGAAAGATTTCCAAATTACAGTTATAAACTCAAATGTATTACAATAAATACAGACGTTTATTGTTAATATAACTAGCAATAAAAAAAACGTGCGTGCCATTCTGAAAAAATGGGAAGATGCTTGTAGGAACCGCGCCAAATTAAAAGGAAACATCGGTGAACTTCTCGTGCCACATGAGTTCATAAAACAGCAATTTATCTGCATGGTTAGCTGCCTTCAAAGGGCTGTTTTTCCCCACCACGTAACACGCATACCGATGTTAAATTTGATCTTCTTTTCAAGCAAAAATCACACACGCCACCGTCGTGAATTCCCAATGAGCCAATATTCAAGATTGGCCATTTTATATGATGGAATGTGAACATGATAAATAGATAGACAAATCTAGCCAAATGTTTCTTTTTAATGAAAAAAATGTTACTTCTTGCATTATAGTTCTACAAAGCCTCAAGTCCATTTAGCAAAATTACAAATTTGCTAAACAGAATTCTGAAAAATGTTAAAGTGCTTTTACTTATTAAAATTTTTAATAAATTTAAAAGGTATTTCCAGATGTTTTGGCCCAATTTTGTTTAACAAGAATGTTCACTAGAAAAAACGTTATATGTCTAAATATACAATCTTAATGTAATGTATAAACCTAAACTACAGTCAAACCCGCGTAATTGCATACCGCTTTATTGACAGACCGGATAATAGCACATATTCTCCAGGCCCTGAAGTTTTGTGCATGTTGTGAACCCGGTTTATTGCACATTTTCGGCTTGACGGGTCACTGTGCAATTAAGCGAGTTCGACTGTATTTCGATATTAAGATAGGTAGTGACTTTTGGACTACCATGTATATTTTCAATTTTTAAAGTATCTACTGGAAAAAGTTACTCTAATATGTTTCCTATAGCTAATCTTGCAATTTGAAGATTTAGCAACAAATTAAACCAGGATTACTGTATTTAAGCAAACCCAGATAATTGCATAAACCGGTTAATTGCACATATTCGATTTGCCGGATCGCTGTGCAACTAAGTGGGTTCGACTGCACATGTACTATATGTCATTTCTACTGACAGACAGTTGGGTACCGAATTGAATTGGAAAAAAAAATGTTTTTATAATTCATGTTTTTCATAGTCGAATGTCAATTTGAATTACAAAGAATGGACATGACAAACTGACAATCAGAATTATCATACATTATGTTTTTCTGCACGATTTCCTTCATTTTACCTGCATTAAAAAAAAAAAAAATTCACGATACTGCTGCCAATCAAATTGCTAAACATAAGTTAGCCATAACTTTGTTTTCTTCTGTGGCTAGAAACCAGTTGCAAGTAGTTAGCAACCCTCAACTTCAAGCACCATCTTCAGGATATAATCCTTTTTCATAGATGGAGCCAAAAATTCTGATAAACAAACTTCTTGTTGTCATCAATATTACTGATCCAGCTTCATAAGCCAACGATTGTGGTTGTCTAACGTCCTTTTTCATATCGATAAGATGCCATTAGCTGTAATCTGTCGTTTCCTAAACGGCTTAGGAATTTATCGTGACACGGGAATTAAATGGAGTGCTTCAATATCAGATTGGATATAAAAAAAAGTTAAGTCCCCATTCCGACTTTTAAATTGCGTTCGTTCAACTTCATTGGTAAAGTCATCTACGGGCAGACGTTCAATGTCAACTTTGATCAACAATAAAAAACTGAAAAATCGAGTTTGCTGCAATGTGGTCATCCTGACACTGGTGGTTACACATTGCATTTCAGTGATATTCACTTTCTTGGAGTCTGCAGTTTCGAATTCAGAATTTCTGATAAGTCATGGGAATTTATAACGAGTCCAGGGAATAAGAAGACATCGAAGATGATGGCAGGCGTTAAAGCAGAAATCTACAGACACAACTCTTGCTTCTTTAAAATGCGAAACTGCTCTGAAGTGCAGTGAAAACGATGTGAACTGTATTCTGAATCTCGCGGGAATGGCATATTTTGTGGATTCTGAAAGCTAGGTTACATTTCCAGAAAATATTTCCATCATTGGCAAGTGTGTAGGGACTGGATTTGTCCAATTTCAAAATTGAAAGTAGTGAAATCCTTACCTATGCCAGATCTGGTTTAAAATAAAAACATCCCAACAAAATACCATCACTAAAACAATATTCTTTCGTTGATTCTGATGGATAGCCATGCAGTAATTGTAGCAATTTAGACCATGCTGTGTAAAACATTTCCTAAAGCTCGTGATGTAGAATGACGTTCATTTATTTCCACATTCTGTTTAGCAGTTCTCCAAAATGATAGCACAAAATATCCTACAAAACCCATCATTTCCTTCATATTCTTAACATTTCATCCGTCATTTTCCAAAGCCTCAGGTGTACATGAAATAGTACGTAGGCCTAAGTGCTTGACGGTTTACATAAGGAAAGTGTATTTGCAATGGCTTTGTTTATAGTACATTTTTAAAATAAACTGCAATCTTAGCACATATTGGGTAAAACCCTACTCCCAAGGCAACAAAAAAATTGTTATGTGGCAAAAATAAAGACTATAACTATGCAGAACACATGTGCTCTAGAAAGTGTTTGTAAATATTAATCAATTTAATATAGTAATTTTGTTGAAGACAATCCCTCAGTCAAAATGATAGAACGAAATATTCTGAAATAAGCCAAGTTGTCTATGAAATTTTCTCTTATCTTTATTCGCTATCTGTGATTACAAATCCATATAACGAAATACCACGTAATAAATCCAATCTCGAACTAGATGAACCCTAATAGACAATAACGGAATTTCATAAAGAGATATATTGCACATCCCCATGTTCGAAGATTGAATCTGCTATAGTAAGAAACCTTGTCAATTTTGTCATTCCTCCTGACTTGCCATCTCCCAGCCTACTATCAAATTCATCAAAACTGCAACATATGTCATTAACTGCTATATCTTTTTTTTTTCTTGGAGATTACTCAGACAAGCTTAAGAGGAACTTCCTGCCCCCACCGCTAATTGCAAAATTCCATTAGCACTCCTTAGTCAGTCTCTTTGCAACGGCTTTGCCGTGTATTTAGAATCAAAAGGCAATAAATGGCTACCAGGGAACAATGGTATCCCATAAAATCTCTAAAATCCCGAACAAATCCACGCCAAGAATCTTACGCCGACTTCTTTGTTGCCTATAATTACTGGCAAAGTCACGGTACAACGTCAACATGCTTCGCAGCTAGGTCTTCGCTATTATATTTTTATTTTCCAAATGACAAAAGCCTGATGGAGGAGGCAGTGAAGAGCTTCTTTTGAGCAAGAAGACCCTTGACACAATCAATACCCACATCAATTATACGTTGTAAAGGTGGGCGGTTACTCTACTTGTCGTTATTAAGTTTGAAGCAATTTAGAAGTTAAATCGTCCATTGCTTCAATTCTATATTTTTCAAAAATAATTGGCTCTTAGAGCTTCACATGGTTAAAAACACCACTTCCATCTATGTGGTTAGCAACGTTTGACATCAACAAAAACGTTTCCTGTACACTGTTGCACTAAGTAGAAATGAAAGCGATGCAACAATGATGATTGTCAAGACTTTGTTGGTGAATGTAATGTTTTTAACTTTTGAAATATGGTTGGCATTTAGCCATGCCCATTAAAGTAATTGGACAGATGTTGTATTCTTAGTAGAATCCGGAATATATATATATATATATATACCGTATAAGCGGAAAAAAAGTACAAGAACCTGACAGTGGATCGATGAACTGTTAATAATGCACAAACAATGGAAAATCGAAGAATGTACAGCATTACTTTGTAAAGCATAACTATAGTCTCGATATTTTTAGAAAGACCGAGGTTTTACCAAACAGAAAGCTTTCTTAACCAGTCTGAAATAAATAGACAGGTTTATCATACCATGTTGTAGAATCAGCCTACACAATCTGCGTATTACTTACATTGTATATCAAGAAGAATCCTAAAGGATACTAAGCCATTCCGAAAAAAAAAAAAATGCCTGCGAAACGTGTGCCACTAAAATAACAATGGAATTGCAAAACGTCAGATGTCCGAACCGGTTAAATTATTAACAACTCTCACTGGGATTGGACAATGCAAACAGCACCTGCAGCAATTTTGCCATGTTTGTTTTCACTTATTTCTTACAGAGTAGTTTTCTAAAGGGACTTCAAATTTTTGTACTTGGTATTCTTTTGCACCTACCAAACACGGAAATGCGCTTGCGGAATGTGGAGAAAGCCTTGTGGAGGTCATTAGGATACTACATTTAAGAACAGCTTAGACCATACATCAAAACAAACGACTAAGAGGAAAGGACAAACATCAAATCGCCATATATAATGTTATACAAATCAATTTAGATTTTTCTTTCCATATTTCTTGATATACGATATATCACTGTAATATTTCTTGATATGTCAGACTATTGAAATAATATGTGACCTGATAGTTGTAATCAATGAAAGTTATGGAATACACATGCAGTGAATAATATTCAAGCTCCTGTAAGATACACTACATCTGGAAAGTGTTTTCCCCATCAGGAAGTCAGAAAGTCATTCTTAGTACAGATCCTATGCATTCCATATGTTCTTTTACCAAATATTTTATGGCATACAGTAACTTGTTGATTATAGTTCCAGAAGTGCACCAAACATTAATAGAAACACTCCTTGTGCACGTGGACAATACCCCAGTCATCGTAAACGAGGTTTACCGCAGACGTCCAGCGTCTTTTAGACTGGCATTTTACAGAAACTCCATTGTCCAGCATGCTGCGTTGGCAGTGACATAAAGGGTTAGAATGGTCTGCTTGCTCAGCTAGACTCACTCTACTTAATTCACTTTAATGGACATCTCGGGCGTATAAGTAAGTAGTAACTGTATGGGGCGGCAATAAACCAAGGTTTCAGACATTCCATCTCTCTGCCTCTTCAGAACACCGCACTTTACGACCTCTGGCCCATCTTTTCTCTCCATGCTCTTTGCTAGTCAGTCTGTAGAGATTCGCGGTCTGTCTTGTATCTCGTAGAAACACTAATGCATCTTAGTGAGTTGCTTGATTAATTGCAAATGGGTTGGTCGCCATGCTTCCGCACCGATGGTTCACACTGGTGGTAAAGAGCTTGCGAAAGATTACAGGCTTCCGTTCTCTCAAAGTCCACTGGACACTTGACAAGGGTTGCTGGGGTTCTTAAGAGATGCAATCGTGTTATTAACCTTGGATGATCCCTCAATGAATCAAAAGAACGCTTCTTCCGGCGTGATGAACGTTTTTAGACAAGTCTAACTCATCTTTAAACATCTATGACAAAACATCCGTATAGGTTTTTTGTTTTTGGTGTTTCTCCAAGATTTGGCTAGTCATTCCCCAATTAAAAAGCACATACATGTTTAAAATGTCTAAACACACATTAAAAAAAATTAAGAGTGAGAAACCAAATTATTGACATAAACTTTTAAATATTTAAGTTATATCAGGTTCGCTTCCAGGGTGGGAAAAACATTTATGGGACGTGTATGGACAATACTTATTTTATATATAGCTAGATCAGAAATAGGGCTAGAACATCTGGGGCATATATGGTTAGTTAAGTGGATATTTTTCCACAAATGGCAAGATTTGCCCACAGATGCCTTCGTATGGCCATATAGTGAATGTTCACGTATAGCATGCAAACAAATCATTGCTAATATGGAGCATATATGGAATATCATAGTCTAAGAATAACCCATGTATACATGTGTGGAGTATATGGATTTTAATATGGACATTAATTAGACCAAATTATGCTCGGATTTAATTTTTATAAGTGCAGATAATATTTAGCTTTGTAGAAGCAAAATGCGTTCATTTTTTCTAGGTTCCACGTTAACATTTTTTGTGAAAAAAAAAAAAAAAAAAATCAGAAGTATGAAAGTAATAAAGAAAATTCTAAAAGAAATTTCAATTCAATCTGCATTGCCAATTACGTCTTTACAATAATATGGAAAACGTTAAAAAGCTGCAAGCGAAAAGAATTATTCTCCATGGTGGAAAACGCAATTTTACAAATGGATTCATTAGTGAAAATAGGAATAGCTTTCGAAATTCGCATGGCTTAAGGCAATTGCTCTCTCTAATATAACCTAGCTTATTGTATTTGAATTATGGCAAAAATTCATTAAATCTACTTGGCACACTAAAATTGAATCAAATGCTGAAGTGAAAATGATTTCACGCTATGTTTAAAACTTAAGCTTCATATTTCAGCGTGGAATAGTCAATGCAATCTAATGTGGATAGAGGGCGGGAATTGAAGCCGCTTTCCGTTTAGGTAGAGAAAACTATCATTAAGGCGGCATTCTTATAACTTTTTAAATTTCACCCTAAACTGATTTCCTAAATTTCTTGTCATTCAAAACCACAATCTTAATTTGATTCTCTCGCAAACTCGGGTTTCGTTTTCCTTTGCAAAGATTGAAAAGTACTTAGCACGCGAATGAACTTACAGTAAAAGAAAATCCAGGAAGCACGATAAGGGGTCGTTTTCCTTGAATTCGCAAACTGAATTTGAAATTTTCACAATTTTCAGACGATTTCCCGTGCTGGCGCTGCTTTTCCGCCCGGACGCCTTTTATGAGAGATCACTCATTCTAAAAGTATTGGCTTTTTTTTTTTTGAATAAAAAAAAATCAGGTAATATATTTCTCCAAATGCCTTCCTGCGTCAAATTACTTTGGCAGTGCGATATCTTTCTCTCAACCAACTTTCTGTTGAATACAAATTGGAAATAAAAAGAAAAATTTACAGCGGGCTTTGAAATGAAGCTGACGGCGCACAAATCGTTTTGGTTACCGTTTCCTCGTCTTTAACAAAAACCGTTCACAAAACGTGATATGCAAATGCCCGGCTTCCATCGCCAGCGTTTGATGCATCTTCGAACTGAGATGACAGTTCTCGTTATCACGTTTCCAAAGATGTCAGCCTTTATTTGGCGAATGAAAATCCGAACGTCGTGTTAATTCGTAGATTTTATAGAAACCGTAATCTTTGTGTGGGTTAATGAGCTTTTTTTTTGGATTTGTCACCCCATTGTATGTCATCAAAATTTCAAAAATTCGATATCAAACTGATGACATCTATTCAATAGGATAAGACATCGAAATATCATAATATTTAATATGGTGCAGCATTCTAACTTACCCATGTCGTGTATTTCTGAGATTAATTTAGATTGCATATGGTACCAAATTCAGATTATTAAAGATGCCATTGCGTGACTTTATATTCTTACAGATGTCATTGCGTGGTTCATATTCGGATTTTATAAACTGCCATTTCATTACTCACATTCTATAAGATGCCACTGCATGACTTCACAATCTATAAGATGTTATTGCATGCATGACTTCACATTCTATAAGATGACATTGGCATGACTTCATATTCCATAATATGCCATTGTATGACATCATATTCTAAAAACTCTCATTGCATGACTTCATATTCTATAAGATGCCATTGTATGGCATCATGTGCATAAGCAATCAATATCTTGACTTTATACTGAAATAAGGCGGCATTCGCTCAGACGCACTACGAGGAAAGATACGTGTAAAGACATGCTTCTAAGATATTCCGAATGTTTTAAACTTTCGAACAGAACGACAGCAACAGTCGTTCTCATCAAATGTTACAACATAAAATAAAGCATTCTGATAACAAAGCTATATTACTTCTGTATTTATGTAAAGTTATATTGTGGAGTCGTATAATATGCACTTATGAAAATACTGAGTGCGTCACCAAGACATCTTGGGCTAAAGTGTTGCTGTCATCAGGACGTCATTTTGATATAATTTGAGTCGTTATTATCACTGAGAGGGACATTTCCAAAAAAGCACGTACCATTGCCATTTATTGCTGCTTTGCTCATTTGATAAGGAAATGGCCCCTCTCCATTTAAATGCCAGGCTTTAGGGTGAATTTTTTCTAACCAGTAGCGATCTCTAAGACTTGCAGGTCGGCAAAGACATGTTAAGAAAAGCATTACAAAAAAATACATAAACTTTTTATGAAAATTGCATTTCGACGTGGGAGTTCCCCATTTTTGAGACTTGATTTCCCAAACTGGCTCTCAATATTTGTAACGTCAGTTCTTCAGCACCCAAAAAATGAATTTATTAGCGCAGAGCAACCAAAAAAGAACGCAATATGGCGCGGGTTTTTATAGCTCCTCATATTGTAGTTTTTATATGGAAGCATTGCAAAAAATAATAACAATAAAACTTAAGCGGAACTCGTAAAACATTCTGGATACTGGCTTTGAGTACTGCACCAGACCTAATTTGGAAGAAGAATTTAAACAAATTTCTTGTTTCGCTGATATTTTATCACAATGTTTATTGTCCCGTGACAGGAATCCGACAAGGGACAAACAAAGAAACATGGATGATATTTATACTCTTGGCTATTTTCTTTTATCATAAACAGAGCCTTCCTTCTCAAGCTCAACTTTATCAGCTCATGTCACGCACCACTGAAACTTAAACAACTATGGTTGTTTGCTAACTTTTCAAACATGTAATACGTCAATGTAAATTATGATAATTGCACATTCCAAGTCATATCGAGATAAGAGATCTAGTATCATAAATATGCAAAATAATATTTTAAATGTTTTCAAAATTATATTTTTACACAATCTTGCATAATGACAATTTATGTTCCGATCAGATTTTTTTAGAAAACTCAATATTAATGAAAAAGAATATTAAAGATTTTAATAGTCCATTACATGAGAAATATCCACCGTCTTAACTTGCCTCGTCTTGAAAGATATAACTCTATAATTATTTTTGCCTTGTATGAAAATGCTGTCTACTATATAGTATTTTGTGATTTACGGTTTGTAATACCTTATGATTTTTTATGAGAATTATTTTACGATCAAACGATAACAATGCGTACACAAGCAATTTCATAAATAAGATTATATATACTGTAACTGATCTCTGCATAAAAGGCAAGATTATCTACCTTTTGAAATAGGGAGCTCTCATAAGAAAAATGGAAAAATTACGGAGTGAAATTATCTAAAATGAAGACAATTTAATTTCGATTTAATTACTATATAAAGTTATGGCTGTAAAAACTCTGTACCATTAAGTATTATTGCAGATGATTGATGTCTAAATAAAAGCAGAAAATAAGCCGAAAACAGATGGCGAAGCTCGAATTAAGGATTAACATCAAACTAAAGCTGACATTGCTGAACAGTCGATTGGAACTGTCAGTTTGAAAACTGCCAATCTTTCAGATATAAGTGCATTGGTCACATTTATCATCATGGGATTTTTAAAAAAAAAAGGAGCGATAGATTTTGGATTTTCACGGTAAATTACCTCAGAAGTAATTCACATTCGATAATGCTTTGTCTAACATTCTTTTGTAGTCTACAACCGCTATCGCTTACTCTTAATGCCCCATCAGCTCTGGAACCACTTTTCCTCAACTGAGTCTTTTGTGTCCAAAGATTGAAACGTGACAAGGAACTTAGCCCATGACGCCTACAGAGTAATTATCAAGAAATTGATGGTGGAAGCATGGTTTATTCATAACGCTCCAAAGACTGTAATTTAACATTCTGACAGGGTAGTATACTACCGTACAATGCACCTGCAATACACAGGGTGTTCGTAGATAAACAGCAAATACCATGACATCTTTCAAGAATATAATAGAAAGTAAAACTACGGTGAATGTATATGAGGAGAGGAAAACAAATCTTCCAAAGAAAATATTTCCAGTATTCCTTGAAAGTTGCAATCTAAATCTAAACAAGCCTATAAAATAATAATACATTTTGGTTTGAGTTACCTTAGCGTATTAGATAGCTTATGCTCACGTCCAATCACAGAAGACCATACGTATACTTAAAGTTGCAAAGTGTCCAAAACAAATTTCCTGAAACGAAATAACGTAACATTACATTTACTTGAGTAATCTACATCTGTTTTCGTTATTTTAAATTCCCATTTTCAGTAGTTTTTTTCCTTATAGTATCTGAGATTACTTAGGCTGCAAGTTGGAGATAGAAAATTCAGACTTTCCACACCAAAAACGTTCCCTATTTGATTATTTAAATAATCAGCAAAATGCTCAAAAAATATCTTTAAAGGGCCACATGTAGTTACTTTCAACTACAAAATCTGTGCAGGTTTATCAATATCGTCAGCAATCGCTACTAAATTTACGTAAGTATGGTAAAAACGTGGATTCTTCCACAGCTGTTGGGATGGATAAAAGAACATTAACGTAGAAAGCAAAGCTAACGTTTCCCCCAAATCCCTAAGTTTCTTGTTATGGTGGATTTCCTATAAAACTTGCAGATAAGAATTTTGGAAAGATTTTGTCCTTGACGTACAGAAAATGTTAAGTTCATCCTTCACGACATCGATCGACGATTTGATTTTTTTCCCCCAAAATGCTTCCACATAGAAAGTACCCACAACAAAGATTAGAACTTTAGAGATCTAGAATTTCACTTTATTAAATAAGATTATACTATTTATTTGAATGTTCCATTGCCATGCACACACCATGTACTACAGCATGATGTAAAGCCATCATTGGCAGATGCGCAATACAACATTAATGAGAAATGTTGTCATGTGGAAACCATACGAAATAACAATCTTCTACATTCATCGATTTGTTGCCAAGATTAACTTTGCTTCTCATTCCTTGGATTAGGGGACAAGAAACATTTCTAAAAACCCATACAGTTTCAAGTCCATTAGCAAGGTTTATTTGCTTTTCTCTCATGTGTTTACATTCTTATATTAGCTAACATGTTGCTCAGATACGAGCCAAATTTCTATCAACCTTCAAAACATATTTTCATTATTTTCATCTCTCCAAAACCTACATGATCGTGTGTTTACTTTATGTAACATAATTCCAGAAAACTTGGGTCATCAGGTGTGCGACAAAATCTAAGGATTTGCAGAAATACTTCAGTTGGGAGACGAATGTAACATTGTTAAAAAACAATTTTGTTGAGCCAAGAATATCTATGGTCATTAGAAAATATCCAACCTTAGTATTAAGATAAATCTCTGTAGTTTCCACACCTGCAATACGGACAGTAACAGATGTATCTTAAGTACATGTACATAATCACTGCACTACTCTTGTAAGTTGTACAACTGATTATTACCATGCAAATCCTCAATTTTAACCCAAATAATTAAACTACCATTGTTGACTGAAACATGTGATTTAATTAAGTCAATATTCTGTCAAATTTTCAGGACATACAGGAAGACATTGAAAAAAGTGAATAAAAATTATCACCACGTCACTGGAATGAAGATTGGTTCCGCTATCAATTTGTCCTCTCATTATGTAAACAGCTGCTATCATTATTTATTGACAATTATGTCTTAATTAAGTTAGTATTCTGGAAAATTTTCAGGAATGTTTAATATACAGGAAAACCTTGAAAAAAGTGAATAAAAACTACCTCTTGCCATCACTGAAATGAGGATTGCACACCTGTTTCTGATTTGGGAATCCAGAATGTAATTTGTCGACTTAACCAAATCCAGGCTAAGTCCAAAAAAGAAAATTGGAAAAACACTATTGGCCTACAAATAGATTACTGATTGCATGATTCCGATTAGATAGCTAATGAAGGCAACAGCAACCAAAAAGCATCTAGGAACGCAATGAGCCATTTAATTTTACTGTTCTATACAGCAATAAAATTATCTTTGATTTCACTTGAATACTGACCCTCATTCCCTCGAGGTCTCCATTAAACGTTCGCTTGATTATCGTGGTCAAGAAAACCTGCAAGGCAACACGGTAATTCGTGCTGGGATTTGTGGAAACGGCAGATAGCCATAGAATAATTACACTTTTAAACTTCTGCCTAACAGCGCCATTTAATTTGCAATAATGTGCGTCGGGCAGAAGTGGTAGTTGTTAACCAAGACCTCCTTTCTCAAATTGTGTATTCTCAAAGATAACATTAAGCCCTAAAATTGGCCATTTGAACACAATTTACGGTTGGCGCAGGAACAACAGAGCCGACAGGACTAATCAACTCTTGACGATTATTTCGTAGTCATATGGAATTGCAAGGCTTCCAAGGAGCATTGCATCTCTTTTAGTTCCCATTTAGGCAGTTAACCGTCAAGCCAAGATGCAATTGATGTCATCGGACGGAATTTATAAGCTCCCAACAAAAGTCGATGAAAATGGGGTTTTAAACAACTGTGAAATGTCAACGAACTTTGCAATTGACTTCAAGATTTAGGTCTCGGTCAGAAGGACACCAAAATACCAAATGGTATTGCCACGCAATGGACACCACTACATCAAACGATGTTTTTTTTTTCCTCTAAAGTTTTTCCTATGTTTTCATTTTCAGACATAAATTTGGGATGAAAACGGTGTAAAAATTCGACCTTGGTTTTCGCAATGTGTAATGCGTCTCGCAGGCCCATAACTAAGCCCAAATATTCCTACTAAAAGTGATAAGTACCACAGTTGCGCAGTGGCTACCCGTTCATCACACACTATTATAATGATATAGTTGTTGTCACCGAATAATAAGCTTTTCGGGGATATTCGTATACATGTACATGCACTTGTGATAATGCCATTTATAATGTCAGTGGGGCGCTGCAGTTTGCACATTATGATACATTTTTTCAAACTGTAATGGTGGAAAGAGATTACTTTGTTCAATATTAAAAATGGGCAAACAACCTTAGCACAAGATAGATGCCGTATCATGTCAAAACTAAGCTTATCTTTTTTTCTCTTTTTTTTTTAAAAAAAAAACAACATCTGAAGCACCACAATAATAAATAGGAGTTAACATTTTTACCAAATTCGTTTTTTTTTGTATTTTATGGCGATGGATGCAAATTTGAATTACATTGTAATCAAAATGCTTCTCCTTTATAAACATTGCGCTACATATAAAAACTAATTCCGCCATCAGAAAGGGTTAGTGCTAATGTAACCGTTCTTCTAACTTTACTCCCAATTGCTTTTTTGAAAAAAAAAAAAAAAAAAACCTTTTCGAGTAAATGTATACCCATAACATCTTGCACATTTACTCTACAATAAAATTTAAAGAAGTAGTGCATTTTCGGATGTAGATCAAATTGCATTTGGTAACATTCCAAACTTTATTCTGAGAAATACTGAGGAAAAAGTAATGAGATTTTGAAAGTAAAAGTGAATTATCATCCAATTGCACATCACGGAATTGTTAATCATTCAGGTGTTCAAACATAAATATGGAAAAATTCTACAAAAACCAGGGGTATGTTTAGGCTTTGAAAGGAGCTGATTCCAAAATTGTATAGTCCTAAGTGTATTCTTTCTGAATTGACTCTTTCAAAATATAGGCAAGCATCGCTGCTCGTTAAAGCATTTCTTTGCTTGAACAGATGCAAATTACAATATCTGTTAAGTTCGCCTAGCCAATCAGAAGCCATGGAACATGGAAACCTTTCAGAACAATATATCCTGACAACGGTGTATTGATTACCACATTTGAAATTCATTTGCCTTTCATACGCAAACCTTTCCGCCAGCTAATCAATACATCAAAACAAGCTACTTATGTTACTTAAGCCTAAAAAATATGAATGGCATAATGCTTTATTCGTTAGTTGCAGTAATCCAATCTACATGAAATATTGCATGAAAAGAAAAAAAACATGAATGCATCATATCATCTTATCAAAAGAGTTTCTGATGAAAATCTACATACTTGCCTGTGGCTATGTCACGGGAGCCATTCAAGCATAAACTTGCATAATGTTCATATAAATTTGATTAAAATGGATAAAATACTCTTGAGGAACAAAATTAAAAAATACAAGTTTATAAAGGGCAAAAAGCATTATCCTTAAATAACTAGAAATGCAAATAATTAGTTGAAAGCATGATTATGGAAAATACGTTAATAGAAAACAGGATTGATAAACTACTTATCATAAAAATACATCTGAAAAATGTCATTTCCACAGTATCTGGCAAACAGTGAGATGATATTTTCACATTTTTTTGATGAAACAACAATTCATGTGTATATCTTCGGAGGAATCAACTGTAATTTGATGATTAATCAATAAGTGAAAAACATTACAAAATGCGTGTTCATCTTTAAATGTTTTGCGAAAATATCTTAATAAATAAATGTTGTGCTAAGAAAAAATCTACACGGGCAAACAATTTAAAAGTTCTTAAGCAAATCTTATCCATTAATCTTGCAAAACGCTTTTCATTACCTATTTCTTTTATACGCAAATAACTGCAAAGCTTCTAATTATATTTTGCAGGCCTAACATCGCAGCAAAATCTTAATTAATGGACTCTTATTTTGCAGTCCATTACACGCTGAAAACAACTGTCGCATGCATATTACAACTGTCATCATCTTAAGTTGAAATTTAATGTTCTTCGTCTCGAATAATTAGCAATTATAAGTTGCTTTCGGGTTGCTAATGAGCCATAATTAAGATAGAAATGTTTCCGAAAGATTAGCCAAAAGACAACGTCGTTCACCAGCAAACTTCTGTTATTAATACAATAACTGCCTAAACCTGTATATTTTTAACTTAAAAAACGAAATAACCGGGGGCGTATTTTCTTGATATAATTTCAATCCAATCACGTCAGCGTTTATCGTGCAAAATGTGAACATATAATTTGTATAAAAAAGTTTTCATTGTAATCTTGTCTTAAAACAAGATATATGTAACATCAAAGAATGGCATATACCAAAAGCAAAACTTACACCCAATAGACGTCAAAGCTTACAGTCACCTGTTTGATTTGCAAATTAAACCAGGTCCTTCATTCGCATCATTCGAAAACACTTCATGTGACCTACCATTGGCAATAAGGTTACAAGTCGTCTTGACGCTGTCTTAATTAGTTTAAGGAGGAGGTGGTCAACCGAGATTGATTCCCCTAATTTCTCTGGTGTTTTTGTTGGATGTGCTGGTCATCCGTGTGAAGATTAATGACTTAGAGCCTCTGCGTTGGTCATTGGACAACTTCGTTCAACTTTCCAGCAATCAGAATCATTTACCAAAATAGCAATTTGAGTGGGTCATCTCGTATTAATCGGTTGATGACTAGTCAGAGCTCGAGTTAATGAAGTGTTATTAGTATTAACTAATCTCAATTCACCATTCCCCGCTGCTTATTTCACCCACTTTCACCCTGGAATCTGCCGCCTTCAATCAAGCAAATAATTACTCCAAAGTTTATCCATGGTGTAATTTTAATTTCATTATCAGTAAAACCATACGACCATGAATAAACATATCCCTTTAAGTATACGATGATTTTAAAAATGCATATTCATTCAGATCATTCAGATCTGTAAACCTCATCACATTTAGTTTTATACAGTATAAAAACTTTAGTTCTATCAAAAAGCGTCCAGTCAAAATATAATCCACCAAAATAGGTTTTTCAAAACTAAAAGCATTCCATACTTGTGCCATGCCTACAGACATCCATTTTTATGATTATATCAACGGAATGGGATTTGACCCTTACGTTACCCATGACATTTAAATAAATAATCTAAATATACCGTTTTCAAAACTCTGGACATGAAAATCAATATTCCAGCTTTTGGAGATAAATTCAGAATTAACGTTTCTCTACAAATTCCAACTGCATGCCTATAGAGACTGGCAAAACTTGACGTTTCTAATTTCTCAAAAAACCTCTGATGTACTATATATTTACGCGACTCAAAATATAAAACCTTCACGGTGAAGTTAACTACAGCTTGTTCCTGAGTATTGCAACAGCTATTGGTTAAAAGCTTGAACAAGCTTAATCGAATTAAGGCCATGGTTGAAAATTAGAGTTTCTTTGTTTGAGCTTAAGTAATTCAGAAACTAAACTACTTCACTAATGAATTCTTATTGAATCAGTTTAAACTCCGAACTGGAATTACAAAAGACCTAAGCCCCAAATCCCAAGCTCCTAAATTATTCACTTGCCCCTCATCATGTTTTAGACACTCGCAAAATAATAATAAGAATAATAAACGTCAAGCGTACGAGGAGATATTAAAGCAAAAAAGCACAGAAATCGATTTTAAGACAGAACAATAAAGCTCAGCGCTGTTATTGTTGTTCCAACTAGAATATTTTTTTCCAGCAAAGAACTTAAAAGCATTCTCGTGTGAAATTCGACTTCCTTTTTATTCTGAAATAATCAAAAAACAGGGAGTGTATGAGATTCGAAATCAATTTGAAGGCTATTTTTGTTGCTAAAACTCACTGTGGCCACAGCTGGAAATATTCGGTAACCGTTATGAATCATCCAATTTTAATATCTTATATTTCTGAACTATCTGATTTTTTTTCTCAATAGCTAGAATGTAAACTAATACAGAATGTGTGGTTTATCCTTAAGTTATTGCAAAATATATCAATGATATTAACTATAGTATTTCTGCGTTGAACTTATTGCAGTAGTAACCAAAAAAACAAAATTTCCAATATTAACTCTTTTTTGTCTAACATTCCCATCTTATAAAATACATAAAACTGGTATTAAAATTGATATTAATTACAGCAGAATCCCTATTATCCAAGCCGTATGTAATATAAAATAAACATGCTGTAATTTTTAAAAAAGAAACTGTAAATTGGCTTTGAAAATTGTTAAGATGTACTGTAAACATTGTTTAATATAAATTGTTACTATCTAATAACACAAACATAAAAAGACCATAAAATTCTTCGTATAAAGACCAAGCCATGGCGTTTATGAACTGGTTCTCTAATAAAAAAAATTTAGAAATGATTCTTACGCTGTGTTTAAAAAAGGGAACCAATTTTTCAGTAAAAATGCTTGTATGTACAACAGACGAGAGAGAGAATCATTTCTTAAAAATGATCAATAGGAAAAAGAATTCTCTTGTCACAAAGGATGTTCTTAGAAAGTAACTTTCGTAAAGAATAAATCAGAGTAAAATTAAGTCAAAACTCTTGACCAAAAACCGGCTTTAATTCAAAATGTCAAAAGGCCCTCCCAGGAGTCCCATTTTCCCATAAATATTTGGCTTTCCTTGCCTTGTAATCCTCTCTTTTGTTATTGTGCAAGACCAGGATTTCTTAAAGATGCCGGAAGCGGTTTATATTAAGCGAAAAAAAAATATCTCTTAAGTAAACCGAAATCCTAAGCGCGTTTATCTTTTGCTTCTGTTTGCCAGCAAAAGTCGAATAATATCCATCATTCTGAAGTGGAATATATATAGGGAATGTACGTATAGAATATATGCATTGTATATATAAAACATTCAATTTCAGATCACACGGGGAACTGACCGTATTCAAGATTTCGAATTTATCCAGCATTTATAATGCGAATAATGGACTTTATTTATGCCCATGGAATCTGGAAATCACAAAGTCGATAGGATTCCATTTCACAGTTGTTGATTCACACTGGTTCAATTCAAAGAAAATTGAATCCAATGACGTTTTTACATCAGTTGATGCTCCTATGCATTGTGTAGCCATTCATAAATAAAAGATACAAGTACGATTACTTGCCAATTAAAGTTAGAAACATCTTTTATATGCAATGTCATTTGATCATTCAGTCACTGTTTATCTACGACTGAAACTTTTATAACAACATCATAATTACTCTTAAGTAGTAAGAAACCATGAATGGATAGCAATATCTGCCATTGTAATACCGAACATGAATACCACATTTCCAGCAACTTCAAATGAGTCTCCCCACATAAATACATAAAACTAATCAGTATCTGGAAACATGTTTGGCTTCATAAAATGCTAGCATTATAGACCATGCAAATTGCAGTTTCAGATCAAATAAGTTGACATGCTTTCAACTCATTTGTGAAGTAACTTTATTACCAATAACCGCTTTTATATGCAATGTCATTTGATCATTCAGCCACTGTTTATCTACGACTGAAACTTTTATAACAACATCATAATTACTCTTAAGTAGCAAGAAACCATGAATGGATAGCAATATCTGCCATTGTAATACCGAACATGAATACCACATTTCCAGCAACTTCAAATGAGTCTCCCCACATAAATACATAAAACTAATCAGTATCTGGAAACATGTTTGGCTTCATAAAATGCTAGCATTATAGACCATGCAAATTGCAGTTTCAGATCAAATAAGTTGACATGCTTTCAACTCATTTGTGAAGTAACTTTATTACCAATAACCGCTTTTATATGCAATGTCATTTGATCATTCAGCCACTGTTTATCTACGACTGAAACTTTTATAACAACATCATAATTACTCTTAAGTAGCAAGAAACCATGAATGGATAGCAAGATCTGCCATTGTAATACCGTACATGTATACCACATTTCCAGAAACTTCAAATGAGTCTACCCACATAAATACATAAAACTAATCAGTCATGGAAACAGGTTTGGCTTCTTAAAATGCTAGCATTATCGACCATGACAAATTGCAGTTTCAGATCAAATAAGTTGACATGCTTTCAGCTCATTTGTGAAGTAACTTTATTATCAATAACATGCTAGTCTGCTCTTATAGGAATCAGTAAAAATGTCACCATTTTACAAATGAAAATGAAAAATATGTCCAGAACTCTTGTTTGTGACAACATTGACGTAAGATTTGCTTCCCTGCTTTTAAAGAGCTATTTCTAAACGTTCATCATGCAAATGACATGGAAATTGACAACGGCATAACCGTTTCTAAGACCTCACGTGCCAAACATTACCAGTTCCGTACCTAAAGGGTATAATCATATTGAAAGTGCTTTGCCTGAAGCCGAGGGAAATAGATCTGATAACGAAAAAAATATTCTTAAAATATGGAAATTCATGTCTTCAAGACGTTCAGAAAGCATGCGAGATGTGCATGGGTTGGAATGTGCAGACAATAAAGGAAGAATCTGCTGTGATTTGCATAAATCAAGACTATGGGGTCGAATACATGCTTTCCGCTTGATGAAAGTGACTGTTGAACAAGAATTTCTATGCCTAGCTCATATGCACATGAACTTCTGTAAGCAACGATTCTTTGTTTGTTTGCAGATAAATTTATTTTACACACCATATAGCACAATAGTTCTAATGCACTCTAACATAGGATGAAAGATAACAGATCTAATGTTAGGCAGGAAAGTCATGAAAGTCATGACTAAATAGAATAATCTTTTAAATTTAAGACGCCTTTGCTACTAAGCATTTCCGTTATGGTTACCACAACGTAAAACATTCAAATTCACTTTTTTTTCTGAATACATAAATTTCAAATAACTGGAATTTTAGTCGTTTATATTAGATACACTAAATAAACATAAGAAACATACTAAGCAGAATAATAAAGTGAATTTTCCATGAATTAGAATATCAATAGAAGAGCATGCATCTCAATATTTCTGAATTTTTATTTTAGCCTATGGTTAAATATCATAAAATCTAATTTTTCATCAGTATTTTCAAACGTATTTTCAAATTCGCTAGATCCACATGATAATATTTCATCACATCATATCCTAATGGACATGCCTGGCAGTGCATCACTATAACACGTCATCTTTCAGAATCCATAAAACCCTTGGAAACTGCACACATTTTTGATAAAAACCGGAATATACTGAATCGTCTGAAAGATAAAGTAAACGAAACCATATCTGTTCATGTTTCGATGAAGAAAAAAATACACTATCATAAAAAATTAGTCTTAGATGCAATAAAGTGAATGCAGTAAACACTATAAATCTGTATCAAAGGGAGACAATTGAACGGATCCGCCTACCGGAAAATGTTAACTTCATGAATCAAATTATGAAACTGGGAAGACATAAACTGTCGGCTAGATAGCCTATAAATATATATTCTAATTAGTAGTTGCGCATGAGGAAATGGGGGATGACGCTGTAGATAAGTATACAGGAAATCGGGTCAGTCAATCCCATGTAAAATGTCACTTGCATTCCTAAACACGATGTGTGCTGTTTACTAATAAATATGTCCAGAATCAAGTCAACTTGACCCCGCAAAAGATTTCGGTACAAAAGATTCGTACATGATTGCAATGCTGCATGCAGCAGTAGCATTAACGTCGTTACACGCTGTAGGTATCTGGACACGTCATAAATATGCCATGTCCAGAACATGCAAAAATTTGTTGAAAATTCACACGAATATTCGAAAATCACGTTATCTTGTTTGCATGTACTGTTAGAGCTGCAAGTAAAAAGAACACGTCCAGTTCATGCTAATATTGCAGAATTTTGTACGTGTGGACACGTAATGAATATGCCATGTCCAGACCATGCAAAACGTGTTGACAATTCGCATGAATATTCGAAAATCGGGTTATCTTGTTTACACGTACAGTTAGAACTGGACGTACCAAGAACACGTACGGTTCATGCTACTATTGCAGAATTTGCAATCGTTTTCCCAGAAAACGAAATTGTTAATACAAACTTAACAAGCTGGCACGAACTAATGTTTTGACAACATTTTGCATATTCAGTTGTTATCTTCGCCAGCGGCCCGAAAACGTATTTAAAAATAGAGGAGTACGTACTCACTCAGTTGGCACAAACACGAAGGGAATTTGATCAAGATTTCAGAAAGGTTGAACATCTGCGATGCGACTACCGTGAAGATAAACACCGCGAGTAGGAGACCTTTACGGAAATCTTGCAAACATTATGCAAATGAGGAGAAAGAATTGGCGGTCCACGGAGGATCTTCCAATGCACGTCACATCGGTCGTGCAATGGGTCGTGTTGACAGGTCTTATTTCCGCCTTCTGAAGGGGAGAAATAACAAAATTCAAGTAGTCTGTATTCTAAGGTACAATGCAAAATGCAGATTAAGAACGGCCCAAACGGTTGCCATGGTGATGCCTCGGGCCTTGCCACTAGAAAATCAGTCCTGCGCCAGATCTCAGAAACTGCATCAGTGACCAGATTAGGCGGCTAACCATGGAGACAGACACTTAGCGACGAACGAATTTTGACAGTATTTGCTCCTGTTGCAATTGTCGCTTAAGACAGACTGCTAAAGAAGAGCCTTTCATGTACAGATATTCTTGCACTGATCAGCGGTCCATTGCAGTAATATGTACATGTGTGACCATACATGTTTCTCACGTCGGTGTTAAATATAGGTAGACATGGTTTCTAACAGATGCTGTGATCAGAACAGTGAGGAAATCTGAGAGCCAAGCAGTAAAGTCGATGACAGAGTGAGGGGCACATACTGAGGCGTTCGCAAGAGAGCAGACTTCCTGAACTGCCAGAATTTTCTCTCTTGTGGAAACGTGTCTAACGGTGCATTTGAGATTAACTCTCGTGATTTACTTTCGATGGCTACTCTCAGAAGTGTGTCAAATAGTGAGAGCTGCTCTCGAGAGTAACTCACCAGAAATTTCTCTCTCGTGGAAATGTGACTTAAAGATCCTAACCTGCACCACTATACTATTGCCATTATAGTAATTTTGATTTTCCATAAAAATACCAAAATATTGTATCCCAAAGAGGAATTTTGGCAAAAAAAAAACATTTTTATTTAACATCGATGAGAGCAAAGAAAACAAATTTCCCAAAACTTTTTGCGCTGCTCACTTATCGCAGTGCGACTGCAGCGTCACTGTGCACCTCATTATGTTCAGTATGTATCAAAATTCATGTATGATTTTGCTACTTTGCTAGCCACATTCATCGTAGCTCTGCTTTGCGCCTCAGTATTTGCATTCCAGCTGCCAATTTGAAGGATCTTATTTAGTGACATGCCTTTGACGCAAATTCCAGTGAAAATCATGTGATATTATTTGTACAATAAGGATTGTCAGCTATTTTCTGATGTTACCACGGATTTGAATGGCAATAATCAAAGCAGTGGTAGATAATATTGGTCGAAAGTTGCAACCTTATTACTGTCAACCTAGAGATTAACTGTCTTCAAGTAATTCACAATTTAAGGTAACTAGTAAAAAACTCCAATATGCAAACAGCAACAATTACATCTTAAGCATTATCCAAAGGGTTCAATGAGATTTTTAGTGCTCTGCATTTTTACGATAATATATTAAGTAATAATAGACCATTCTTGTACTTTATTATCTTCAGAAATAAATTAGATTTCATGAAATACGTACTGAAAGACGTACGACATATTTTTAACCAAACTTGATAAAAACTCCTCATGAAATATTCATCAAAAATATAATAATGAGATAAAAACTATTTAATATTGCTACGCCGATTATGATAAACGAATTTAATAAGAGAAGTGAAATATTAGTGAATTCATTTTCTTTATGATGATATTACTTCATGAGAAGACTTGGGTAAGCAAAAAATATTATTTTTTCCAATTATTTCCGTGCGACTGATAAAACACTTTACGTAAAAACAACTGCATAATACATTAAAGTACATACGGTATTTTTCAAAATGAAAATAATAATTTTACTTGAGAGTTACTTACTGCATGTTCTATGGAAATTATGCCCGAAATAAATTAGTTTATCTCTTTGAAAAAATGGAAACGCTTTCCTAACATAATTTCATACTTTTTAAATAAACCAGGTTTTTAAACGACGGCTTCTTGAAAAAAAAACACATTTGATGGAAATTACATTAACAATGCTTCAAATTGTGTGCTTCCCGAAACCAATGGCATCATTAAGAAAATAATTAACTTTTTATGAAATAACTATATTGCTTTTGTGTATACAAATAATTACAATATATAAATGGCAATCAAAGTTCTTGAGAGCGCTATTTTTTATAAAAGTCTTAGTTTTAAAGACAGATTTAAAACGTCAAACCATTCTAAGTATATTTAAAAAAGATTATTCGCCAAATTTGAAAAAGCACACCCTCCATAAAATCTTCCACAAAAGGACTTTTCTCCAATTGAATAAACAAGTGAATAAACGAATCCTCATTTTTTGAAAAAAATCGATTTTTCTCGAAGTCAAGAAAACTATCAAATGCTTAAAGTCCACGCATTCTATGCATTGTTTCTTCGCGCAGTGATCGGAATCCCGTAGGAATTTCAAATTACATAGGTGAATGCGATTTATAGCTGGCTAAACACAAATATTCAATTCAACAATAAAGTGAAAATGTTTGTACAGTAAAAACGATTTCGCCTGCTCCTTATTTCCAAATAACAATTTGCAAAACTTCTTTGGAATGTGCAATAAGCTCAAAAAATAAAGAGTATTAAATTAAATCTTGAATTACATGTTAAAATATAATTTAAGGAATGCAGGACGTTAAAAAGCAACAATTTATCAACATTTTCAATACTTGGCATTACCTTAAAATTTATTTAGTGAAATTCTTGGTATATGTGTCCAAACCAATAAAATATGATCGTTGATTGCACAATGCACATTACATTACGAATATTCATCAATGTTCTTGAAATACATGGTATATCAACTTGTTTAACAATGTGCTCTGGAGAAAACATTAATTCCAATGTCTTTTATAAAATCTTTGCTGGTTTATCTGCTGGGTATGTAAAATCACTACGTATTTTCATGAAAACTCAGTAGCCACCATCGATATTCAAGAAATCTCAGTCTGTCATCTCAGTTGCTCAACTCGAACAATGAGATATGCACAAATGTTCCCAACAACATGAAGTTCCAAGTAACACAGGCCAAATATGGATATGCCTAATACACACAATGAATGTTGAGACGCCTCGCTTGAGGAAACAGATATGAAAGCACCCAATTATTTAAGGAAACAGCTAGATGATTAATGTATTTCCCTTCGGCAATTATTTATCTTCTTCTTACCGCTCAACTGACTTGATCACGTATTTCCAATGCGCGAATGCAGAAATCGTGCATTTGACAAAGATATTCGCATAAATACAGTATATTCTCGGCGATACATCGGACCTACCAAAATGTTCCCTATAGAATCTGAAGACGAACAAGATGCCAATTGCTCAGTCGAGCGGTTAACTGTCAAGGAATGATTGCCGCATCCATCACCTTCAGTTTATATACATCCCTACCATGTTTCTTGAAGCTCAGAGCTTCTACAAAAAAGATTTTTAGACATAACATGAGAATTTACGATATTTACGGTGAACAAAAATATTTCATCACCCAAATTTATATATTTAGACATAACCCGATTTAGTCAAGGATGTATAGTTAATGCGGTGTTATGCGAGGATTTCATTAACCTCGCATTTAAATCATTAACCGGTAAAGATAAGTGAAAAAGTTCATTTAGAATATTTTAGAGCATCGTAAAATTAGTGTAATGGGTGCATTTTCAACATGTAATTATCGATCGCCAAGCTATAAATGACATTTTAGTTTCTCGTATGCATGCAACCTTACATAGCAAGAATGCATGGCAGGAAAGCTCACCGACTGAAAATCCAGTATTAAATAAAAGTCAGCCAGCTTTCCTGCCATGCACAGGTGCTATGCAAGGTTGTATACTTATAAGAAACCAGATAAATAGTAAATGTCGCAAATGAGCCCATTATACTAGTTTACTAAGCCCTACAACATTCTAGTTTGACTGTGTCCAGATAAAGCGTGTCGTGTATCTATATTCTGTACAACTCCATGTCATACCAAGTGAGATTTCTGGTGATCCAATTTTAGGATTAATTCAAAAAACTTTCGCAAAGTGAATTTCAAAATATTTACCAACGCCCCCTACAGCTGAAGCATGAAGGAAATTTCCATTTCCAAAGTTAAACAGCATCTTACATTAAGCATAACAGTTGCATCATGGAAATTACTTATTTTCGATTCATTTCTCATGCATGAAATGTGAATGTGGCAGTGATTTGATGAATAGTATTTGCATAAATATTTTATTGAAGTAAAACGCATTTCCTGTTGCCTGGTTTCCGTCGGCAGGCCTCAAATGCATTCGCTTAAACCGTCTGATGAAGAAGGAAAAAGGAAATTATAAAAAGTCAAAACTGTCGAAGAACCAAATTAAAAATTCTTCCACCTGTCTTCACATGCATTATCACTGTCATTCAAAATACAGTTCAATTGTCAAGTAGCAGACAAACACAGTCGTAAACAGCAGTGCTTAATGCGTGCTTATGTTGGCAAAATGCTGTTCAGCAAACAATAAAGGCATCCCAACAACAATCGCGAGACATTTGATATTCATATATTCAGATGAGAAAAATGTAAGCAAGCTCTCTAGACATTACTTACATGCTTATAACCAGGCTGTTTGCAATTCCAATATCCTTACATATGCAAATGCATCGTTGCATCGGTTTAATATTACCAAAATGTGCCATTCCTTAAAGAAGAATAGCATTTCCTCATAATTTAATCCGTTTCTTATTAAAATATCTGGTGATGGCATAATGCTAAAATGAACACGAACACTGAAATTCAAAACACTTACTATTGTTTCCTTGCTAGCAAGTTGCCAAATTCTTAACCATAATTACTTGCACTAACTCTTTTATATAGGCAATTCTGGTTTTCTGAAATCACATACAAACTTTATCGGACCCAAAGCGATTATGTGAAACATTATATTTTAATTATTAATGATAAATAAGACATCCACAATTGTGTTAACATCTTAAATGTAGGATTCTCAATAGCAAAGATAACAGGAAGGGTGATTCAAAACCTATTACTAAATAATTCATGGTGCAACTCTATCTTCTTACAAAATTTATGTGGTATTTTATAGAACTTAAAGTGTAAATATATATATATATTGCAGGAACAAACTACAGTACATTCTACGATATTATTAACGCTTATAAGTTTTACAATACCGTGTTTCGAAAGCACGTACACAATAAGATTCGGATATTATCATATCTTGTAAACATATTTCCAAATGTCACGTACATGTACGTGCACAATGGTCCTTTTTTATTTCTGTAAGGCATGTCATAATGGGACAACAATTTAATGTTTACGTCTTGTATAAAACATTATTTTTAACATGTCATAAAAAAACGATTTTTGGATATACGATAAGAATATTAGAATAGCGTATTTGCCATAGAAATGTTTGTCCGAAAGTTTCCATCAAAACTTCAATGCTTGTTTAGAGTAGCTTAGCTCTTTAAATATATGCAAAATAACTAATTCCCAAACGCATCAGAAGGACGACCACACGAAGTTAAGATACTCGAAACTTGGAAAGTAAGCTTAAACATCACGCACGGTTTCATTTGTCCAATGGCATGTAAAGTAAGGATCACTAGTAGACATCTGCATCAAAGATTTTGAATGAACGGTTCATCCAAACGTTAATAATAACGTTTAAATATTTCCGCCTCCAAAATTTTCAAGTTTCACGTCAGATTAACCATTTAAAAATAACTAAGTCTTAAAAAAACACATGTTGAACGCCGTTTTGCCATGTTATTTTCTAGAAGGTTTAATGTGTTTATCCTGTAAAAATAACGATGTTATAATACTTATTTAAGCAATTTATGTCATCAATACACAATATCCTAAAGCCTCAAACATGATGAACATGTTATGCTAATATTTTAGGGTAAATATATTTAACATAATTGGTTCATGAATATGCATGTACATCTAATTCCACTTGTTATGTTAAGCAATACTTAGAAGTTTAATCTAATTAAGAAATTCTAATTTGCACTTTAACAATAACATCCTGACACTGTACACCCGGGTGGACAAATTATAAATGTATGTCCATATTCGTCCAATTTCCGATATGTCCACATATGTCATTTACACATAAAACTGTAATATATATTGTTCTCACCAAAGTATTTAAAAAATTCAAAAACTCTTTTATCGAAATATACATTCTTATGTATTCGTTGCATCTTAAGAACACGTAGATATGTCGGTTTCATTCTAATTAAATGAAACCAATCATGGTGACGTAATAGAACATCATCTGTAACTATTACAGTTAGGAACATTTAATCAAATTCGAGAAATATTTCTCAAAGTAATTTGAAAATAAATGTTGTAAATTTATTATGCAAATTTATTTTTAAATCACAACGAGTTTAGGTTGACATATGATAATTCAGCACAAGGGTTTCAAGCGCAAAAAGTTCAAAGCAAGAATGCAAGTTGAAAAACAATGAAATTAAAGAGAGATGCCAATGAGGCAAATTAAGCATGAACGCTACAGCCAGATTATTTCAAATTGCTCATCTCGTCTGTCCAAACAAAAAATCAGAATAGATAGTATATATTGCTTGATCCTGCTAAGACAAGGGCGTATTTCCATCCCTCGACAGCTCCTTTGGCATGTCAACAAAGGCTTACTTGTTTACCGAACGCACTGTATTCCTTTCTTAACACGCCTCATGCATAAAAAACCTTGATGTTATTGCCTTTCAGATCCCATAGAATCATGAAAACAACGCTTGCATCTCAATTATTCTACTTCATGTTCAAATTGTTGCGGTGGGCGAGTGCCATTTCCAGAACGGTGCTTCTGGGATTCATTCTGGAGATTTTATTGATACTAACAATCTGCCATGCAAGCATTCTTTTCTTCATGCTTGTTGTAAAGATACAAGCGGAATAAATGATATTAGGCTTTAAAATGCCTATTAAATTTAATAGCAGTTTCTCAACCGTGAAACGTTAAAAAACAGCTTTTGCAACTGTCCTAGCTGCCCTTTTGCACAAGATTCACGTTTCTTGTAGGACTCAACAACTGTATTATGCAGTTTGAAATTATTTGGAGGGGAAAAGGTTTTGAATAACACATCTGATTCCACTCAGTTAAATTTATAAATGGGTCCTGTGAGAGATGTGACAAGAGCAATGCGGTTTGGCAGCACAACCACACAACTTGAGTTCAAATTTTAACTGCTGTTATCTCAAGTTTATATTCACGTATAAGAAAATGCTGTGTATAGCACATATCATGTGCATCCTTAATAATTGAAAACGTGCCACGAATTTCATTTAAATCAATATATACCACCGGTTATTGTTAAAACCTTTGGGAAACGTTAATATTTATAGGCAACCTTCCTACAGTGACAACGTACATCGTAATTTCCTATCA
This sequence comes from Ophyiulus pilosus, assembly GCA_033995625.1. Lineage (NCBI taxonomy): Eukaryota > Metazoa > Arthropoda > Diplopoda > Julida > Julidae > Ophyiulus > Ophyiulus pilosus. The sequence continues at coordinate 42,446 of JAUJYV010000041.1, read as the reverse complement.
TTTTGTATTTCCCCAATTCTAAAATTCTGTCATTTGTACTTTAGTATCTAGTAAAACCTTTTCTTAATACAACTAAATGTCAATAAGTCTCTGTTCAGTATAAATAATAATTCCCCAACACATTTTTCGTAATATAACAAAAGACTTCATCCACGCTATAATAGTTTCAAAGTAACATCTTATACAAGTTATATCTTATGTTTCATATTTCCAAAAGACATTTTCTTCCAACTTTCTTGGCATTATATGCATCAATTGTTTTAATTGAAGTTTTCCATGTGCTATAAATTATCTCCATGCAACGTCCTTTAACATTTATAAGATTTTTTTCTTATTATCCAGACAACCAAAAGATTCGCTGTCGTAAGTTCTTTAAGGACATCTTTTGACTCCTTCCTATACAAATTGAAAAACAATTTGCTTTACTGCATAAAACGCAACTCATGTTTTACCAAGACATAAAAAACAAGAAAATGCATTCCTAGCAGCATACAAAAAATGCATACAGAAACTAACATTTCTGTGAATTAAAAGCCTTCTGAACAGACACAAACCATAGATACTTGTGTGGAATACAAAAAACGGTGTCTGGTTAAAGGAAAATACATAGTAAAACATGGTGAACATCGAAATTTAAGATATGTTTGAGTTTGGGTTGGTATTATCATGAAAGTCCAATCAATCAAATTAAGCTACCCAGCACACAGCTGTCTAGCATGTCTTATTACAGCAATTCATACTTGACTTTTTTCAGATAAACTTTTCTCTTAAGACCTTCGTTGTTATTGCAACCATTTCCTGCGACGCACTAACTACCCACATGGTCATAAATACCACCGTACTTTCCTACATGACGGTTTAACGTCCAGCTATCATAGGCCTGTTGGCATTAGTAAGTGGATAAAAAAATCTTTTTCATTTAACCGACAATCTTGCAATTAGCCAAAGCATAACGCAACCAGATAATCCCTCATTGATTCTTGTTATAAACGTATTAGATACAAGAGGCTTCTGGAAATCCTGCAATACCCCGCATTGTCCAATATAATTGAGTTAACAGAAAAACAACATCACTGCGCGTGGGCAAAAGTCAATAAGCTGTTGGGCGACAGACAATGCATTTATGTAATCAGGAATTGTTATTGAAAGTTCTGCGAATTTTTCATGTATATCAACTTGCTCAATAAGATATTGCGAACTTCTGTATGCGAGCACCTAATCCAACTATCGATCTTATAACTTATATTAGGCTGTATTTTAGCAAGAGATTAGCCTAATTTCACTAAATGCAATTACTACTAGTTAATCCTAATAAATTTTGAGCAAGAATAGTTTCAAGAAAAAAAATAGTAGACGAATTAATGTGATAGATCGAAGGATGTCTATGCAGTTGGTTTCCATGGTGTACGCCTAATTGCATAGTCAAATTAAGTATGTAGCTCTAAAACCCCACAAAATAAATTATCCAAAATAGCAAATGCTAAAAATGCATGTCAGCTAGTAGTTATCGTGTTGAAACTACCTGAGCTCGACGTGCGACATAAAATGCTTTTAGCCATAATAGATTTGAAGAACAAAATACCAGATAATATTGCTCTTGTTATCTACATTTACATTAAATAGCTTTCAGCCATTATTTGAAATTATGTTGACTTAATGTAACACAGTAAATTATCATACGGTAAAGTATTTTTTTCTAGCAGTATGACTGTTGACGTCAATGTGAAATGCTAACAATGGACAGCCACTTGTTATCTTGGTTTAACAAAACAAGATCATATAAAACGGTCTACGATTATATGGTTAAGAACGTTTTCAAACCAAGCATTACTGAAAATGGTGAAGTACTGCGAATGCATTGGCATAGTAGTACTGAACTGATTCATGTTCTTATAAAATCAGGTCTTAAAAAAACCAAACTTTCACTTTAAAAAAAAAAAAAAAGTAGAATCTTGCTATTTGTCAAGCTCAGATAGAAATTGCTTGAAGCACTTTCAAGCTTAAGCGCGCCCTTAACGGGATATAAATCTTCCATAAATCATTAAATAGCTTTTATTAGGTGGAATGATTTCATAGGAGTGATTTATCTCAAAACCACGTGGTTTCTACCACAAAAACTTCATTGATTTCTATCATGATGTTTCAGAAATGTAAAAGTTGTAATACAGAAATAAGCATTTTAATGTGTATATATAAGAGCCAAATTTTAAATATAAAAAAATATATTAAATATGTAATGCATTTTTTGCTAATTAGTGTCAATATGACAGCTTACAATTCACTTCCCATGTAAATATTCAGCAAATAACTTCTGCACACATGCAGAATAAACATGAATTGTACATGTCATTTAGTAATCAAAAAAATTTCGCTAATCAAAAATACTAAAAATGTTGAATAAACTTTAAACATTTTGAACAGTTAAAAGGCAACAATTTCTTTGAAAATAAGTCTTTAGGAAAAAAATCTACTACTGCTCATTTAACAACATAAGGATGGTGCAGTACGTATATATTGCGCTGTAGGACAATATACAGTATAGAATAATAAATATACTACATATCACCTCAATGTTCAGCTTGTATACATGGCATTATAAATACAAATACATTTAAAAATATTTTTTAATGTTCCACAATATGAAAATATTTATGCATTTCCCTGTATGCCACTTATCTGTTGCTACAGTTAAGCATGATAAATCCCAACTATGTTTAATATGCAGCTACACTGTAGATTTAGCAATCGTATTCCAAATCCGTGCTTTTTCCTTTGCTGACATTAAATATCATCTCGAAATTCGTCGAAAGAGATGGGAGCCAGAGTTTCCATGCAACACCGGAAAAATTATAGAAGGTTTCCAACCATGCAGGCACTATCTCGCTTTACTTAAGTGTTCATAAACTTTGAGAGTGCTTCAATGGCATTGTAAAACTGCCACAACTTTTTAGGCCTCTAAAATATGGGCCTGAAACGACCACATTCTTTGCCAATGGAATCATTAATGCCGCATCCAACCCAACAATTATGTAAATCATATCCTTTACTCATGCCCTTGCCCTTCGTAAACCAGAAAAGAAAGTTATTATCCTGTGGTGTAAGGCGAGGACATCGATTTTTACATTGAAATTCAGTGATTGTGGTAGCAGGAGAAAATATGGCATGCATGCTTCATAGATTCTATTTTTTATATCAACATGGGTAAAATCTTGACAAATGCATTTTGAAACGATTTTACCAAGAAAATAGATCATGGAAATTTCATTTTGAGAGGAGATTTTTTATGTTTAAAGGAACCACTATCTACATAAATGACACTAACAAATAACAATGATACAGTACTTTAAAAGTATCTTCTATTAAACAGGCCTTCAAGCATTTTGTAGCATAACTATCAAGTATTTGTTTGAACCATTTATTTTAAAAATGTTTAGCCATTTTGTAAACACTACGCATACATGCGTGACACTTCAAAACGTCAATAACGGTATGAAGTTAAACAAGTATATATAAATAGTATTTGAATATTGTATATTGTGTATTGTACTTGTGTAGTTTTATGACTTTGGCCTTTATTTTTTAAGCCTATAATCATATATTTAATTCTGAAGAGAATTTTTTGGTGAAATGAACGGTTATGATAATTTAGAGGCATGAATAAATGCAAATATATTTATAAAACAAGCTGTTGACCGAAAAATCCAAACAATAAATACATCTGCATATTTGTAAAATTCAATCAGATATTCTGGTCATCAGTATGGTACAAATATGCTTGCATAAGAATTACAAAAACAATAATTGATTTATTTTGATTAAATATTTCCATGTATATTATTCAAAACTCTGTTTAAGAAATAAAATTTCCAAAATTAAGATAAGTAGATGAAAAAAGAAAATTCAAATATAGCCACTGAAAATCCACTGAAAATCAAGTAATATTCTCGAGATATCGAAATTTTAAAACATTCTTAAAATGTTGTAAATATACAGCAGCACATGTAATATAACTCCCTACAACAGCAACTGCAACGCAGGTAAAGCATAATTAGCAGAAAAACATTTAAACAACTAGTAAAACAGTCACATTAACGTGTGAGATGAGTACCCTTTTCTCAGAATCACCATAGCGTTTAGCATGGGCTGAAAAATGCTAAATGAATGAAGTCAGTAGAACGTGAACAATGTAGTCTCATTAATTAACGCCAGTCTTAATTATCGTCATTCAGTTGAACAAAGACAAAGCATGAATGAAATTTTATTTAACACGCATCCACCTTCATTCTTTCTTCCAACAAATTGTCTGCTTAATGATGCAGACTGAAACATCCCAGCTCGGTGCACTAAGAATTTCTTACAGGTCCTATCGCTTAATTAACGTGTGACACGTTTTTGTATTAGGTAGACTCGGATTTATCACTTTCTAAACATCTCTATTCTAGTCAATTTACGAACATTGTTTTTTTTTGCGAAAACATTATGAGCATCAGATTTCAGACCATTTTAACATCAATCCTAATGTTCAAATGTTCAAAATAGAAAGATGAACTGGTGTAGTGTCGGTAGGGTTTCTTCCTTTTAACTAAGGTCTCATGAAACAAGGTGAGGTTCCTGCTGACATTCCCAACATAAAAAGTTACAACTGATCAACTTCTGCGTATAGGGCCTGCTCCAGGTACTGATAAGTCACGAGTGCCCACGGGGGAGTTTTGAATTACAAAAAGCTCTAAAAGAGTTTATTTCGCCCTTTGTCCTAATTCTATTGGAACTTTTAGGATATTTCCATGTTGGAAGGATGTCGCCCCCTCCAACCATTCACCAGGCATGTTTGTTGAGATGTCAACGGATCTTTTATCAACATTAACAGGTTTTCGCTTTTATCTTGCAGATAGAGTACCATGACAGACCCATCAAACAGAAATCTAAAACCATCAGCCACTCAACGTTTCTGGGGCAGCAGTGGCAATATGGTCAGAGAAAAAAACGATGTGATGAAGATGACAGACTAGGCGACTGAGTGCCAACTTGTATTAACATAATTCAGATAAGTCGAGTTCACGTATGGCAACAGTCGTCGGTAGATCATTCACACACCGTGAGCAGATGCATTTTAAAAAGTCATTATCGCTATTCAGAGGCTTCTTGACCAGGCGGTGAAACAAAATACAATGCCGAAGAGGAATTACTTGTTGAATCGACGACACATCAAAGGCACCAACAGTCAAGGTGGTAATCATCAATACTGACCACGTCACTACGCCTAACCAGTTTGGTAAATCTTTGAACTTACAACTTTAAGGACTTTTTTGGAACACATGCAGCAGTATATTGCTATTGTCTCTCGATGGATTTTAAAAATAACACATTCCACTGATTGAAACTCTGGTGATGATACTCTAGTGAGAATCTCTCACCAGATGAAATTCGACTAAGGGACTTGATAAGAATGATGGATTTACCGGATCCTTCCAGTATGGAATTTCTTCATTGACCCGGTTCTTCCAAATACATTCCAAGCAACTCATCGCTTCAAATTCAAAATACGGTAAAAGCTTTAAATAATTCACACATTAATTAAAATTGGCTATATTTAGGAGAATCTCCAGTGCCCGAGAAGACCGTATACACATATGGGCCAATATTATAATTCCCAAAATTAAATACAAATACTGCTGCTTGATGGAAAAATATTATTTTCCATATGAAAACAGTGGAATCCAAATAAAAGGTTACTAGTCAACCCTGGCATTACATACTCAGCGAATAATTTTGCAAAGTGCTCTGTGCACCATATCAGAAATACTGGTCTTCTGATGGTAGAAGTAGACAATAAGCATCAAGGTTAATGCTGTTTAATCAATAATATAATCTCCATGGTCCTTGAACATTTATCATAGTGATCTGCGTTCGAAACGACAGTTTTATATTGAAAAATTGTGCATTTTTTCTATATAGTTTGATCACTGCTCGTTTTTCTTTTTCAGGTAGGCTTCATTGTCCACTAGCCTTTCTGCCGACCACAACATGTAAAGTTCGGATCAGCTGCAAGAGGCCAAATCTTTTTTTCCAAACAATGTTGTTAACGAATGACGAATGATCAACATTCTAGAAGATACATCGATCTACGAATAGTTGTGCTACTTTCAGGGAACGCCAAATACAAGATTGATGGCGGCAGTTTTTCAATTGGAAGCTATGGTACTTTGAAAATCTTCCAACGACATCAGATTGAAAACGATTTATAAAAACAACACATAGTTAAGTATGCAACAGAGACTCATTGTTGCAAACAGTTCACATATTCCTCACTCATACAACTGTTCCTGCAAAAAGCCCTGCCCAAGTATCTCACCTATACCCCATCTGTAACAACTAACGTTCAACTTGAATCCGTGGACCATTGAACAGAAGATCTACAAAAAACCTGAATCGTTTTGGTAAGAAATTAGTAAAGAGCTCATCCATGCATCACAAATGGTTATAATAGCCACTTCTGAAACTGACATCAGATTACAGGTGCGACAAAAACTTTTGCTGGATTTGAATCCTTGCTGGCTTCCGGCCTCAAACAATATTATCTTTTAGATTAATTCTTTACATTAACACTCGAAAGGTCGGCCACAGATGTCATACTAAATGATTAATGCTTATACATTTATTGATAGCTAGATTTGGAACGAAGATTTTCTATCGCAAATTCAGCATCTGGGACCTTGGATCTCAGAGACTCAACAACAGCTTTTGGAAATGTTCTCGTGCGGAAAAGTCATCAAGAATCCAAACAATTTCTGGAAGGGAGTTGAAAGGATAGTGTCATTAACCACCGCGATTTACTAATTACTTCATGAGCTGGCATCTGGATCTGCAAACACCATCGCTCTGATCTCATAAAAGTGCTGTCAAAATATTTAAAAAATCGTTAAGTGACAAACAAGAAGCGTTGGTAGCGGCGAGTTTATCCATCCTCACAGATGAGCATCTCCAGGTTGGGGCTGCACAATATCAGTGTCATGGGTCTCAGCAACGATCAGGCAGTCATGAGCCTGACAGTGAATACCACCGCCTACACATTCAACAACCTGTCGGTGCCCTCCACTAGCCGCATAATGGAGCTCTTCAATGTGACCCAGGAGGACATCGACTACATGGCCACCACAAGCATAGCCTCGAAGACAGAGAACCAGTCGTCTTACTGCGGGGGTGAGTGGGATGACTTCCGGAACACTTTCATCAACTTCCACGGCATAGCAAGCACCATCGTGTGCATCTTCGGTCTGATCACTAACATCTTGAACATCATTGTGCTGACGCGGAAGGACATGTTGTCGGCCACCAACTCTATCCTGACCGGCTTGGCGGTAGCGGACATGCTGGTCATGATCGACTACCTACCGTTCACGCTTCACACGTACGTCCTTACGGATATGAACTATTGTGCAAAGTACTCCTATGGCTGGGCAGTGTTTACACTTTTCCACGCCCACTTCTCAGTCGTCTGCCACACCATTTCCATTGGGTTGACGGTCACGCTGGCAGTATGGCGTTTCATCGCCGTCACCTTCCCTCAAAACAACCGTGACTGGTGTTGTCACCAGAGGGCTTTGGTGGCCATCACCATGTGCTATGTGGTGCCGATCATCTTCTGCTATCCTGTCTACCTCAGCTTCGAGATCCAGCCGAAGCACATTCAGTGCCCCGAGGGTGAATTCACCATCTCTATGAGCGAGGTGGCCAGACTGCACAACGGCCTGCTGCAGAAGATCAACTTCTGGGTGTACAGCGTGCTCATCAAGATCATTCCGTGTGTGGCGCTTACAGTGCTCAGCCTATGGCTCATCCGCGCCCTCTACCAGACCAACAAGCGCCGGCTGTTGCTGCAGATGCGTGCGCAGGACAATGCGGACCGCTCTTGTGACCGCACTACGCGTATGTTGCTTGCAGTGCTGCTGCTCTTCCTGCTCACCGAGGTGCCACAAGGCATCCTGGCGTTGCTCAGCGGCTTGTTAGGCGAGTCCTTCTTCGAGAGTTGCTACAACGCACTCAGTGAGGTCATGGATCTTCTTGCGCTCATCAACAGTGCCATCAACTTCATACTCTACTGCGTCATGAGCCGCCAGTTCCGCAACACATTCAGCCACCTCTTCAAGCCCAGCATCCTAAATAACTGGATCGCTGTCCCGCAGGAGGCCACCACGCAGGCGACAACGTGCGTGTGACAGAAGCCGCGCTGCCTAGCGTAATATCAGTGCCTAATCATCAGGGAAGAGTCGCCCACTTTCTAAAGCAAAAGAAAACTTTGCGCTTGCCTGTGCTGTGCGGCCTGACCACGAATTCTGCAGCCAATTCTTGCAGGATTAATTCTTGTAGGAAGAAATGACCTGATTTAATGCGCTTTCGGGGTGACCCACAAAGCATACTTGACCTTTTCCGAAAGTATGCATCACTACGTACCCTTTTTCCAAGAACGTGTATTGTTCTCATTTTTTTTTCAAATAACCTTATCACTGCACACCTCTGACGCAAGAATACCTATCATTGCATGAGGTTGAATGCGAGTTTGTCGGGTGGCCCAATAAGCATTGCTTGTCTCTTTTCTAAGAAAATACATTCTTCTTTGGTCAGAAAGTCCAACATATCATTTCGATTTTTCCAGAACCTGATATCGTTGCTATAAACCTCAACACAAATTTGTTAAGAAATTTCAGCGTTGCATCCACCTTTACCCAGAAACTTAAGCACTGCATGTTATTTTTTTTAAAAAAACGCTCTTGGAAGTTGGCACTTCATGCCTAGTTTACAAGATAACGTATAATTGCATGTTTTCTTAAAAGCAAATTCACTGCTGGAGTATTCTTTTCAAAAGATTGCACTACTGAAGTTTATTTTACAAAATACTGCACTACTGACGTATTCTTTACAATATATATTGCACTACTGAATTGTTGGTATTGTACAACCTGCATCACTGTAGGTTTTTGATCCAATAAAACTGAACAGTTCTCCAGTATTCTCCAATATTCGGTGACTAAACTAACAAGGTCCAACTTTCCTAACTTCTAATTGCACACTCAGTTGTTTTTGTTTGTTTATACATTATTTTAAATTTTGTTACACATGTTCTTTGCTTTTATAGCCTTTGCATGACCAGATGCTTGCACGACTTTGAGAAAAGGGTATTTAGTGAATGCATGTTTCAGGATGCCCAAATTGTCAACTTTGAAGCTGAATCCAATCTGGCTTTCACATCCGGGGTCAGGCTGCAATACCGCGACTTGTGATCATCTTGCTGAAGATCGGACGATGTTCCCTTCCCAATGTTTACCTCTATCTCTCATTAGCTGGGCTGCGATATGCGTCGGCTTCAATCTCTCAATTTTAGCCTCTTAGTGGCACTTCTTGTTCAGGTGCTCAATCCCGTTTCGAATCGTCAACGTTAGTTATCTCTCGTCCCCAGTTATAGCAGCTCTTTGGCTTCGGTGTTAATCAGGGTTTCCTTAATTGGTGTCTTTGTTGAACAAGGGTTGAAGTGCCGAGAAAACACATGGCCACGTGCCGTCACAGCCCTTGGGATCAGTGGCTACAATATTCTGCTCATTTTGTGGCCACAAATTGCTGAAACGTCCCCGGCTATGTATATGTAGAATCAATAAGTAAACACTTAGCCGATTTTTGTCCTCTATTGTATAATTAGCTGAACAAGTGATGGTTTGTAGAGAAAACTGATAGCAAATTGAACCTGACACCGTGATTCATCGCCATGATTGTGCACTGTACTGAGCAGAGACTATCTAGCAAACTGGTTCAGATATAGATGAAGAAGATCAGTTTCTTTCTTTGTCCAAATCAAAAATTTGCAAAAAAACGCTACTACATATGCGATACTTGACTGTTGTCCACGAAAAATACCCAAGGATGAATTGCTCCAGCATGAGAGGTACACAAATATGGCGGTCAACACATGCGACCAACAGAATTCGTCAGTATATAGATAAATAAAACAAAATGGTAACATTAAGATAGGATGCCTAATTACGTTTTCGTGCGACCTGGTGTAGGGCATCGCTTTTTCCATATGACCGCATCCTCTTAATCCAAAATCAATGCTAAAGGATTGTTCAACACCAGGGAATACTGAACTGGAATAAGACTAATTCTTTTCAGGATTGCCATTTACACAGCAAATTAGGAAATTCAAAATTGTAAAAAAAAATCCATTTTACCAAATAAAAAATCTTGATTAACAAAGTTACTGATATTCAAATTTTCCAGACGAAATCACAAGATATTCAAATTTTCCAGACGAAATCACAAGATATTCAAACTCTACAACTTGGGAAATAGCTTTTGCAACGAAAGCAGTTTTAAAATATGTTCATCTCTAACACTGACTTTTTAGAGTTCTAGGAAATTTAAGCAATTTATTTTTCCTTTACATATTTTTGCTTAACAAGCAAGAGTTATTGAGATTGCTTATTTTTTTAAAAACTTTTCTAAAGTAGTAATTACAAAACTAACTTTTATCGCGAGCTTTTCAGGCCAACCAGACTTATTGATGAATAATTGGCATAACGTCTCAGCATTATTCTTGCCTTCTTCAGATGCCATCACCAATCGCAAATCATGTTCCTTACATCCAATAATAATGGATACAATAATGCTCGCTCTCCTTAATTCTACATTTTCAGCCACTTGATAATATAATCTATCAAACATTAGTGATTTCTCAATGCTAAGTTACATTGGCAAAATCGAAATTTCTTGTGAAAACGTAATTTTAACTCGTCATGATTCTATAAACCAAAATTTAGGTTGAAATTTCTGGCTTTTCCTGTTTTAAAATGACTACTGTTAGGTTGTCATTGCTTCCATCACGCATTTTGGCACACAACTCCATCAATTTCATAGTATCAGTAGACACATTGTGCCATTTCTCATTTATCAAATGTATTGGAAGATGTCTTCTGAATGCTTCTAAAAGGATTTCAAAGTAAAATACATTTTTGCACTGAAAAGATCAGTGGCAATCCTGATGAACAGCACTGAAATATCCCTATAATCCAATAAGCAAAATGAAAAATTGCAAATAACTTTCATGGATAAACTTTCATGAACAATATTTGGTCCCTGGTGCCAAACCCGGGTTCCCATTGGCTTAATTCCCTCTCACACATAGCCAGACCCTTTCGCAAACTTGCATTTCCGTGTTTCTCAATCGATACTTTTTTTCTTTCTCGCTGTCTATGGTGGACTTTTTTAATCAAATCACTGAATAAAAATGTCATTTGGGGGAAAATTTACACTTATGAAACCTTGTTCGGTGCACGCACCGAATGAGTCACTGCAGTATAAAGGTGCCATTTAATCAATGATAAGTTTTGTCTACTTGGCTATACGTTGCTCCATATTTATGTAAAAAAAACAATTCCGTTTTTCCTCATCACTTAATACTATTTCTTCATACTGTATTGCGATGAAAGTGTACATTCACCAAAACATCGGTAGTTGTAAATACGCTCATTTTGTGATCGGTGAACCGGAAGTGAAACTTTTTAGATTAAATTTTTCAGCCATGACTACAGTGATACAGCATTTCAAACATTTGCTAAAAACAGCACTAGAAATCAAAACATTGTTGATGTATCTGCAGATTAGTATACCAAACAAAAGTTTATTAATTACTGGTGAAAGTGTTTTCGGATATAATACCAAAGTGAATTCAATGAAATCATTCGTATATTTCAAGGAAAATCTGACCTAATCTTCGATTTGAACTCAAATTCTTAAATGAAAGCAATGATGAGTGTATTTATAACTATCTATACGTAAAGTTCGCACATAACCCTGCTGTACACATTATACTATCTATAGAAATATTCTCAACTATAAAAACGGACTACTTGACCAATTTTTTTAAACGCATGTATAAAGAAGCAGTTCAATGCCATATATTATATAAATACATATAAATATATATTGAATGTTATATACCTATGTCCACGCTTAGGGATTTTTCCATATTCAATCAAATTTTAAGAGCTTAAGAGTATTGTTGTTGGTAGGAACGAAATATTTTATATGGAAGCCGTATATTTGGTCTATTTGCCTTCAGCAGACTTGAAGCTCTTCGAGAACGAATCGTGTTGCTCAAGTTAGCCATCTTCCATGAAATACAATGAAAATGCCAAGGCATTTCATTAAAAGTTTAGAAGAAAAAAAATTGGCTTGTTGTTACATAGGAAACTGGTTTTAAAAAGTGTTTTAAACTCGCAGTGAAAGCTCAGTCTTGTATATCATATGAATAATATCTTTAATTCTTTGTAGATATTTGTATTCAAACAGAATCTGCTACAGTGCTACGGTTCAGTCAGCATCTGGGTAATGTGAAAATATGTTGGCACAGAACTACAATATTTATCTAAAAATAACTTAATACCAAAATTTCCATGTTTAGCCCTCTAAAACAAGGTTTTATTTCCTTTATTACACAGGAGTAGTTATTTATCATGTCTTCTTACTAAAGACAAAGAATTAATTACTTTTTTTTTAAAGAAACCAAAGGTTTTTAAACATTTGCTTTTGAAAATCATCTAGTCATGAATCATGCAAAACTTTATTTTGGAAAGTAACTAATATTAAAAATAAAATATATGGCCAATAATAATTGTTAATGTTAACATTGAGTTTTCACTGCAGAGGATTTGTTTGGTGTTTGATGATTACACATTATTCGTCATGTACTATAGGTATTATTTATACTTTTGTGTTTGGTCCGGTTTTCTGCAAACCACCAGAAAAATCAATGAAAATTGTTATTGCATCAAACCATGTTTGTTTCTTGACTCGTGAATGTATACCATGTCATATTTCACAACTGAGAAGATTTATTGGAAAGTCGATAACAACCAGAAATAAAAAAACCGTCGTTGAGGGTTAATTTAAACCGACAGTACTATTAATTATTCAACTTTAGGAGAATGTTAACGTCGTATTACAGTGATGCCGCTTTATAAAGTCGCAGTGCAGCAAGGTGAAATCAATTTCAACGTTATGAGGTAAGTTTGCAGTATGTAAATAATTTAATATTAAAGTTTTTGGCAGGAAAATGCACATGATCATTTTCCATGCAAAGAAGTCAAGTATATTAAATCCATTGGTGAAACCAGATCCGACTAGGTAAATTAATGAAAATTCTTATGATCTGATAATGCGATGGCTCGACTGACAAACCAAGCACAATTAAATTGACTTGGTGCTAGATATGCTGAATAGTAATGATGTCAGTTCAGTATCTTGCCAGCATGGGAAAAACTAACCAATAGCAATATTATCAATACAATCTCACCTGGAAATCATTGAGAAATTCTGCATAGACAGTAAATTAATTTAACTTAGTTTGTACAAATTGTACCGTTATCAGATATAGCCACAACTACTAAACAACACCGATTTTACAAGAACTAGCATGTAACTATAAGTTGCCGAAGTGCCGAGCTGTTAGGCTTATAGGGTTCATCACTCAACATATACTGCACTGTTAATTTTGTGATTAGCTAGATGAAGTGCTTTATAAGGGTTCGAATTTTACGATCCTTACTTCGTAACCATAACACGGTCGTGCTATTCGATCTTTAACTCAACTTTTATCTTGATTAAACAAAGCATGACAACCACCGTCAAAATCGCCATAATCAAAACATACGGCACGTGAAGTCGATTAAATGGCCGGCCATTTAAATCCGAGCCTGATTTTTAACTCGGCAAGTTTCTTGAATTTCTCTGTAAACATGGCAATAACACTTAATTGTTTTAACGTGCACTGTACCTTTCAGCTTCAGGTCATCTTGTCAAGTTTTCTCAGATGTTTATAAAACGAAGAACTGGTTAAAAATTGGAACTAGCCATCGTCGAAAACAATTACGCATCACTCAGTCGCTCGGGGGCTAAATTCAAGTTCAATGTTGTGAAATGAGTCACCTAATGGCGCTGTCAACATGTGTCAATTGCGCAATTGTCTTTTAATTTTTGAAGACCTAGCCATTGTGTTATCGTAATGACGTAGTTTTTTTTCGTCATAGAAGAAATGGTGGCTTTCAACAGTGGATCGTCGTCACACAATTTGTTAACGGTGCTGTTATTTGGAATTCTAGATGCATTTGATGGAACATATTTACTATCTTCATGTAAGTTTGTAAATTAATATTGGCATGGCTATGAATAGTTAATATGAAAAGCATTATTTGTTTTTGTTCATAATTTAAGTGTCCCCGAACTTTAAAGCTCACCGAGTTTGTTATCAGAGGAACGCAACTGTAAATTAACTACTGTACATTTAGGTGAATTTAATAATTACTACTTTAATATGTGACTGAACTGCCTTAAGCGGCTGGGTTTTAAATAAGTAGCTTGATGAAATTGGTGGCGTAAATTCATATAGTGTCTTAAGTCTCCTTAACTAGTGAGGCTAGTAGCTTCAGCCGGAAACGTATATATTTCGGCGGATGTGAATTTGCGCACGCGCATGAAACTGATTAGTAAAAAAATTGGTATGATCGAGTCTGTGTCTTGTCAAATAAATTAAAGCCATAGGTGTTCAAAAATAGCTACTGTTCACACAATATCCTAAATATCAAGCAAAGACATAGGATAAACACATACTGAGGCGCAAAGCAGAGATTCTCCTGGCGAGATTCTCTCGAGAGCAGTTCTCACTAATGGACACACTTCTGAGAGTAGCCATCGAAAGTAACTCACGAGAGTATATCTCAAATGGAAACGAACCTTTAAGTCACGTTTCCACCAAAGAGAAAATCCTGGCGAGATTCTCTCGAGAGCAGTTCTCACTAATGGACACACTTCTGAGAGTAGCCATCGAAAGTAAATTGCAAGAGTTAATCTCAAATGCACCTTTAAGTCACATTTCCACGAGAGAATTTCTGGAAGTCTGGTCTCTTACAAACGCCTCAGTATGTGCCCCACAATCTATCATCGACTTGACTGTCTGGCTCTCAGCTTTCTTCACTGTTCTGCTAACAGCCTCAGTATGTACTTAGCCTTAGGCAAACATTTATATCAGAATGAAGGATTTAGTTTATCTTTTTAAAATTATGTAGAATTGAAACATTTTCAAAACATTATCTACTTTGCCTGTACACCTCAAGCAATTGTTTTGTAATATTTAATAGCTTGCATACAATCTAATACAGAGACACTAGAAACTTACAGAAAGCAATCACACAAAAGCAAGAACATGGTGAAAATAGTTTTAAGGATTAAATTAAGACAATAAATATATTTTCGTCTTTACAAAATACTTTTTGGGTGTATTTAATTATTCTAAAAATATATACATGCTGCACAGTTTGTCAAAATAGAAATAATGATTAAAAAGTTAAAATATGGCCTAATAATTTTACAAATATACATGTAGGCCTACTTCTTAATAAATAAAACACCATTGATTTGAGTTTTGCACCATCATAAAATATGTTCTCAATGAATGATAAAGAAATCTACTTTGAAATTTGTTATAATGAGAATAATATCGTATTAAAATAGCTAATACATTTCAGACATAATGCCTAAATACAACTTGAGCGTTTGAAGCAGATAGTATTTCATTCTCGGTTTGAGAAATGAGTTGGTAGAAAATCAATAGTTATAAAATATCCACCATAAGTGCGCCATCTATATGTACACGCAGTAAAATGAATGCATACTGGACAGGATCCCACCCCTTCTTGCGAAAAATAGACCAGTAATTTGCTTAGAAAATTTGGATAAAACCTGTCATTGTCTCTCCATAACAGTTGCAAATCTATACTTAAGTCACATTACATATTCAAGAGTTGTGATCAGTTAAAAGGCTATCCTGGTTTACACGTCCAGACACTTTCATGTCCCAAGACAACATTGAAAGCCAGTATTAGTGTTAGAAAAATAAGACAGTAATTATGAGCATTACACCATTCGTCCATAGGATGGTCCATAGTATCCAAGAAACTTGATCCAAGAAAATCGAATAGTGGCATTGGCTAACTGACAAGGATGTCAGCTTGTCCGATGGCATTTGGGCCCTGATGAAGTGGGCCTCTTAAACTCTAAACCAGCCTGTATTCGACAATATGTTACAAATATTAGTTATTTAATTTATGCAACTACAATTATTTACCCCGTGTATTCTGTATATTTATATCCGCTGATGTGTTTTTTGAAAAATGTGTTATTCATTTATAAAAATTAAAGGATAGCTTTATAGTTGTGGTTGGGCTCCCTCTGTCTTCTGACAACCAATCTGCCATTGGTTAGTATGAGTGTATCACAGATTAATCAAGAACGCTTGAACAGGCTACAAAATGTGTTCCTAAACCGTTGGCTCATAATATAATAAATGAAAAAATTAATGGCATTGTTGATAAGTCCCAGCATTTGATACCCTCCACCAAATAAATAGTAACACTGGTCAATATTCCAGGAAGAATGTAAATGTAAAAAGCTTGCAATCAGGTAAATTATCCCAAGTGGCATTTCGGTTAGCAGGAACAAGAACAGAATGACTACAAGCATCCATGTGGTGTGGTCGCGTGGTTTGTTGGCACTGGCTTGGGATGTGAGCGATTGTCTTATCTTTCTGCTCAGATTTAAGGCACGTAGAAGCCAGATAAAGAGGATGATGAGCGCGATGCCAGGGATTAACTTTGTGAACAAGCCAAGTCCCAAACCAAATATGCTCAGAAAGAATCCCTCGTCCACATTATCAAAATCCCTTATGTAGATGTCATATACTTTGCTGGTGCAGCTAAGTGTGCTCACCTTAATTTTTAAGAGTAGGAATGTGGAGCAGGAGAGGATGAACGGAATGATGTAGCACATTGTGACTGCCATTTGTGTTCTTCTGTGGCTACACCACATGCTGCTTTTTAACGGAGAGGTAACTGCGATGACCCGCCACACTGCCAGAGTGAGAGTCAGCCCAATAGATATTCCGTGGTGAAAACTGTTAATGAACGGTTGACATAGTATGTAGAGCGTCCAGCTGTAGGTGTTTAGCGTACAGTAATTCCGGTCCAATAAAATTATATTTTGAAACGCGAGAGGTAGGTAGAAAATCATAACAATTATATCGGCTACTGACTGCCATGTCAAAATGAAGTTCGTGGCAGACGCCATGTCTTTACGCGTCAGCACAACTACGTTGAGTATGTTGGTCGTAATACTAAAGAAACACACTATGATAAAGATGTAGCCAATGTAGGGACCCAAGTAGGGACCATAGTTCAGGGATACGAACTCGAGCCACTGTTCGTTTCCACAGTATGGCAGGTTGTGTTGGGTGATGTTCTCCTGCAGGGAAGATTTCTTAAATCGCCACCTGACACCAGTCGTGTTCAAAATGACATTCATGACCATTCGTGTCTAATAATCAAGTTGTGGAAAACTTTGGTAATGGTGGAGCTTGCTGCTTTTTTGCCTTCTTTTCCTGGTGTATCCTAGAAATATTCTAGGAACAAAATCCGTACAGATGATACTTTTGTGTGTTGTCGGCCACAAAACTCTTGGCAGTGCAATTGATTTAAAGACGTTGTAATCAGGCGACCTAATTAAATATATTGTGTGTGAATAATGACTGCTGGTTTTTCGGATGACTAATTGTACTGACATGAAAAATACGGTTCTTTAATTAGTGCTGGATGCATCAATTTAATATGGCTTGGTTTTGACTGTTTATGGGCACAACCAGTGCCATTCCGGACCGCCAGAACTGATTCACGTTATCGTTATCGTTTCGTTAACGTTGGCTCAAACTGTCTAGCAAAAATGAATCCAATTTCAATACATCATACCTCTCAAAAAGCATATAAGACTTGGTGAAAGCGCATTTAAGTTCACAAAAATACTCAATTGCTACAGTCTTTAAGATTAACTATAAGGGTTCACTTATACCAAATATCAGCTGCTGTATAATAAAACTAATTATGGTTAGCTATAGTAGTTGTCACCCATTATTTAGAAATTTAAGTTAGTAAAATCCTCAACAGATGAGTTTTTACAATCGTGATGCGCTGTTGTCAGTACAACATAATCCAGACAACGGTGCAAATTCGCTTTTTAAATATTGTTAATTCATGTAGGTATAAAATCTTCATACCAAAATGTACAACTTACCGTTAAACGTTAATGAACCGCAAATCCTAAATTCAAATCGGAATGGCAAGTTTGTCGATTTACGTGCATTTCCGGACGCTGCCAGATAGGTGTTTGCTATAGCAATTCGAACAGAAATGAAACTTGCTACAGTCATGACCTCGGTTAACGACTCACCTGAATACAAATGGAAAAACCTACAGACAAATTACGTCTGAAACCTTTTTAGAAAATGAACTGCCTTTTGCGGTAACCTTCAACATATATTTTTCTAACCAATTGAATATGCTAAAGCTTAATATAGGCAGGAATTTCCAACTTCCTCCCAATGAGTCATATCCTTTAAACAAAACTAATTATGCAATGTACTTCCAAGTAAAAGACGTACAGATGTAAATAATTTACATAATATTGGTAATATATTGTATTCTTAAATACAACTTTTGCAACATCATATGGTGTTATTGAAATATTTACAAACTGACCACAAATTAAATGAAAAACTATATTACATGTATATTAATCATTAAAAGTTTAAGCATCGCTGTTTATAGAAAAAAAGCTTCTATCAACGCCATTGAAAAATTCATACTACACTAAATCCATGATCAATTCCTCTGGCATTCATGATAACCAAGACAGATTGGCAGAACTAGTATTTAAATAATTAGAGAGCCTTTTCAGGTTAAGGTTCTAACATATATTGATGCCCCATATATTCACCATTGATGATATGGATGGAGTCAATCTTGTAATCCAAGTACTGCCAGATACAATTTATCAGGAGTGGACATATCTGGTATACGAGGAGATATTCTCTGTCCATTGGTATGTTCCTTTCTGAATACTTTTTTCACATATCACTTGACATATCTTCTGCATTACTTCTGCCTGAGAGTAAGGCTAAACACATACTGAGCCGCAGAGCTGCGATGAATGTGGCTATCAAACATCAGTTTTTGATACATACTGAACATAGTGAGGCGCACAGCGATGCTCAGTTGCACTGCTATAAGTGAGAAAAGCAAAGAGTTTATGGAAGTTTGCTTTCTGTGCTCTCATCGATGTTAAATAAAAATGTTTATTTGCCAAAATGCCTCTTTGGTATACAATATTTTGGCATTTTTATGGAAAATTAAAATTACTATAACGACAATAATGCAGTGGTGTAGATTAGTACCTTTAAGTCACGTTTCCACAAGAGAGAAAATCCTGGCGAGATACTCTCGAGAGCAGCTCTCACTAATGGACATTTCTGAGAGTAGCCATCGAAAGTAACTCACGAGAGTTCATCTCAAATGAAAACGCACCTTTAAGTCACGTTTTCACGAGAGACAAAATTCTGGAGAGGTACTCTCGAGAGCAGCTCTCACTAATGGACACTTCTGAGAGTAGCCATCGAAAGTAACTCGCGAGAGTTACCCCCGTTCCACAGTTGCCCAACAAACTGCAGCTCAAGCTCAAACTGCAGTCTCGTCTAAGCATCATCTCAAGCTTAAGTTTAAGCTTGAGATGGCACCCTGCTACAGTTTCTGGGTCTCAAATTTGACTATCTTGAGCTCGTCTTGGAAAGTTTTCTGTGCAGCTGTGGTATGCATCTGGGACTTGAGAAGCAGCTCGGTCTCAAGCTCAGACGATTTGAGCAGCTGTCGTACGGGAGTTAATCTCAAATGAAAACGCACCTTTAAGTCACGTTTCCACGAGAGACAATATTCTGGTGAGATACTCTCGAGAGCAGCTCTCACAAATTAACACTTCTCAAGAGAGTTAATCTCAAATGCACTTTTAAGTCACGTTTCCACGAGAGAGAACATTCTGGCAGTTCTGAAAGTCTGCTCTCTTACGAACGCCTAAGTATGTGCCCCTCACTCTACCATCGACTTCATTGCTTGGCTCTCAGCTTCCCTCACTGTTCTGCTCACAGCCTGCTTACATATGCTTAGCCTTAGACTTTTGATTAGGCAATGGAAATTGTCTCGAAACCGCAAACCAATGATATAAAATATAAAAAAGTTGATGGAACTGTTTACGAGGATCAAGAAGTCAAATACCTCTCCTAAGGCTTCGTAGCAGTTTTCGAAGAACACTTTTTCCGATACACCACTGATTAGGATCACGATACCATTTGGAACTTCAGTAATCAAGAACTTAAGCGACGCTACTATTACCATGACCGTTGTGCGATCGGATGATACCTTGGCAAGGTTTCCGCAGTGCACTGTGAGAAACTGTCTGTTTTTAGATCTCACACGTAATGCACGGATGAGCTGTATGCAGAGGACGATAAGAACGATGCAAGGGAGGAACTTGAAGAAAACTCCAAAAATCCAGAAGTTTATCTTAAACAAAACACTGCCATGCTCAGTAGCAGATCTGCTCACAAAAACGTAGAATGCTCCATCAATGCAGTCTCCTGGAATCTGTAGAATCTCGTAGCCAAAGTACATTGGGAGGAAAACGATTGGCAGGAGAATGTAGCAAATCATAATAGGCACCCATGCTTTCTGAGAGCTGTACGAGACAAGGGTCTTCAGTGGATCATTGACTACAATGCAGCGCCAAGAAGTTAAAGTCAGTGCAAGCCCAATGGAGATGGTGTGGCACACAGTGGAGAAATGGATGTGAAAAAGTAATTGCAATGCCCAACCGTGAGAGTACATCTTACAAGGGTCCTGGTCCAAGAAAACGTAGTGATGTAACAAGTATGGCAAATACTCGATTAAGACCAGGATGTCTGCCACTACCAAACTAGTCAGGATCGTGTTGGTGGACGACTCCATGTCTTTGCGCGTTAGCACTAAGATGTTCAAGATGTTAGTGATCAGACCTATGATACATACGAGGATACTGGCAACACCAAAGAAGACGATGAAGTTTTTACGGAAGTTTATCCATTCGATGTCATGACACTGCGAGATGACAGCATTTGACGCAAGGCTGGTGTTGTCCAAGTTTTTAATATTATCCTCTGTTCGATTTAAAAGTTTAAGGAAGATGAATGCCATTGTGCCTCCTATCTGGATAACTACAGAAATGATTACTTCACGCAAACACTCAAATCAGAAAGGCTTAGTTGTCAGAAAACTTGATATTAGCTAGCATGAACATCGGCAACAAATATGAGATTTATGATTATAGTTATCAACAAATATAATTTCCTAGTAAACCATTAAAATATTATTTCAAATTAATAATATAAGATAAAATTCAAATGTACTATTTTGTTTCTATACATATATGTATTGCCAATTTACAGGTGCAATAGATATACAATTTTCATATCAAAATGTAAAACTTACAGCTGAAGGCAGCTATCCTGAATTGAAATCTGAATGAAAAGTTTGGCGATTTGGGTGCATTTCCAGATAAGTGTTTGCTATAACAATTTGAAGAAAAATGAAAAGTACTACATTCACGACCTCAGATTAGGATATTGACTTATCTGAATACACATGGAAAACTTCACGAGTTACGTCTGAAAGCTTCTTAGAAAATGAATTGGGTATTTTCCTAGCCAATACTTTATCCTAAACTTTTCTAAAGAATGACGGAAGCATAAACTTTCAGTTTGCCTCCGAAGGTTAGTCATATCCATTATACAACTGAAGGGGGGGGCTAACGCAATTTGCGCTGTTGTAAATTCAACCTTGGTTTCTAAAATATTGTTGTTGTTCATAAAAAAGGCCAATTTATTTTTTCCCCACTTTCTACATTTAAGTATTGTTTTTAATCCTTTGCATTAATTAAATAGTCGAATAAATCCAGAATAATATCCGAACATAAAAGTATTTGGAACGTGGCATGTAAAATGCTGCCTCCTACTTGTCCTAGAAAGATAAGAATAACTAGTTAGTCTTGCGTCAAAATCATTTTAAGTTGTTCGTGTCGCAGTAGTGCATAACATAACCATCATTTCGATTTACAATGTGCATGCAATAATATCGTTTAAAGTAGATTAATAAAAAACACTCGAATAGGTAGGCGAATAAACCTATTTATTCCTGGAAGGAAATAGTCTAGCAATGAATATCCTTTGTTCTTGCGAGATCTAGGTCAGGTTAATGAACCTTCTAAATACATTTCCAAATAAAAACTATATAATAAATTTATTATTTCTAAAATACTCTTAAATACAACTTTTACAACATTATATTAAAATAGCGTCAATTTTTGGAAACTATATGTATACATAACCGGAAGTTGTGTATATTTATATTGGTCATTCAAAGTTTAAGTATCGATATTTATAAAACCAAAATTCATAAATCTTTCAAAGCGATGTCATTTAATAATTGACCAGATGCAGAGGCATTTATTACTCCCGCAGGGATTCTGAACTCTGTGTTATGTTAACCAAGAAGAAACACAGTAAGAAACATAACATTGGCGAATCGCTACAAATTGACTTTCTTTCTGCCTTACAGGGCACCTCTGGGCCCTGGCATGTGAATGACGTCAATGTTGTAATCCAGGATAGGTCACACACGATGCATAATCGCATTGCATTTTCTAGTGACTTTTTACAAGATGTTTTTCTTGATATGTGGTAAATTCTGTTACATTGGGGACCAGTGGCGGCTCGTAGCTTAATTTAGTGGGGGTGCTGCAACAGATAAACGACCGGCACTGCGGGAGCGACAGTGCTCTCTCAGCCTCGCGTGCATATTCCTATGTGCACGTGCGCGCAACAGTCAAACTCCACGCCGCTGGAACTGTGAAACACCCAGTTCCATCCAAAGATTTTTGTATAAACTGAAGGTCCCCCAGTGGATGATGGCTACTAGAATATATAGTACAAGTTTAAAGAAATAATTGAAGAAAAAAGGACTCATTATATTAAATTTTTATTAAAAAAAAAAATTGGAAGGCAAAGCTTCAGTGAATCAATTTATGTCTGAAAATAATAATATAATTAGTTAAATGATTTAAAATTTTTAATTGAGCTTTTAGAAGTAGTAAGGAATTGTACACGTACCTCGGTGTTAGTTTTATCCGGCAAATGGGCGTTCAATGGTTGTTTTCTGACCCATTACAAACTTTGCCCTTTCGATTCATATCTGAGAGCTTCTTCCGTTAAAGTCGCCTTCGTACGACTCTCGCTCAACCTCTTGTTTGAATTCATCATGTCTAGATCTATTAATCTAATGCAAGAAAATCTAAAAAAATGCATATAGAATCAATGAATTGAAAAAATTCGAGAGATACTTTCCAGTTGTCATACATTATGATATTCTAGTCTAAATATTTTATAAACCGTGCTTTTTACGGTGAATTGTACAGAATAGCAACCAACTAAACCAATTACAGCAAAAATTGTCTTGATAACTTGCAAAACATGAGCATTTTAGGGACATTTTGGAATGTCAGTCTTAGGTAAATATAATTATATGAAATTAATGGTGCAATTTAATTTATTTGGTAAGGAAGGTGTATATTACAAAAAATATTTATGGATTGCCTTACCTTTACTTTAAACTGCCTTTTATGGAGTAAATCAACGCTAGGTTGATTTTAGGCTTCCACTTGTTAGGGTTCATCATACAACATGTGCTCTACGATGCCATTCTTTGGAGAAGATGAGGTGCTTTAGGGATTCGAATTTTTACGATGATCTGTAAGACGTAAGCTTGACACTGCTATACTTTCTTTTCGAAGGAGTCAATTCGTTGTCATTTTGATTCATCGAAGTGTGATAATTTCTTCAGAATAAAATCAGCAGAGAAACCCCACCCACGACACTTGGCTTCTGGCGCTTTAACTCAGAGTCTTCCCTTTAATCCGGCGGGATCCTTGAATTGCACTGTGTACTTGACAATAACTCTCGCTGAAATTCCTTGGAACCAGTTGGGAACAGTATCATTGTGTGTAATACATGATAAACGCATAGTCGCACGATGAGGAAATTCTGCCCCTGATAATGGGCAATCACACATAACAGCCGAGCATTGAGGAATAGCGAATGTTTAGGGTTTTCTATACTGCGGAATTAGGTTATTTGAGTTAGGTTAGGTTTAGGTTTTCTTAATGTAGAGACATGCTTAATTCTCAGTATATATATACCAATTTAAAATTTGTGAAATTACCGGTTGATCATCTGGCACAAAAATTGGAAAAGTGGAATTTACGGTATGTCACCTGGGTCACAATGTGTCGTTTTTTTTGGCACTGACCAAAGTTGCGTCCAAATAATGAACTATCTATTTGACGGAGAGTAATCACGAACCCTTAAACAGGCGAATAAACCTGTTTCTAAACTTTTGGCTCATGATGCAATAAATGAAAAAGTTCATTGCATTGTTGGTGGGGACCAACATATGATATATTCCACCGAGGAAAAATATACACCCCTGAATATGTCTGGAAGAATCTCTCAAGATAGGACTTCCCATAAGAAAAATTATACTTGTTGGCATTTCGGTTAGAATGAACAGAATCAGAATGACTACCAACATGCATGTGGTATGATTACGGTGTGTTGTGGCACTGTCTTGTGGCTGTGCTGTGAGCGACATTCTCATCGTTTTACCCAGATGCAGGGTCCATATCAGCCAGAAAAAGAGGATGAAGAGTGCGATACAAGGGATAATGTTCGTTAACAAGCCAAGTCCCAAATAGAAGACGTTCAGTGAAAGTCCGTTGTTCTCATTAGCAAAATCACTTGTGTAGATCTCGAATACTTTGTCCGGACAGTTAACCGGACTCGCCTTGATTTTGTAGAGAAGTAGCATGGGAAAATGGAGTATAAGTGGGACGATGTAACATATCGTGACTGCCACTAAAGTTCTTCGGTGCCTGCACCATATGTGACTTTTTAACGGAAAGTTAACTGCTATGACACGCCACACTGCCAAAGTCAGCATCAGCCCATTCGATATGTCATGGTGAACATGGTTAAAGTACATGTAACAGAACGTGTACATAACCCAGCCGAATGTTTTTTGCAAACAGAAATTTAAACCCAAAAACATATTTTGGAATGCGAGAGGTAGGCTGAAAGTCATCTCTAGTATGTCGGCCACAGACTGCCATGTCAGTATGACGTTAGTAGCCGACACCATGTCTTTCCGTGTCAGCACGACGACGTTAAGCACGTTGGTCGAAATACCAAAAAGGCATGCTGCGGTGTAATACTTTCCATAGAAGTTAAAAAAGTTAAATTGGACCTCGAGCCACTCCTTGCTCCTGCAATACTGATTGTCGTCTGTGGTGTTCTCCTGAAATGAATTGTTCACTTGCCATATAATAGTAGAGGTGTACGCATTTATATCTAAGACCATGTTGTTAGATGTCCTGGAAATATAAATATTGCTGATATTACTTTATTTGAGCGACAAGTCTTGTAGCAATGCAATGTATGCTTATCGGTTTAATGATAATAAAGAGTTTGAGCCAACCAACGTTAACGATAACGAGAAACAGCGCTGGCGGCCCGGAATGGCAATGGAATGCCATGCTACGCATAGGGTAATCCTTGACATTCCGGGCCGCCAGCGCTGTTTCTCGTTATCGTTTCGTTGACGTTGACTGGCTCAAACTCTCTAATACTAGATAGATTGACCCAGCCAATTAACGCTAGTATACGACCTTTATACCTTTTTAAATGGAACTTTCGGAAGGGAGGAGCAGTGATTTGAAAATACTAACTGAACGATACGTCAAACGATTTTATGCAAATTCGATTTTAGTTCAAATCAATTCTCCTCCCTTCCCGAAAGTTCCATTTACGAAAGTATAAAGGTCGTATGCTAGCGTTGACTGGTTTAATAGTTTGAGCCAGCCAACGTTAACGAAACGATAACGAGAAACAGCGCTGGCGGTCCGGAATGTTAAGGACTATCCTATGCGAAGCAAGGCATTCCAATGCCATTCCGGGCCGCCAGAAGTGATTCTCGTTATCGTTTCGTTAATGTTGGATGGCTTAAATACTCTATTGGAATGATGACTAACGTTAACCATATTTTAATGCCCAAAAGGATAAATAAAAGATTCCAAAAATTAATCCAATTTCAAAACATCATACCATTCAAAAAGCATATACATAAGGCTTCGTGAAAGAAAGCGCATTTAGGTTCACAAAAATACTCAATTGCTAGTCTTTAAGACACTACAAGGTACTACAAGGGTTAACTTATACCCATATCAGCTGCTGTACTATAATAAGACTAATTATGGTTAGCTATAGTAGTTGTCACCCATAATTTAGAAATTTGTTAATAAAATCCTCAACATACGAGTTTTTACAATCGTGATGCGCTGTTGTCAGTACAACATAATCCAAACAACGGTACCAATTCGCTTTTTAAATATTGTCAATTCATGTAGGTATAAAATCTTCATACCAAAATGTACAACTTACCGTTAAACGCTAATGAACCGCAAATCCTAAATTCAAATCGGAATGGCAAGTTTGTCGATTTACGTGCATTTCCAGATGCTGCCAGATAAGTGTTTGCTATAGCAATTCGTACAGAAATGAATTTTTCTACATTCATGACCTCGGTTAACGACTCACCTGAATACAAATGGAAAAACCTACAGACAAATTACGTCTGAAAACCTTTTTAGAAAATGAACTGCCTTTCGCGGTAACCTTCAACATATATTTTTCTAACCAATTGAATATGCTAAAGCATAATATAGGCAGGGATTTCCAATTTCCTCCCAGTGAGTCATATCCTTTAAACAAAACTAATTATACAATATGTACTTCCAAATAAAAGACGTACAGATGTAAATAATTAACTTAATATTGGTAATATATTGTATTCTTAAATACAACTTTTGCAACATTACGTGTTAATGAAATATTTACAAACTGACGACAAAGTAATGGAAAAACTATATTACATATGTATGTATATTATCATTCAAAGTTTAATCATCACTGATTATAGAAAAAAAAAGCTTCTATAAACGTCATATCCTGAAAAATTCATATCCATGATCAATTACTCTGGCATTCCGGGCCACCAGAGCTGTTTCTCGTTCTCGTTATCGTTACCGTTATGGTTTCGTTAACGTTGGTTGGCTCAAACTCTATTGTAATTAGACAAATTACATTGTAAATTAACGGTTCCATTAAAACATTTAAACTTATCGGTTGTTTCATAGAATGGATAGCAAGCAACCATAGGGCTTGTGAATAATATAAAATAGAATAATTTAAAACAAGCATCTAATGGGGGAAAGCTTCCACTTTACGTTATCCCAGGTTTGTGAGAATTAGCTTTAGTACCCATTTGCATTGTCCAGAACAGTGAAAGTAAGGAAAATGATTTTTGGCAAGAGATTTTTTACTACGAAAGTTGAAATGGGCTTTCAGTAACAAATAATAATTTTAATATCAATATTTTAAACTTACAGTTTGAAATATGCAAGCACGCCATCAGATAACTTCTCGATGTAACGATGTAAAGAGTCTTGAAATGTACTGCATTTGTGCCCACAAAATAATAATTTTTCACAGTTATAAATTACAATATACTTATAAACTTAAAAATCCTGCACCTGAAATTTTCTTAGAAAACATAATAGGGATAACCATCGGTTATATTACGCTGTGCTACTCAAAACAGAAAGAATTAATGGTCAGAAAACGTACATTATACTACAAATACAATTAGTGGAATGATGCATCTGGTCGTTTTTGTCAACATCCCATTGGGAATGTATTATCAGAGGTTTTACATTACTTAGTATTAAATGATAATGCTATAGTACTTTGCATCATCTAATTGGTAATTCGTCACCTAATGCATTCCCTAATATGCAAACCATCCCATGGACAGCTTCTAGGAAATGGAGGGTCGTGGACACGGGGCTGTTAACGAATTCGAAGCTGTTAAATGCTTTCATGATTCACTCAACCAGTCCGTTGACAATTTGTTGAAAGCAAATCTATGAGAAGTGAGCTAATTAGCAAAGTGAAGGACATATTACCTAAAGTACATCCTAGTATAATTGCAATATCTTTAAAGCATAAAATTTAAAAAGAGATTTCTTTATACCACAATAATAAGGTATTTAAAAAAAAGTATATGTTTTTTCTGTCTTATAAATGCATTTTATATAACTATGTTGTTGTTGGTAATGAAGTTGTGGTTACAATAACTTGCTGTTCTCTCTGTTCTTCTTAGTGTATTCCTCGGTGGGTAGGAAATTGGAAATAAATGATCCTAGCTACAAAATTACTAAAACCGAAAAAACGATATTATTATTTACTTACGCAGAATATATCATTTTGAAAATTAAGGCAACTAATAGAGGTGCACATGGTTTAGCCACATTTTAGTCGTTGACCAGTTAAGGATTAAACCCCTAATTTAATAGATTCGTTCGATCTACTTGGGCGCGAGTAAAATGAATTTATCTATGTTTCGGATGACAAAAGTAATACAAACCTATTTATTCATGGAAAAGACAAATATTGAGATCAAAACAATGTTTATGTTTGTATTCATAAAAGACTTCTTTAAAATGAAATACATGTTTGATTTGAAATTTGTCGAAATCAAATTAAAAATACATAAAATTCCAAATAAAAAAAATATAATAGCTATTATTCTTGATAAAGTCTTCTCAAATACAACTAATGAATTATCAATTTGCGTTAATGCATGCATATCGTACAGTGTAATCGAAAAACTATTAAGTAGCCTACATGAACATGTACAGTTGTGATTGCGAAATATTCCTGTTAACTTCATACATGCTAAACAAAATGAGTTTAGAACATTTAATATCCATTTAATAAGATAAAATCGGAATAAATTAAAGAACATCTTTTAAAAACCATGGCAAAATTTTAATCATTGCACACTGTGCATTTAGCTTTTAAAATGATAACATGATTCCCTCAACAAGCCCGTCAACTATTAAACAGCTAAAAGCAATAAACTAGTAAAACAATACACAAATTACACCATATGATGAATGCAATATCTGAGAAGTTAAATTGTAAAGGCATGACGGCAAAAGGTTTATCAAGTGCTTCTTTACACGTTGGATCTCCAACTTGTGTTACACCAAAACGTTTTTGCAAGACAGAAATATCATGGGACAAGTTTTTACTCTCTTGAAAATGTTAACATTACATGTTGAGTTTTTATGTTTTTCGCGTTTTCGTTTAGGTGTGAGTTTTGTATTCTTGAACGCTTGAACAGGCTAATAAATGTGTCTCTAAACCGTTTGCTCATAATAAAATAAACGAAAAAGTTGGAGGCATTGTTGGTCATGGCCAATAATTGAAAAATTCTCCTGACAAAATATAAACACATGTTAAAATTCATTGAATCACGCCATACAGGGCTGTTCATCATAATGAGAATGCCTTGTGGCATTTCGGTAAGTAGGAACAGAAGCAAAACGACTACAAGCATGCAGGTGGTGCGGTGGTGGTCTCCTGTGACTCTGTCTTGTGATGGAGGTGTGAGCGACATTCTCGTCGTTTTGCCCATCTTTAGAGCCCATAACAGCCAGATAAAAAGGACGGGGAGTATGATGCCAGGGATGATCTTCGTGAGCAAGCCAAGCCCAAAATAGAAGACGTTTTGTGAAATTCTGTTGTTCTCATTAGCAAAATCGCTTGTGTGGACATAGAATGTTTCATCTTCACCCAGGCGCGCCTTGATTTCATAGAGAAAGAATATGGGACAAGAGAGTAGAAATGGAATGATGTAGCACATCGTGACTGCCACTAGAGTTCTTCGGTGGCTGCACATAATGCGACTTTTTAACGGAAAGGCAACTGCGATGACCCGCCACACTGCCAGGGTCAGTGTCAGCCCGATAGATACACTCGGGTGATAAACATCAATGTGCATTTGACAGAAAATGTACACCGCCCATCCATACGTTAAACCATATTCTATTTGCATCATATATGTAATAGCGAGAGGTAGGTCGAAAGTCATCACGAGTATGTCGGCCACCGCCTGCCAGGTCAGAATCACGTTAGTAGCCGATTCAGAGTCTTTGCGTGTCAGCACTACTGTGTTAAGTACGTTAGTCGAAATACCAAATATGACTACTGCGATAAAGTACTTTCTATAAAAGTTAGCATAAAAGTTGTTTACAAGGTCGATCCACTCATCACTTTCACAGTAAGACTCGATGTCTTCGGTTGTGTTCTCATTGAACAAATTGTTCCATTGCCACGTGATAGCAGTGGAGTTCACAATGTCATCCATGACTATCCAAGAACCAAAATGTGGAACACAGTGGCAGTGTTTTGGTTGCACTGATTTGCTGTTTCTAAGCCAGCTTTCTTGAAATATTCCTCATCATCAAAAGCAAAGATTCTACAGAGATAAAATCACAAATCACCACAGATGATTGCAAATGGAATTTTTCATAAGTATTGGAATGACAAGAAAGAATCGAGTTGTAATGTTCAATAACTGTTAGCAGGAGAATGTTATCTGTTTAAGACACATACCTGATTGTTGATCACTGCTAAATAGACCGTGATGTTGCACGATGATGCTCAATGTATCAGGCCTGAGATTCACACTATGGTGCTGACGAGACAATAGCACATGTCCAAACTTAATAGATAGTCATTGCAATTGATTGTTGGTATCATGTCACGAAGATTAATGTTGTCCATGCAGAGGATATCCGTATCTCGATTGTACATCATTTTGTTCCTTCTGTCCGACTTGCGCTATTTTGAAAGCTTACTATGTAACCTAAAAATACAAACTCGAAAAAGTTAGAAAACGCATCCAGCGTTTCCATGAAGTCCTTACAGAAGCGATGGAGTAACATTATAGTACCTTACATCAATTTTAAAACACGTTTTTCTAGACAACAAGTGTGAGCACATGTCTCCATAGAGGGCATTTTGAAGCCCTATTCAACTAGGGGGCGGCTATGTAGACCTATATTCTTTCTTTTTGGATAAAGACTATCCAAAGACCGTCACAAACTTCGTCTATTGTAACCATACTCTACAATCGTTGGCATGCAACACAATTCAAAAGTGATCCACAAGTTATTTTTTTATATATTTGTATTTATATTTCTCAATACATGTTTTATTATAACGGGTGATAATTATTACACCACACACAGAGATCTTATGTATAATGAAAAACAGACTATCAACAAACGTGTGTGGTAGGTTAACTTATAACAATATTTATATTAAATGGTTAATGCAATCTGCGCAATGCACGGATATTCATCATCAAACCCAGTGGCGTCTCGTAGCTAAAATTAGTGGAGGTGCTGCTCCAGGTGCTGCAACAGTTAACCGGTCGGCACTGCGGGAGCGACAGTGCTCTCTGCTTAACAGCTTCGCGTGCAGCTTCCTATGTGTGCATGCGCACAGCAGTCAAACTCCACGCCTCTGGAACTGTGAAACGCACAGTTCCATACAACGATTTTTGTATAAACTAGGGGTTCCCCAGTGGGGGATGGCTACCAGTTATATGTAGTACAAGTTTGAAGAAATAATTAAGGAAAAAATGATTCGTTGAGTTATTATATTAAATTTTATCGGTGATATGAAGTGGGAATAGGGGGTGCTGCACTTCCACAGTGCCTATACGCGAGCCGCCACTGATTAAACCTATAATTAAGAATGGATATATTTGAGCAGTAAAGAATTGCTAAAAAAACTTAACGAACAATGGAATGTTTTAAGAACGATGGGGCAAGCTTCAGCCAGATAGGTTTTTTTGTGGTTTTTACTCTATAAGTCTTCTTGAAGAGTTTTCAAGCTCAATTCCAACAGTTAAGACGGATGGTGATGCTGATAACGTTGTGTAGGCATCTGTGTTGGGTTGTGACATCGGATGTAACTGCCTCAAACCAGTTAGTCGCATACATTTGAGCACACGAGTAAGCGTTTTCCGAAACTGCTGACTCGTAATGCAGTAAACGAGAAAGCTGGTGGCCATGTTTTGGAAGGCCAGCAATTCGAAAATGGCATTGATAATGAGTATAAATATTCCCGATAAAGAAGTTGGCTCAATAATCGAGATAATCGCAAGACGTGTGAAGTTACTGGGCATTTTGGAAAATAGGAACAGAAACAGAACGACCAGAAGCATGGAAGAGGTGTCATCAGGAAGAACCGTACTGTTGTCAGGTCTTTGTATCGAATGTTTGCTGTTGAATTTGTAGGCCCAGAGAAGATAGAAGAACATAATGGTTATCGCAATGCTAGGGATAATGATTGCCAGCGTGCCGCTCCCCCAGAAGATGATGTTATTCAAGAGGTTTATATCTGCTTTAGCCAAAGGAGTCCAGTTCATCACGTATATGCTATTATCACACTTAGAGAGGGATTTCGGAATTTCTTCGATTTTGTATTTGAGGTATAAAGGAATGAAGAGTAGGACCGGGATGATGACACATAATGCAACCGACAACACTGTTCTTTGGAGTTTGCACCAGGTACTATACTTATGTGGAATGGTTACTTCTATGAGGCCCCACACGACTAAAGTAAGAATCAGCCAGGTGGAGATAGTGTGTTGAATAACGGAGAGGTAATCGGTAAAGAAATTTGCTATGACATAACCTTTGGACCAAAGCAGGCATATATCAGTTTTTGGAACAACGTTGAGAAAGGCATAAGGTAGTTGTGCTGACATCATCAGAATATCGCTCACTGCAATGCTAGCCAGGATGAGACTGGTGGCCGACATCATGTCTCTACGGGTGAAAACGACAATGTTCAGGATGTTGGTGAGAATGCCAATGATGCTCAACGTGATCATTGCGATGCAATAAAATTTACCGAAGGAATGAATTAATTCCATAACCGTATCCTTGCATTGAGCCTGTTGATGATCCATGGTTGAAATTTGACCTTAATATTCCACACAAAAGCAGATGATTTTTTGCAAGACCACTTTTGGCACTGGCCAAAATCAGATCCAGATTCTCTGATTTATATAAGTCTATAGTGTCCCCCAGTCGAAAGGTTTGACTAACTGAAGAGCAACAGGAGGGTTATCGACTGAGATTTTGAAGAAAAGTTGCCAAATTACTTTTCTATTAAACGCTAATTGGTTTAATAACTTTACATTTACTCTGAAAAAAAAAAGTGAACATGGTTAACTTGATGAACTTCTTATTCGATAACATATATTGTCAATTGTTGGGATGTTATAGTGTGCATGTTTCTCTAAATTGTATTTTTTTAAGTTAACACTCTGTTTTTTTTTCAAAATTTTACTTTTTTTAAAGATAGTGTATTACAATCATTCGATCAACTTCTAGACATCTATTATTTATAAATTTCAATAAATAACACATCATTCAAATAATCCATCATTCCAAATGAAGTTAAGTATAACGTTTTAAGTTTACAGCATTAGTTCAAAAGGACGATGGTGTATTTTTATAACGCCATTTTAAAATTTTCTCTATAAGCAAATACTTTATGCTCAACTCATCCCAAGAAAAATTTAAACTTGCTTTTAAAATTATGTTTCAGCAGATTTGTGTGTTCTCATTGTGAATAAAATAAACTTAAAATAAATGAGAAATAATAAAATTGGAATAAAATTTATTCCGTTGTCATTACTTACATATTGTGTTAAAGAACTGTAATTATTCTAAATGTAAATTTATACAGTGCATGTATAGTTGACGATTTCGGTGACTTAGGTGCACGTTACCAGATGTAAGCTCGATGAAACCAATGAAACAAAAGTGAGACGTTTTCTAGAGCCCAGAAAATTTATAACTTACTTCAGAAGTTTTTCTTAGAAATTAAACTGGGTTTATCAAGAAAATATCGCCCTATCCAATAATATGTTGAAGCATAACGGATGCTGATATGAAGGCTATAAGAGTTTTCCTGTTTTGAGTTTCGTTCTTAGAACTATATTTCCCTTAAAGGGTTATAGGCCGCTATCGCTATTTTCGTAGGCAGAGCAATTCAATAAGTGGGATTTTTACACTTTATTTCATGCTTCTGCATTGCTTTCTTAAACTTGTGAACGATCTACAAGTAAATTTTTATATTTTTGAATTTATATTTCTTAATACATGTTTGGTCTTTAACGGGTGAAAATTACTACACATTTTCGATCATGCATGGAAAACAACAGAGATATTATGAAAAATGAAACTAGACTTAAAAAACATTCCTGTGGTAGACTTACATATAATAATCTTTATGTTAAATTGGTTAATGAGGAATGGAGGCAATCTGTGCAATGTCCATAACAGCCGTCTAAATTACTCTTCCTGAAGAGTTTTCAAGACTAATTCCAACAGTCAAGACAGATGGGGATTATCGATGGTGCTCACTAAGCGAGGTAATCGCAAGACGTACTGGATTGGCACTGCGAGAGGGACAGTGCTCTCTCTCCCTCGCAGCTTCGCGTGCAGCTTCAGTCAAACTCTACGCTGCTGGAACTGTACCATACAACGATTTTTGTATAAAGTGAGTGTCCCTCAGTGGGAAATGGCTACTAGTTGTATTTAAGACAACTTTAAAGGAATAATTAAAGAAAATATGACTCCTTGAGTCATTATATTAAATTTTATCGGTAATATGAAGTGCAAATTGGGGGTGCTGCAGTTCCACAGTGCCTAAACGTGAGCCGCCACTGTCTGCTACAATAATACCATTGAACGCAGATAGGTATAAATCAGTCTTTGCAACAACGGCGAGTAAGGCTAAAGGCATATTTGAGTGAGTTGAACTTTTGATTTCACAACCTCGTCAGTATAAATGCAACACTTAATAGTGCTCAGAAAATGTGCAAGTTACTTCAGAAGTTTTCTTAGAAAATAAACTAGGTTTAACAAACTTCCAAACCAATAGAATGTTCAAATATAGAAGCTGAATATGAAGTGTAAAACATTTTCCTTGTTTTGCGTTTCCTTCTCAGAACTCGCATATCCTTTAAAAATATAAATCTCTATTGCTATTTGCATAAGAGATTTATATTTTTAAAGGATATGCGAGTACTGAGAAGGAAACGCAAAACAAGGAAAATGTTTTACACGTCATATTCAGCTTCTATATTTGAACATTCTATTGGTTTGGAAGTTTGGAAGTTGGGAAAATTGAGAAATTATGGAAAGGTGAAAGCCATGAGCTATAGGCGTCACACATCCAGGGTAACCTGGTGAAGATATTTTCCAAAGCAAGTGCATGAAATAATCGTTATTGATAGTGAAAAAAAACATGAAAAAGTGTTATTCTCTTCGATAATAATATTCCTATACATTTCAACGAATTCATATCCAAATTTAAAACGTACCGTAAATATGTGTCGCCATTATTCTGAATTTACTTCTTGAGTTCTGCGAATTGGCTGCACGTCCAACAGGTTACCTGTTAACTGCTTGATGTGAACATTTTAACGGAAATGAAAAGCGATGTATACACGCCCAGTAAAATATTTTTGATGAATAATTCGTTGTATGATATAATTAAGTGACAGCAATATTCAGTGTATAACAACCCAGTTTATCTGAATGATTCAGCGCGCAAGTACATCACAAGCAGAAGCTTTCATCAAGTGCTAAATAATTTAAAAAGTAATTTGGTAGAAAGGGGTATAGCTGAGAGGGATAATTTGGGAGGTGGTCGTGACCAAATTTGAAGGTCTTCCATCACCGCAACATTTATACAATGGATCCAGTACTGCATGCATGGTTAAAACATAGCGTAAGCTCATATTAGGAAGCCGAAACAGTTCCTTGTTTCAAGTTTCCATATACCAGAATTTTCATATGTTTCAATAAAGCCCCTCGATCCTTGCAGTAAAAATCTTTGAAAAAGTGTCCATGAACCTTATCTGAATTTTATATTTAATTGAGTAAAATTAACTTAGGCCACACAGGTACTTAGCATGGACTATTAATTTAGAACCGAAATAATGGCATCAATAGTTTATGCCATAAAAATTAAGTTATTTTTCTTCGTACATAATGGCCAAGGGATTTTTATTCTATTAAGCACTCTTTCTAAAACCATTGGCAATATAAATTTCCATAATTCTTTTTATTATATGAGCTATAGACTGTAACTCATACATATTATTTTAATTGTCAAGCTACTATTTTTAAAACCATACATTTTCCAACTAAGCTTAAAATTCACTTAAGGAAATTCTTATTTAAAAGGTGTTAACGAATACTATTCCCGTATAGCTAAAGTTTGGTGAATAAGTACTGGCGACATGCTACCATGTAAACAGTTTAAAAATGCTTTCTCGATCCATGCAGTAAAAATCTTTGAAAAAGTGTCCATGAACCGTATCTGAATTTTATCTTTAATTGAGTAAAATTAACTTAGGGTTATTTAGTTTTACATGTTAGTAACATTTAAGAAAAATGAGCCTTTTATTTACCTAAGTCTAACCTGTCCATGATTAGTAGTAAACTAAATTTACATGTAAAATATTGCGATGCATTATTGAATGATTCGTAAACTCAACAGTGGTTGTTACGATCATATCTGACATGAAATTTTTAATTTACATTTTGCTAGTCCATAGAGAATTTCTTTATAGGTGACATCATCATAGGCATATGGTGTCATTTTTGTTCTATTTCTAAAGATACGTCTTCCATCGCAGATTTCAGGTTAACGGCCGATGAGCTTTGTGATGTTGGGATGCAAGTATTTTTGCTCGAATGCTTAGTTCTTGTGAGCGACAGTTCTGCAGTTGAAGGGCATTTGAGCAAGATACGCAGTGTGTTCCTAAACTTTTGACTCATCGCGATATAAACTACGAAACCAAAGGCTTGGTTGATGATGGCAAGCGTTTGGAAACTGGCAGAAGCGAGAATATTAGTCCTCTCGTAATGCCCACATGAAGATGTGGTAGGAATAGTGATCATCAAGACCACGCTGTATGGCATTTCTGTTATTAAGAAAAGCAGCACAACAACCAGCAACATTTGCGACGAACGGTCACCCCATCGAGATGTGTCTATATGCTGTCTTCTCTTGTTCCTCTGGCGTAGGACCCAGAGCAGCCAGAGAAAAAGAATGATGGTTCCGAAACCTGGGATAAACTTCAACAGCACTGCATTTAACCAGAGTGAGACTTTCACCAGACGTTTGTTGCCGATCTCGGTGATCCCGTATGCAGTGGTGTTAGGACAAATACCCCCCAACTTATGGGGAATATAGGAAAAGAACAATGGAAAGGAGACGAGAGTGGGAAAAATGTAACTGATTGCAATGGCCACCACCGTCCTCCGTTGGCTACATAAAATTTGGCTTTTCAGGGGAAAAACGACAGCAATGAAGCGCCACAGGGTCAGAAAAAACGTTAACCAGATAGAGATTCCGTGGTTTACGAATACAAATAGGATTACTAGAATCGCAGAAATTGTCCAGCCGTAATCTTCACAAAAAAGGTTTTCAACCAAAAATAAGTAAAATATATAAGGAAAGTGGGCAATCATTGTCATCAAGTTGATCACGGTTATGCCAGTGAATATTGTGTTGATGGTCGACTTCATGTCCTTGTGCGTAAACACCAAGAGGCTGAGGGTGTTGGTGAAAAAGCCTATGATAGCCACTATAAAACTAGTGATGCCGTAAAAAGTATCATAGATGTATACGAACTCACTCCAGAAGTTACTTTTGCATTCTTGATGAGAATCGAGGCTGGCCAAAATATCGACATCCTCCTTCTTGTGTTGGGAAGCATTAAACATTACGAAATCCATGACTCAAAATCACTTGATTTTACCAACTGCAGTGGAAGTTCTATAAAATTTAAACACATGTATTTTCAGAATTAAAATTTTGATAACTGTAGATTTTACGCGTGCAGTGCCAAAATCATATTCATTAAGCAAAATATGTGATTTATGAAATAAATTTAGTGAAGATTTTAAGTCTTATTGTATCATTTGTCATGAATCTTTTTAATAATTATTGTATCATTTGTCATTAATCTGTCTTAATAATTATAATGACTTACTTTAAGTTTGCCCACTGTGATTGCGATTGCAAATTTTTCAGAAAATCTCAAGTTGGTTGAAGTCGTAGAGTTGCCATTTTATCAGATTGTATCTTGCATTATGGCGATCAGACATAATGTAATTCGTTATTTATATAATTTCATGCCCTGTCTTAACTCAAATAATGATTCAATGTTCACGTTTCTTAAATTAAGTTTTTGTTTTTTTTATATCAGAGAATAGTTAAATATGCAATTTTTTGTTTTGTATGAAAGCACTTTTAGGTTTTAAATATATGGTGGCTAAGAGTAAAATTTCTTTCAAGCTAAGCTTTTCATGGTCACTTGAGCAAAAAAGTAGTAATCATTTGCCCACTAACCTGATCCAAACCTGACTTAACTTGAATTTTTGTGAAACACGTCTAACAGCACATTTTGCTGAATATCATGTTTTTGAGTGATGAAAACTCCTAAAATATTCAGTATATAATATATAAATTGTACTACTATATAATGTACAACAAACTGCTGAAATATCATCAAATCATAGCTATAGTGGGAAAAAAATTTTAAATACCACGGATGGAATGCTTTGATAATTTATTTTTTATAACTATAATATTATCATTATAAAAATCACAACTGGGATTTTATTTTGCACAATAGAGTAATTTATGGGAGTTCATAAAGTGATTCCAATTTTGATATGCTGATTCCTTGTATGCACTTCCTGTAAACGATTTACTAATACTTGGACATTAACTTCGTAACAATAGTAACAAATCGTGTAACGAACATTATAGTGAAAATGATACGATTTCGGTTTTGGTTGCGCAAATGGTTACGAAATATTCAAAATACATTATTTTTGCAATTGTCACGACTTTTACAACTTACAATTTTTAAAATCATCTTTGGTGTAAAACTTGTGCTTTATTGTTTTATTTTTTATTTGATTATGAGTTGGAATTGCACGATGATGCTATTATTAATTTTATAATAAACTGTATAAGATATAACTATAATAAGCTGTTATGGTGAAGTTATTGCTGTGGAGATACGGAATACGCTTTTCTAGAACATTTTACAATGATACAATTATTGCAAGAAGTTTGGGATATACTGTATTTTTTATTAACGAGATTGGTGGATAAACAATACGCAACTTATACAGTTTGTTAATATAATTTTTACAGATGGCTTATTTTAATAATCGATTGATTATTAAAATAATCTTATGCAAGTGTCTTATGCAAGAATAGTTTTATGAAAGTGGAGACCATTACGAGTAGAAGACAACTAAAAATCGCAAAGTCTCGGCCAACATTCAAGGAATTGTTATGCATTTTCTTCATCACAAAATCGAGAATGTTGATTGAATACCTTTTTTTTGTGTGCATTTGTTCCTTACTCATTTGTAAGATTTTTTTAATATCGTTATTTTTTCTTTTTTTTGCAGGTTTTACAGAATTATAAAAAGAACCGTGTTTTTGGTACTTTTGTTTTTCTCGTAATTGTATCATTTTTTTGTTTGTTACTGTATAATGAAATAAACCGAATTTTATACCGAAATTTATAGGCTTAAAAAATCTGCAGAGCAGAACATAAAATTTGCAGGTTTTACAGAAAAGAATTTTAAAGAATCGCGTTTTTTGGTACGTGTATTATGCATTAATTAAATGAATTTCATTTATGTATTAATGAAATAAAAACTAAGCGTTTTATTGTTACTCCAATAATTTGTTCTTTACTAATTCGAACATCTTAAAGGCAAGAATGATAGCATTCTTTCAAAAATATATTTTCCTCACAAGTTTGAGCTTAGTATTTTTGATCAATCTGATGCAGTGGAAAAGAAACATTTGATAACGACGGCGAAAAGTAATGACACGAACTTGACTAAAATATTCCAGTTCACCTATGGCGAGATTGAAAATCCGCGATATTTAAAAAACGACTGTCTTCTGATGAAAGTAATTGTTGAGCACACAAACTAAAGCTTTCCAGAATTACGGTACACCAATTTAACCTACTCAGCACCCCGCTTTAAACACACTGTTCTAACTGTTGACTATCATAGTATTTGATACCAATGCATACACTTTGTAATTGATCGAAAACATAAAGATTAACTAATGCATTTCTTTTTGATGCACGCTGTATAAATGTTTTTTTACTTACGATGGCTTAAATGTGTGTCAGCAGCAATTATATTGTTTCTCTTAATGCATAACCAGACATTGATCATTGAATAATACGCGTTAAATGTACCATAAAGTATACCATTGTTCTTTTTAAAAACATGCATACTGAATTTTTATATATAATTCGGAATACAATGAATTAAAACTTTTGTTTTAGCCTGTAACACTGATTTTCAATTCTTATTGAGTATTGATCTGTGAACGTTTTAAAGTAAAGTTATGTAACAATTATTCTATGGATCTTTCATTGCTAAATATTCTTTAGTTTAGATGTTTAGAATATATTCGGTGTTGACTGCTATCCTATTTAAGAAAAAATATCTTTAAATTAATATCATAAGCTCAATAATTCATTGAGCAAAAAAAAATTGCTTTCACGTGAGTGTACCCTCGATTATTTATTAACACTAACAGTTATACAAAGCACAGAAATTAATTTATCATGCTTTTATAATATAATTTATCGACCTTTCCAATTGATTGTAATTTAGCTGATGAAATAGCCACGCTTCTGTCACAATTGTTGATGATGATGAACGGAACACATATGGTAAGTGATATGTATGGTGTAAATTGATGCGACGAAACATCTCAGAACTACATACGTTGTGGTCAATGTTGCTATTCAAGTAAAAAACCATAAACGTTGCCAATATGGCAAACTAGTCGTTTAATATATTTAAACTTGATGAATTTGTACTAGTTTAGGACTTGCAATTCATAAACTGTAATCCACAATTAAGTAGAACCTTACTTACTTAGAAGGCTCATTGAAGGTGTACTCATGTCATCCAGTCCCGATACGAACACCTATTACTATGTAGACACATTGCATAAGGTAACACAGGCAACGTGGCTATTTTAGTATTCACACTAGTTTTTAAAATCAACATCTTGGTCAAATTACAGCTACAAGATTGTGCACGTACATTATACATGCATCCGCGCCAAAATTAACCATTATATAATGAAGTACTCCGTAAAACGAGGAATTCGAGGTCATTCCCAATATGCTAATTAAGTTGGAAAACCTGAATTTTTAAATTAGCATTTTAGCATTTAACAAATGGCGCAATTGTTTAATTGTTGTTGCCAGATACTGTTGTCCCTAACAGTGCATTCAAACTTTTTCCCATTCCTCCATTTAATTTGTAACTTTTTCATCGGTATATTTTGGTTTCATCGATTTTAAAGGCAGTTTTGTTCGTTATACAGTATTTGGAACATATCATATTATAATTAATATTTTTTTTCTAATTTCAATTAGCACGCAGGTTAGGAATATCCCTTCGAACTTTGGTCACAGTGTTTCTCGTCATGGATAAAATGACTACGCCCGTCAGATAACTCTCATTTCCGTTACGCCATGGGAAGCAGGACCAACATGTTCCAACAATCCACCAACATGGATTTATGGTAATAATTTGAGTATTCATATTTTCTTATCTTATTATTAGTTTTTAAAAAAAAAAAAAAAAATATATACATATATTACCGAAGATATTTTCGCATTGGCTGCTAAATAGAAATGTGGCGACTAGCTAGCCTCTAGAATGTCTTAGGAAAGCCATAGTGTTTTACATGTAAGCCCACTAATCACCAGGCTATAAGCTAAAAAATTCAAGTGAAGCCATTTTATTACACTATAGCGATTGTTACATTATGTGCTTCAAGATCCCATGTTAATCTATAACATATTCAGGACACGAAGGATTTTCTATTTTGAAACTGAGTTATGAAATGTTTTAAAATAATTCCATTATCAAAGCCAAACTATGGTATTTAAAAAGAAATTAACAACGCATCAACGACTGTTTACTAAATTTTACTCCGTATTTTTTTTTTTTTTAAATTTCAATTTTTTCATTTGGCTGTTATTAATTTCCCTCCATTTATAAAACTACTCTTAAGTGCATGTTTAAAGGCAAAGATGTCTTATTAGGTGACGCTATTTATAATCCTGTAAATCTTTTAGAAAAAACGCTTTTAGGAATTCCAGCCAGCTAGACGCGCTATTAGCTAAATGCCCCCGAAAGCAATGCTAGCCCGCGAGAATTTCATATTGTGCAATAGCTATTAACATCACAGGAATGGGATCGACCGAAAAGGGTGTTAACGAAATTAAGACTTGATTATTTATCTAAAATTAAGGATGTTTAGAACATTTTATTCATTTTTCATTAACAATCGATGAAGTATAATT